>CM068965.1:91049153-91059693 GCA_035128595.1 Eptatretus atami | reverse complement strand
GCAGCTGGTCGCCAGCTTGGTGACAGCTTTCGCAGCCAGCTGTGCCGGTTTTACGAGCGGGAGAAAGGTGCTCCCAGGAGCAGGCAGGCAGAGAGGGAGAGGTGGAGGAGGGGATGCGGTGATGGCAAGCAGAGGGACGGTAAAACGGTGGGGGACGTTGGGGTGGAGGAGAAGGGGTGTGAGAAACGAAGCGTGGCATTGTCAGCGGGATGGCATGAGAGGGTGGTGGCAAGGGCGGTTGTGACAACTGGAACTGCTGGGGAAAAGAAAGTACAATTGTGTAAAACTGCCCGAACACAATTTGATGCGTTGAAGCAAACCCAAACCGGAGGTTGTGCCACTGTTGTCAGTCGCTCTGCATGAAGTTTGTCCATCATATAATAATCACGTCATCTTATCACCAACTTGAAAAATGTATCCTAACAACTGAACAATCATCAAGAGTGATGAGGAAAGTGGTAAGTAAACAGTGACCTCATCAATTGCCTAAGGACAAAAGGCGAGGTACAGTTGTGGTCCATGCAAGTCCACCGCTTTCAAACAATCCAAAACGGCAGTTTAACAAAAATCCAAATCAAATGTTAACAATCTTAAATCTCTTCAATCAAACTTGTTGTTCAAGATACTCATTAAGTAATTACACAATCAGTGAAGGCTCAAAAACGGGCTAACATGAGAAATGGACATTGTCTCTGATCCGATTCATGTCGGCCAAAGAGCTTTACATTTTTCCTCATCTTCCCTTTCAGACACAATTCCTATATTCCCTCGTAATGTCACTACCGTAAAACAAAAGTGGAAAAGCAATGTTCAGCAGCTCCAAATTCAATATTCCAGGAGAGGATAAGAGCAGGAGTCAAAGTTTGTCCGTTCGGGTACGATACATGACGATCATGAATACCGCAGTGTGACCACTCCTCATTTTCATAAATGCCAAGGTGAGCCAATGAAAAAAGCCAAGAATTCACAGGTTTCGGAAAAAGCGATGATAATGAAAACCTATACGCCAAGAAAACCTATAGAAAACAAGACGCCAAGGTGAACAACGAAAAGCCAAGATCTTGTGAAAAAAACCAAGGAGTGGTCACACTGGAATACCGATGACTATTACACACACACACACACACACACACACACCACACACACACACACACACACACAACACAACGCACACACACACACACAGCACACTAAGTGATGTTACTTATGAATGGAATGTAAATATTACTGGACATTGTTGGGAAACTCAGGATAAGTGTTAGATGACCAGCAGGTGGTATTGTATTTTGTAGTCCATTATCATATTGTTTTAGACTTTCCCCACCATCTGTGCTATAACTGCCAGCCTGGAGATGGGCGACTCATTTGAACATGCATTTACATATCTGCGATATAGCTGGTTCAAACTTGCTCCTGTTTAAATCGAGCCCCTCAATGGGGGTTCAGCTGAACTATAAACACAAGTTAAAGGAGAGAAGACAAGAGTATACAGGAGAGTATGGAGTTTGGTTTGAACAGGAGAGAGATATAAGAGAAAGCACAGTTGAGAAAAAACAGGCTGGGGGAGAAGGGGAGAGGGGGGGGAGTGAGGGAGAGGGAGAGGGACAATATATATTGTTGCAGTTCTGTAAAACCACATGCCTCCAAGGCAATGGTACACAACATAGTGATTCCAAGGCAGTTATTTCAATAATATGTGTATTGTGTATTAGTTAGTCCCTTCCATTTGTCCAGTGAGAAAAGGGGAAAGATTCGTTGCCTGAGACTCTTTCAGTTAGATCTCTTATAACCTGTAAACCTCGCAGTTCTTCCATTCTTTGTCTTTCACTCTTTGCTACGTCTGTTTCTCTCACAAGAAACAAACAAGCAAGCGAGCACGCCAATCAATGGAAAGTAAGCAGACGCGCTGCGAGCGCCTACGGTAAGTTTGTGTTGCGAGCGTTCGGGGCTGGAGAGCGCATCCAAAAACCATGGCCTCATGTTAAACTTAGAGCTCCGACACATGACAGGGTCAGCGAGCAACTGAGGCATTTTTTTTACGTTCGGAGCCTGGCAGGGCATGGCTACAACCGCTATGGACCAATGGGGAAGCGTGATTTTGCTTACAGCCCCGTTTGATCCGATTTTTGGCTCCCCCCCCCTCATCTGGGGCTCATAAAAAGAGCAGTTAAGAGTCGTTTGTAGCCAGAGTTGGAGATCGGAGAGCGGTTCGTCATTGGCAGATCATCAGGGACAGGGAGAGGACGAGCCGGAGCAGCACTCACCAGAATTTGGAGCTCGCCGGGGAGACAGGCGGTGCAGAGCGAGCGGCGCTGGGTGTCCGCGTGACCAAGCGTGGGGTCAAGCGTTGCTGCTACGAGCCGGGGCTGCTCCACTCCAATCAATGCTCATTAGATTAAATCTCTCAATGCACATCTTTCTTCGATCATACATCATATCTCTCCTCTCCTCTCCTCTCCTGTCTCTTACTGTCGACGCACAAAAATAGTAATCAACGTGGGCAAAGCCCAACTGTTTTTTTTCGGGGCAGGACCAAAGAGTGAACTAAAAGAACGAACTTAACTGACTTGCACCTCACATTTTTGCGAAGTAAATAGTAAATCTTCACCGCAGTCTGAGGTCTTTTGCACTCTGAAGCAGGTTCTCCTCAAGGATTTGCCTGTATTTGGCTCCATTCATTGTTCCCTCTTTTTTACCATTCTCTCCCAGTCGCTGCCACTGAAAAGCATCCCCATAGCATGATGCTACCACCACCATGCTTCACGATGGGGATGGTGTTAAGATGGGTGATGATCTGAGATGAGGCTGTTAGAGAAAAGGAATTATTTTATGTCAACTGCGATGATGGATTCTATGACGTTGCTGATGATGGAAGTAATCTGATAGGTCTGCAGTTCAGGGGATCCGTTTTTGCACCTTTTTATTTAATGTTGTGATGTTGGCTGAGTTCCAAGCAGATGGAAGATGACCAAGGGTAAATGACAGGGTTAAAAGGGCAGAGAGAGGAAGTGCAAGAGCAGCAGAGCAGGTTTTTAGGACACGTGGGCTGATGCCGTCCGGTCTAGTTGCAGAGTCAGAGTTGAGGATGGAAAGACCTTCTTCACCTTCTTGGGTGCAAAAGACACAGAGTCCAGGAGCAGATGGATATGACTGGGAAGGGTGGGTACAGAAAGAGGGGTTGGGAACAAAATATTTGGAAGCAAATACAGAATTGAGACATTCGGCCTTCTCATGAGCAGAGTCAGCTGTGATGCCATTTTACATGAGGGAAGGGGTGGAGGGACGTGGGGGACGTTGGGGTGGACCACTTCTGACCACGTCCTTGATAATTCCCAGGCTGAATTAATATCAAAGGCAGTAGATGTAGGAGGCCAGTCCTGAAGTGTCAAGGCTGCTTGCAGTCCCTACCAGTTTGACTGATTGAACTGCCACACTCGCCGGCGCTGAGGCTGTTCTCTAAGAATGGCCAGAGAGATGTTGATCTTCACAAGCACATGATCAGAAGAACCAATTGGAGCAGAGAATGCACAAGATACATTGGCGGAGAAGTTGGTTATCACCAAATCCAGAAGGGAGGAGTCAGGAATGTGCTGGAATGTGCTGACATCAGTCCTTCCATCTTCAGAGACGTTAAGAGAAATATACGTGCAACAATTATTGTGTGTATGCTCATTGATGGGTATCAATTTGAACTATCAATAAATCAAAAGTATAATGTGTACTTTTTCTAAATGGGTCCAGACTTCTGAGACACCCTGAAAATAAATATTAAACGAAAGGAGCACACTGACCCTAGATGTGACATGACACTGACGTCATGTACATAAATTATGCCGACACCACCACCAAACAAGGATGGCGTCCGCCGTGTGGCACTCAAGTCTTTACAGACTGAGCTTTATTCCTTCACTAGCATAACCCGCGCTCTGCGCGACATGTTGGGGTGGGTGTGTTTGAGAAAGGAACTGATGCAGAGTATCAGTAGTAATTTTACTTTAATGCAGTAAGTGGAATACGATTTCACTGTTTCAGAACCATTTTATTTCCTTTTTTTTGTACCATGCACCTCATATGGTCTTTGAGATAATGTAAGCCGAATATCACGTTACTCGAGCGCAGAACAAAGTCGAAGATAGCGCGACACGAAACCACAAACTCGGAAATAATATATAAGATGGTCATGAATAAATGAAAGCAGAGCCGCCGATCCAGATTTTACTCTTGTTACGAGAAATAGATAGAAATCTGGATAGAAATCGAAAACAAGGGTGAAATCTAGATTGACAGCTCTACTTTCATCAGGGAGGGGAGGCTTTTTTTTCTGTGGCCAAAACGAATTGTTTTGCAAGATATGTTAGTCAGTCTGTATGTTTTTTCATTTTTATTTTTTTTTTTTTTTTTTTTTTTTTTGTTTGTTTGTTTGTTTGTCTGTATCACGAAAAAAAAATTCTGCGGACCACAGTTTTCATTGGAAATTTTTGTAACTTCACATATTCAGAGGCCTATGGAGGTCCCTTTCAGGCCATAAAATTTTGAAGGTCAAGGTCAAAGGTCAAGGTCACTTTCCGCAAATCAGGGTAATCGACAAACCCTTATTTTTTGAGTAATTTTGATCGGATCGTCTTCAAACTTCATGGGAATATAGTTCATGGTCTGGCGCTCAGCTGATTAATTTTTGGTGGCGATTGGCCTTGACCTTCATGTGTTTTTTTTGTTGTTGTGTTTTTTTTTTTTTTTCTGTAATCACGTTATAATCACTCTGCAGAGCACAGTTTTCATTGGAAATTTTTGTAACTTCGCATATCAGAGGCCTATAGAGGTCCCTTTCAGCGCATAAAATTTTGAAGGTCAAGGTCAAAGGTCAAGGTCCATTTTTCGCAAATCAGGGTAATCGACATAACCCTCATTTTTTGAGTAATTTGATCGGATCGTCTTAAAACTTCATGGGAATATAGTTCATGGTCTGGCATTCAGCTGATTAATTTTGGTGGCGATTGGCCTTGACCTTCATGGTTAGGCCTAAGGTCAAACATATTTGACCCCAAGGTCAAATTTTCAAGTTTTAGGAACCATATCGTGTAGTACCTCAAATTGAACACATCGATGAGTGCTTTTAGATATATCAAGCTTGAGACATTATGACGTCATTTGGTGACGTTATGAGGCAAAACGCATATTTTCATGGTTACTCTGTAGAACGATTCTCATCGGAATCTCTCGTAGGCAGATATTCCTCAAGGAGTCGCTCCTGGTGGATAGCAGCTCTGTTCACCTCAGTGTGACCTTAAAGAAGTCACACGTGGTCACCTTTTGGCAAGATACAGATCACCCTACGGGTGACATTGGTTTATTTTCATGGTTACTCTGTAGAACGATTCTCATCGGAATCTCTCGTAGGCAGATATTCCTCAAGGAGTCGCTCCTGGTGGATAGCAGCTCTGTTCACCTCAGTGTGACTTAAAGAAGTCACACATGGTCACCTTTTGGCAAGATACGGGTCACCCTAAGGGTGACATTGGTTTATTTTTGTTTTGTTTTTTGTATATCTTGTCGAGGCTCGTATGAGAGCTAACACACAACGACCAGCAAAGGGGGGGGGGGCATGAGACAAGAGGGGCGGGAGTGGGAAGGACAAAACAGTGGGGAACACGGGGTATACAAGATGGACATTACAGGGACTTTCAGGAAGGAAAGCAGGGAATTTGAGGGAGGTGGATTTGGAGTGGATTAACAGGGGTAGAAAAGATCGAGGATTTGGATGGGGCATGTTAAGAGGTGGTGGTGAACAGCTATTTTGAAGGCCTGGAGGGAAGAATGGGATTGAACAGAGTGAGGGAGTTTATTCCAAAGGCGGGAAAAAAGGGAATGAAAGAGTGAAGGTGAGCAGTGATTCATGATTTTGGTAGTTTTACCAGAAGGGGTTTGTTGGCGGACCTTGGGCGCCCTGCGGTAATATGGTGGGGACAAATCGCAGACAGAGCAGGGGGGGGGGGCGAGACTGGAGAGGAGACGGAAGAAGACAGAAAGACCACGGACCTGCCTGTGGTGAGAGAGTGAGCCAAAGACTTCAGCCTCATCGCGGGAGATGCCAATGATCTGAAATACCTTGGTTTCCACAGTGTGATGCCGAGAAAGGTGGGAGGCAGGAGCACCAGCCCAGAGGGGAGGTTTGTCCTTGGTGATCGTCCACGACTTACTCTTGGCCCACGACTTATCCAATGATGGCCATATTTATTTCAGAACACCATATGACCTTGATCTTCAACATTTAGGGACAGTGTGCAAATTAAGAAAATGTGTCCCTATCTACATGCTATCCATAAGACTTAACAAAATGAAAATCGGAGGAAATTATTCAAGTTTTGATCAAAAAGGTGTTTTTGTTGATTAGGTCACAATCCAAAAAAGATAGGTCAAGGACACAAAACAAATCTCAGGTGCACAACTCCAGTGCAGGAACACTATTATGATGCAAGAACATCTTGGAAGGCCAAGGGGTTTTTGAGATTCCGCATTGGCAAAATTGAGCAACAAAAAACGCATTTTTTAGACTACCATTTGACCTTGACCTTTAACTCAGAGTGGTATGATTTAAATCAAGCGTAAATGCACCTTGCACAAGGCTATCTTGTGAGGGCAATTTCGTTATGATCGAACAAACCTTAGTCTAGTTATGGTGAAAAATGTTAAAATGTCTATAATTAGGTCATGACCTTAAAATTAGGTCAAGATAAAATAAATGATGTCAACCTCGCGTACTTTCTATTCACATTATTGAGGCAAAATTTAATTCTGAAAGTCCCAGCCGGCTCCGAGATACAGCTCGGAAATTGGGAGTGGAGGTACAGCACTGAAGAGTGTACATGAAACAGGCTGCAAATAATAATTTAATTTTGGTAGGAAGTCAAAAACATTCCAAAATTTAGGAGTTGCTTCAGTTACAGGGATATGACGTTCGGGATGTGCTTCATTACAGATTAATTCGTCGGGAGTGGCTCATTACAGGATATGATGTTCGGGAGTGCTCATTACAGGATATGGACGTTCGGAGTGCTCATTACAGGATATGAATCCGTGGGAGTGCTCATTACAGGATATGACGTCTCGGAGTGCTCATTACAGGATATGACGTCCGGAGTGCTCATTACAGGATATGACGTTCGGGAGTGCTCATTTCAGGATATGACGTTCGGGATGTCTCATTACAGGATATGACGTCGGAAGTGCTTCATTACAGGATTGACGTTTCGGAAGTGCTCATTACGGATATGACATTCGGCGAGTGCTCATTACAGGTATGACATTCGGGAGCTGCTCATTACAGGATATGACGTTCGGGAGTGCTCATTTCAGGATATGACGTTCGGGAGTGCTCATTACGGGATATGACGTTCGGGAGTGCTCATTACAGGATAGAAGACTTCCAATTTTGAACTTAGTTATCAAGAAGTGAGAACACGATGATTCTTCAACCTTTCCTTTACCTAATCCTACGTAATGTTTATCAAAAACAGAATAAAACAAACGGTCTCTTAAAATGTTTCAACTTCCTCTTTCCCACGTGTGGTTCCCTCTATTGTGTCATAATTCGCTATTCTTCTTCTTCTTCTTCTTCAAAAGATTGTTTTCAATCCGACCTTCCCTTCATCCCGTGTCTAAAACGTCCTGCTGTTCCAACGTTTCTTTTCTCTCCCATTCTCTTAATTCTCCTTTATTACATCCCTCACGTAATGTCGTTAATCACATTTCTGACTGGAAAAAAATTTAATCCCAGTTTTTTTTAAAATAAATGTTCGTGTTCCATCGATCGTCCTTTTTGTTCCAACTTCGGTGCCAATCAACCCCACCTACTTAAATCTACTCCTCCTAACCCTCACCTGTTACCCCCCCCCCTCCTCCTCCTTACCCCTCCCATCTTGGCCCTCATCCTACTCCGCTCTTAGAACCTCTTCACTGTCTTCTGCTTCAGTATCAGCTCCTCCTCTTGTGTTCCAAACTGTGTGGTGTTCTAACATCTGTGGGCCCATTCGAACCAAACAGATATCTCACCCTCATCAATCAATACACTCATCACCACAAACATGCCTCTTTCTTTCCTCTCATCACACTCCCCTATTCCCAACCCACTCAAAACTTTGTACCGACCCCCGCCGCTCCTTCTTCACCACATCATGACCAAGTCTCATCCTTCCCTCCCCACCTCTCCATCGCCCAACTGCACCTTGGCCGTGCCTGCTCTCATCATCTCCCTCCCTCTCAAAGCAACCTTTACCTCTTCCCCCTCCAAGCTTCTCTCTCTCAACCTTTCTCAAACTCCCCCTCACCCTCTACCTCAACTCTCCCCTCTCACCCTTCTCACTCCAACCTCCCCTCACTCCCTCTTCTCAAAGTTCCGTCCCCCTCACAACCACAAAGCTGCCTCCTTCCCCACCCTCTCTCTTGCATGTCATCATCCACCTACTCCAATCTCCAACTGCTCTCTGCCCCCTCTCTTATTACTCCCCACTGTACCTCAACCCATCACCACCGAGCTTTTTCTCAGACTCATCCGGCCCTCTCTCCTAGTCTTCTGCAATTCCCCACACAACTTTCCTTACTCCCCCCTCCCCCCTTTATTTAACAGTGTGGACCTCAAACATCCGGGCCTTCGCTCAAACCTGACAGATCTTTCCATATAGGTTGCACTGACAAACTTCCTCCTTAAAGACGTTTTCTGACTCCAAGTATCTCTCCGTGGTTACTTGCTCCTCCGATATGACAGGACCTGGCCTCGTCCTGGGGGTGGAGTTGCTCTCTTCATCAAAGATCTATTCCTCACTTTCTATCTCCTACTTTCTATTCCTCACTTTTCCTACCCCACACCCCAAGAATACCTCTGGTTCAGCCCTCACTCTCTTCCTCAACCTCACCTCTAAAGTCATCCTACAGACCACCAATTCGATGCTGTCGAGCTACACTCTCCCTGCCACCACCTTACAGTCACTAATCTCTTTCAGGTTGCATCTCCTGCTTAAGATGTAATCCACCTGTGTGCACTTTCCCTCCACTCTTGTATGTCACCTCGTCTGTTCCTCCTCTTCTTTGAAATACGTATTTACCACTGCCATTTCCATTCTTTTTGCAAATCTAATACCACCATTTGCCTTCAACATTTCTCTTGTTGAGACCGTACCTACCCATACCTCCTCATCCTCTTTATTTCCTTCCCCAACATGCCCATTGAAATCTGCTCCAATCACCACTCTTTCATCTTGGATACACTCTCCACCACTTCATCTAACTCACTCCAGAAATCTTCTTTATACTCCATCTCACACCCCATATGTGGGGCATATGCACTGATGACATTCATCATCACCCTTCAATTTCCAAACTTCACTCATCTCACTCGGTCAGACACTCTCCTCACCTCCAATACCCTCTTGCATATATCTTCCTTCAGGTTTACCCCGACACATTTCTCCTCCCATCCACACCATGGTAGAACAGTTGAAACCACCTCCAATGCTCCTAGCCTACTCCCATCCACTTAGTCTCTTGTACACACAGTATGTCCACCTTTCCTTCTCTCCATCATATCAGCAACTCTCGGCTTTGCCAGTCATCGTGCCAACATTCAGAGTTCACACTCTCACCTGCACACTTCTACCGCCTTCCACCCTCTCCACTGCCTCCGGACTCGCTCTCCCGTCTCCTTCTCTCCTTCGCCAGCAGTAGCAACAATTTCCACTGGTACCCTGCTGACCACCGGTACCGGTGGCGGTCGTTGGAAACCCGGGCCTCGACCGATCCGGTATGGAATTCGTTTGTTGTCCGATAATGATTTGGGGCATAGGTTTTTTACGCGCGGATTGCCCTTTCTGACGCAGACCCTGGTCGCGGTCTTACGACACACAGGGAATATGGTACACCTATTCTAACCGGGGCTACATCCAATTATATTTTTTCATGTTCCGGGGTATATTAAAGTTTATTTCAGGCGATTGAGACACTCTTTTTCCATCTATATCTTTACGATAAAGGACTAAAGTGTTTGTTATCTCCTCCGAGACGAAGCATCAACGGTCGCATGCAGAAACTCATGCTATATTGTACTTGGTATACATGACTGCCTGGTGCGCTGTATTTGTTAGCTCGCTATCGATGAGTGATGAGCAAAAATTAGGGGAGTTTTAAAAAGTGAGCGAGAGGCTCTGAGACCATGAAGACCCTTAAAGACCAAAGAGACCAAAGACGCCAAAATATACAAGACCCTTAAAGACACAATACCTAAAGACCAAAAATACCTGAAAGACCGAAAAGACCCCGAAGATCCAAAAGACTCAAAAGACCCCGAGAACCAAAACACCCAAAAGATCCTGAGTAAACGAAAAGACGCCAGAGGACTCAAAAGACCAGGGGATCCAAATGACCCGAGCACCCAAAATACCTTGAGAACGCTTCAAATACTTAAAGACCCAACGGGACTATCTGGGACCCAGGGAATTCTCATAAATTGTAAAATGGGCTTTTCAAGTTGCTAACCCCCCCCCCTACACAA
>CM068965.1:91032745-91049128 GCA_035128595.1 Eptatretus atami | reverse complement strand
AGCGATGAGGGAGGGGAGTTGAAGAATGAGGGTAGGGAGAGTAGCGATGAGGAAGAGTAGTGAGGAGGGAGGGCAGTTGAAGAGCAAGGGTAGGGAGAGTAGCGATGAGGGAGGGGAGTTGAAGAATGAGGGTAGGGAGAGTAGCGATGAGGAAGAGTAGTGAAGAGAGAGGATTTTTATTCGTTATAGTATGGGTGCAATAGCCAAATAGAAATGTCCCGCATCCTTACATTCAAATCATTCCAATTATTTCAGCCATACGGGTAGTGCTGTAGCAGCTGGCTAATGCTTCAGCAGTGGGTGCTTCTTGTCTTTTTTTTACAAACCTGCACCCAAACCGGAAGTTTCCATCACCTAGATGTATCCCTTATCTTGGCTCCAATTTGTAATTCTCCCGTTGACTGTGGAATGATTCCTCGAACAAGTTGTGTGTGGGGCAACTGCCCCTGTCGATCCAGGACCCTTGCAGTAAGTGTTGGTGTGACAAGTGTTCATGGTCAAGATGTGCTATTAAATTCAGATCATGTTTGGGGTTATGATACAAGAAAAAATAGCTTTCATGAATTCAGATAATGAGAGAGGAACCTTGGAAAAGGGATCACGATAGGCATAAGTGTTGATAAAGTTGATCAATATGGCTTCGGTTGAGATGAATGTGTGAGACACAAGTGTTGTGATGTTTTTCAGTTATCACCTCGTATCTTTCCTTTTTGTTACCATTTTCTTCTTTATTCTATGCGAATGCTCGTTGGAGGATTCTATAGATGGCATGGAGCGAAGGATGGTTAGACGGAATCAGTGTATTTTACACGGAATTTCAGGACATTAAGAGGCAGCCAGCTGATCAACCACATTATATATGGGATTTGAACTGGTATTCTGAGCATCAAGGTGATGGGAACTAGCAAACGTGCCTACCGAACTTGAACCTTTGAATAGACAACTTTGACATCCTCTCCCCCTTTGTAAGAAGCTAGCGTGGCACCATATCCTCACGTGGTGTCCTCTTCCCTCATGAAGTATATTTCCCCACAGGTGTGCTCACCATGAGTGAGATACGGTCTGAATTAAATTACTGCTTGTACTTCTAACATGATGGCTTTTAATACGAGGAGAGTCTTTGTCAGGTATAGCCCCTTTTTCACTTGCGCAGTGCTGCGGCTGTGAACATGCCACGACTGCGATGGGTAGAGAGGCCGTTTTGAGGTTTCATTTTTCCAAGATTTCGGTCATTTTGAGGATGAAGAGCCCATTGCTGAGTCAACGATATTCATTTGGGTTTTCCATTTCAAAAGCTTTGATGAGTTCAATTGCTGTTTAAGTTCAATGATTTGAATAATTTGGCAGACAGTTTTCCAGTTTTATTCGATCCTGTTTCTCTGCATGTCCTGACGTTGTCAAATGAGTTTGCCATCGTAAGCAACATGAATAGGAAAACGACTAATTCTTCATATATCCACGTACAATCAAACTAATGGGAAGGCCCTCTAACAATTCAGGTTAAATTTGTTGTTGAATAAGATTGTATAAAATCAGGTTGAATTGAACTTGGCCAGATACAGCAACTGTATTTTTGTTCGGTGGTTTAAATCAGGCAGTCGGGCAACTATTTCCGAGTCAACAGGCCACACTCACATTTTGATATGCTGGCCTGGGGCCACATTTCGAAGAATGACCCCATCATCAAAATAATTGCCCACAACAAAAGTAACTGTACATTCAAGAGTACACCCCAATGCCAATAAATAAACAAATAACATATCCTCCAAGCACTAGCGATGCACCTTTGCAGCAACATGGAGATGGAAATTGGGAGGGGAGCGGTGGTACAATAATTGATCAATTGCAAATTAAAATAAATAATATAGTTCATCGGGAAACAATTAATTTATTTTTCAATTAGCTCATAGGCATCCAAAACCACATGTTTCATCCGAATGTGGGTAACTTTGAAAATTAAGTAAATTAATGAAAAATTAACAAGTAATTGATTAATTAATTAACAAAAATACACTTTTAGCCAAATCACTTGGTCACTGTCGTGTCCAAATGTCAGCCTTCCTAGCTCAAAAGGTGCCCCGAGATATTGTCCAGATGAGAAAGAAAATACAATAAGTAATGAACAAATAGATTAATAATAAAGTAATTTAATTCGGATTCATTGCTTAAATCAAAAGTAAAAATAACGTTTTTTCCAAAGAACACCTTCCTTTTGTCGCCGAAATTTCAGCCTTCCAGCTCAAAGGATGGCTGAGATCTCACCCGCGGACAAAAACAAGAAAGAAAACAGAGAAGAAAACAAGAAGAGAAAACAAACAAACGAGTAAAAACTGAGTACTGCCCTTCCTTCAATGCCTGGCGATGACGCATGCATCGCGTGGAGATTGAAGTTTGGGAAGGAGCGGCGTACAATAATGTTATGCTCCGCACATGAGCAGATGTGGAAGGTACATTGGACAACACTCATAATTCAAGGAGCACGGGCAATGGAATATTTTACTGAACTTGCAGCACACGCGCAAATAATCTATGTCGGAAAACCTGGAAAAACTTGACAATTGCAACCAAAGTGGCAAAATTGAACTCAGTGCTTCAGAAAAGCGAATGGAAAATTGAAACCACTGTCATTGTCAGGAATGGTGACTGCTTGGACATGGCCATATTATGTCGCTTTGTCAGAGACTTCCAAGTTCATGAAGTCGCATGCTCTAATTGAAGTTAGTGGGATACCTGATATTTGGATGCCTTTAACGGAGGCATTCAGATTTGGAGAGATGTTGAAGTCGCGACTCTCAGCAAGTCTCCAGATGATCGTCAGTGAGCCTGGAATGCTGAAGGCTGGATTTGAGGAACTTCATTCGTGAGAGAACTGCTTCACATGAGGTAAGCGTTGCTGAACAGCGAAATCCCTCTTCGGTGGCAAATGGCCATATTTAGGCTTGGATGTTTGTCCCTTGGGAAGTACTGTAATTTGTAATACGTCTTGAAAACTTTCAGATCAAGTCCTTGTAGTTTATATTCGCTACAAGAGGCGTGCTGAGGACTCAACCCTCGCCATATGCATCTGTTTTCGCCTCCAGATCGGCAAGCAGATCGGCCTTTTCACTCTCTGCAGATCTGGATAAAATCACAGCTGGTCCAACACGCAAGTGGAACATGTCTTTCAATCCAGAACAAATCTAACGCATCTCACTATATGTCTCTTCCGAAAGACCCGTCCTGGAAAACCTCCTCATGCTACTTTCTCAACAATCCTCTTGAAGAAGTCCTTTCATTCAGAATTCTGGGTCTCACTATCTGCCATGGACCTTTCCTGGGGAAAAGGCCACATTTCGCCACCTGGCCTCGCAAAGCCAGTCGCTGACTGGGAAGCCTCTGTCGTGCTATAAGTCTTCTTTGGCACAACCTTAGCTCCTGTCACGTTACAAAGCTTTCTTCGCGCAGCCCTGGATGGAGTACTGTTCTCCCTCTGGGGCTGGTGCTCCCGTCTCTCAACCTTCTTGGTTCACGCTGTGGAGACCAAGGTATTTAGGATCATTGGTATCTACCCGCGATGAGGCGAGTCTTTGGGTCTCTCACTCTCTCCACCGCAGCAGGTCAGTGGTCTTTCTGTCTTCTACAGTCTCCAACTCCGGCCTCGGCCCACCCTGCTCTGGCCTGTGATATGCCCCCCCCTCCCCCATATTTCCGCAGTGCACTCAAGAATCCGCGCAGCAACCCCTTCTGGTAAAACTACCAAAATCAAAGAATCACTGCTCACCTTCACTCTATTTATTCCTCTTTCTTTCCACCTTTGAACAAACTCCTCACATAGCTCTTTTCATCTTCCTCCAGGTCGTATAAATACAGCTGTTTTACCACAATCTCTTGTCTTTCCGCATCCAAAACCACATCTTTTCTACCCCGGCGTTAATCCACCCCAAAGCAACCTCGCTTCAAATTTCCCTGCTTTCCTTTCTGAAGTCCCTGTTGAGTAAGGACCTGAAACCCTGCCGGTGGTCCAACTTGTTTACCCTTGTGTACCCTCTCCTTTTCACAGATCTCATGCTCCTGTTCCCCACCTGTTTTTTTTCTTCCGCATCTCCTACCACCCTCTTGTCTCCTGCTCCCCTTGTTGGGTACAATTTGTGTGTCAGCTCTGCATATCAAGCCTTGACAGTGGTATACAAAAAAATACAACAAGCTCCATCTTGTAAGAGTGAGTTGGAGCAACGTTCAGCATCAATATGAATGGTGCAAGAGAGAATGCTCAGGCTGGTTTTCTCTCTTATGAAATCAGGCAAAATGGGATCGAATTCCCTGGATCCAAGCACATCCAGCCTCAGCGGCAAATCTGTTTTCCCATTTGCCTGGGAGTTCATTCAAGAGGACTTCAAGTCGGGTTTGGAAGTGAGAATGCGTCTTGCTCGCATAGCTGCGTTTGCCACACCGTAGTTTGCTTTTGAAAAGATTTGATGTGGTTGTCCAACTCCTCGTGATCAGTTAGCCTCTTTTCCGCAATGATGGTGAAGTCATCGAGATGTGTCGTAAATATCAATTGAGGAGTGCCTAAATTGGCCGCTGCCACTCTTCATCTTGGAATTCCAGCATTAGCTTCGCCTTTCCATGTCCAGAGGTTGTATACCTATCGTCCCTGAGATCAGACACCGTTTCACCATTTTACCGCTTACTGAGCCAGAGTACATTCGAATTATAGACGAGATCTTTTCTCCTTGAATCAGGTCATCAAGGAAATCTGGAACTGGCGATGATTCAAAGACCCGAGACTTGTTATGAACTTTAAGTAGATAACTAAGCCGATAACATGTTGAAATCCAAAGCGCCTTGGTGCAGAGGTTCTCCTGGTGCACAACACAGTGGAAGACGATCAGTTCTTCACGATCCAGTCCGATCAGTGATGCTCTGCTTTAAATCTCCGCAAAACTACGGCCGGTGTTAGAGCCTTACCATGACCTTCGCCGCCGTAGTTTAAATGCCACTTGCATTTCTTCCACAGTGCAGTCAAATGCAACTTTCACCTCTGAGGATGAGCATCTTCTCCCATTCGTCATCTCTTTCCTGATAAATGGGATATGCAGTTCTCGATGACGTTGAACTCATCATTGACTCCTCTATGCAGAATAGCGAGAGAATGATTCTCTGCTCTCGCACATCTTTACACTCATGCCGAGCAGTAGTATTTTCATAACGTGAAGTGATTACAATCTTCACAAATTCACGCATCGGAGGTATGGTTTTGAAATTTCTTCAGTTTGTGACACACAACGTAACTCCCGCGGACAATATTGTCAGCGTCGTTCTCATGTTCTTGAAGCAGCGTCTGCTGCACAAATAACTTTTGTTGTAAGTAGCATAATGCTTTGCGTCGTGATGTCTCTGAAAGTATTGTACTCCTTGAACAGCAACGATGCTCTCCGAGCATATCAAACAAGAGAAGAACCTTATGAACGATGAAGACGTACTCTTCCATCCATTTTTATTGGAGCATTCGGCCTTTGTTGCTCCTTCTAACCTACTCGAGGTCGCCCCTGATCAGACACAGGCTTTCCCCCCCGTTTAAGATTGTCTGCTGGTGTTGGACTGAACGGGTGTCACCGCGAGGCGAACAGCACGAGGCGATGAGCGAGACGCAGCTGCGGGCGTGCGATTGATGATCACGAAACATGGGGGGTGAGTAACGGCGGTGGCGGGCCGCATTGAGAGAATTTTCTCTAATGCTCTGGCGGCGCGCACGAAAGCACATGCTTCCGTGGGCCGCTCGTTGCCCATGGGTTATCTCAGTCTAACCGATCAGCTCTGGCATGAAACAAATGTGAAAGTGGACGTTTTACATATGGCCAAGCATCACATGCAGTGTTGGAAATCAAAGGGGTGGTGATGAAAAAGGATTTGTTTGAGAAAGCACATACTTCGATATGTTAGTCAGACATTTATCCTTCAACCCCTCAGGACATGCACAGCATAGGATACGTGATTAGCGAATCGCAAAATATGCATGACACGAGACCATGGCCCCAAATGGCAGACAAGCAGCAGGTTTTTTGCCAAATTTTTGTTGGAGAAACGCAGGAGAGATTAATGAACCAATGAAAGCTTCCCAATCATAATCCGTGGGGAACCCATAGAGCGCGTTTTTCAATGTTCACTACCAGTTCTGGCAAATGGAGTTGAGGTAGATGTTAAGATGCATACAAAGGACCATCTGTTATAATAACGTAATGCAAGTATGTGGACACTTTTTGAGGCATCCCCACGCTCGTTCTGACGGCCCCCCCCCGCGTCCACATTCTTTCTCGTATCAATCCCCCATTTCTCATTTGATGCAATTCCCTCGAACCGCACCCCTCCTTACACCCAACAGCTCGGTAATAAGTAGATGTGCCCCAAGGTGGCTTCTCAAATGTGAAAGAAGAAAGGCAACTTGCCAGGTGAGAAATGAGGTGAATATCCAGAGCGGAGCTCGTGCAAATATGAAAGGTAATGCGTTTACGTTTGATGGTGCGGACAGGTGAGTCACTGAAATTGAAGCGATGTGTAAGGTTGCTTTTTTCTCCAATTTAATGGAGCATCTGGCTGGCTGATTGAATCATTCGAGGATGTCGCTACTCTATCTAATGCAGCAACCACACACAGATTAGGGCAAAGGTTATCAGCACAAGGGGCATCCCTCTTTTTGAAAGACCATTAAAGTTTTTCACATCCACAAGTGAATGCCGGTACATGGGAGCGGCGGGCTTTAACATCCGAGTCCCTACGACGGTGAACCTCTGTTAATGGCTACGTGCTGTCACTAAAAACACAGAATGACAGTTCCTAGCTGGGTAGAATAAATTGAACTTCGACTGATATGTCACCAGGTGACAACCATGACACACTAACAAGGTTGAAAACAATGACGAGTCCATTGGTGATAAAATGGGAATATAGGGAAGCAACTAAAAGAAGACGATGCCTGAATATGAAATCCGATAGAAAGCTAGACTGTGAGTTTCGGCAATGCATTGTGAAGAGCTATAAAATTCGGAAATGGAGGTTTATGAAGTGGAGTTTCATGAGAGTAAGTGTGATTTTGATTAACAAATCATGGAGAAAACCTAGAGGGAAATGATGAGCTAACGGACAAACTGCATTGGACCAGTGGAATCGTAAAGACAAGGTGTTTGACTACGATTTGAAGGATCATTAAGTTGAGCTGGATGAAGATTAGAGAAGCAAGCGGTGGGAATAACAACGCAAGTAGGTGAGGTGATATGAAGAGTGAGTCAGTGACTGAGGAGGGGTGGAGGACCGGAGTTTAGAAAGTCTGGCGGCTGAGGCCAAGCCGAAGGCTTGGGGAGCGAGCCAGCGGGCGAGGTGAGACGAGCAGCCGCACATCCGCGGCATGCTGGTCGCCAGCTTGGTGACAGCTTTCGGCAGCCAGCTGTGCCGGTTTTACGAGCGGGAAGAAAGGTGCTCCCAGGAGCAGGCAGCGCAGAGAGGGAGAGGTGGAGGGGGGAGCGGTGATGGCAAGCAGAGGGACGGTAAAAACGGTGGGGGACGTTGGGGTTGGAGAGAGAATTGGGTGTGAGAAACGAAGCGTGCATTGTCAGCGGGATGGGCATGGAGAGGGTGGTGGCAAGGGCGGTTGTGACAACTGGAACTGCTGGGGAAAGAAAGTACAATTGTGTAAAACTGCCCGAACACAATTTGATGCGTTGAAGCAAACCCAAACGCGGAGTGTTGTGCACTGTTGTCAGTCGCTCTGGCATGAAGTTTGTGCCATCATATAATAATGCACGTCATCTTATCACCAACTTGAAAAATGTATGCCTAACAACTAGCAATCATCAAGAGTGATGAAGAAAGTGGTAAGTAAACAGTGACCTCACTCAATTGCTAAGGACAAAAGGCGAGGTAGCAGTTGTGGTCATGCAAGTCCATCCGCTTTCAACAATGCAAAACGGCAGTTTCAAAATCGCAAACATCAAATGTTTAAACAAATCTTAAATGCTCTTCAATCAACTTGTTGTTCAAGATACTCATTAAGTAATTAACACAATCAGTGAGGCTCAAAAACGGGCCTAACATGAGAAATGGACATTGTCTCTGAATCCGATCATGTCAGGCCAAAGAGCTTGACATTTTTCGCTCATCTTCCCGCTTTCAGACACAATTCCTATATTCCCTCGGTATATGTCACTACCGTAAAACAAAAGTGGAACAGCAATGTTCAAGCAGCTCCAAATTCAATATTCCAGGAGAGGATAAGAGCAGGAGTCAAAGTTTGTCGCGTTCGGGTACGATAACATGACGATCATGAATACCGCAGTGTGACCAACTCCTCATTTTTTCATAAATGCTCAAAGGTTGAGCCCATGAAAAAAAGCCAAGGAATTCACAGGTTTCGGAAAGCGATGAATGAATGAAAACCTATCGCCAAGAAAACCTATAGAAAAAGCAAGACGCTCAAGGTGAAGCAACGAAAAGCCCAATGATCTTGTGAAAAAAAACCAAGGAGTGGTCACACTGGAAATACCGATGACTATACACACAACGACACACACACACACACACCACACCACAACACACACACACAACACAACAGCACACAGCGACACACACAGCACACTAAGTGATGTTACTTATGAATGGAATGTAAAATATTTACTGGACATTTGTTGGGATAAACTCAGGATAAGTGTTAGATGACCAGCAGGTGGTATTGTAATTTTGTATCCATTATACATATTGTTTTAGACTTCCCCACCATCTGTGCTATAACTGCCAGCCTGAGTGGGCGCTCATTTTGAACATGCCATTTACATATCTGCGATATAGCTGGTTCAAACTTGCTCCTGTTTAAATCGAGCCGCCTCAATGGGGGTTCAGCTGAACTATAAACACAAGTCTAAAGGAGAGAAGACAAGAGTATACAGGAGAGTATGGAGTTTTGGTTTGAACAGGAGAGAATATAAGAGAAAGCACAGTTGAGAAATAAAACAGGCCTGGGGGAGAAGGGGAGAGGGGGGGGAGTGTGGTAGGGAGAGGGAGAGGGACAATATATATTGTTTGCGTTCTGTAAAACCCAATGCCTCCAAGGCTAATGGTACAACAAACCATAGTGATTCAAGGCGTTTATTTCAATAATATGTGTATTGTGTATTAGTTTAGGTCCCTTCCATTTGTCCAGTGAGAAAGGGCCAAGATTTCGTTGCTGAGACTCTTTCAGTTAGATTCTCTTATAACCTGTAAACCTCGCAGTTCTTCCTATTCTTGTGTCTTTCACTCTTTGCTACGTCTGTTTCTGCTCACAAGAACAAACAAGCAAAGCGAGCACGCCAATCAATGGAAAGTAAGGCAGACGCGCTGGCGAGCGCCTACGGTAAGTTTGTGTGCGAGCGTTCGGGGCTTGGAGAGGCGCATCCAAAAACCATGGCCTCATGTTAAACTTAGAGCTTCCGACACATGAACAGGGTTTCCAGCGAGCAACTGAGGCATTTTTTTACGTTCGGAGCCTGGCCGGGCAATGGCTACAACGCTATGACGCAATGGGGAAGCGTGATTTTGCTTACAGCCCCGTTTGAATCCGATTTTTGGCTTCCCCCCCGTCATCTGGGGCTCATTAAAAAGAGCAGTTTAAGAGTCGTTTGTAGCAGAGTTGGAGATGGAAGCGGTTCGTCATTGGCAGATCGATCAGGTGACAGGGAGGACGAGCCGGAGGGCAGGCACTCACCAGAATTTGGAGCTCGCCCGGGGAGACAGGCCGGTGCAGAGCGAGGCGCGCTGGTGTCCGCGTGACCAGCGTGGGGTCAAGCGTTGCCTGCTACGAGCCGGGGCTCTCACTCCAATCAATGCTCATTAGATTTAAATCTCGGTCAATGCACCTCTTTCTTCGATCATACATCATATCTCGTCCTCTGCCTCTTCCTCTCCTGTCTCTTACTGTCGACGCAACAAAAATAGTAATCAAACGTGGGCAAAGCCCAATGTTTTTTTTCGGGTAAAGAAAATACAACAGGACACAAAGAGTGAACTAAAAGAACGAACTTAACTGACTTGCACCTCACATTTTTGGCGAAGATAAATAGTAATCTTCACCGCAGTCTGAGGTCTTTTGCACTCTGGAAGGCAGGTTCTCCTCAAGGGATTTGCCTGTATTTGGCTCCATATCATTGTTCCCAGTGCTTTTTTACCAATTCTCTCCGCGTCGGCTGCCCACTGAAAACATCCCCATAAAGCAATGATGCTACCACCACCATGCTTCAGGCGATGGGGAATGGTGTTTAAGAATGGGTGATGATGCTGAGATGAGGCTTGTTAGGAAATAGGAATTATTTTAATGTCAAACTGCGAGATGGAGTTCTATGACGTTGCTGATGATTGGAAGTAATGCTGATAGGTCTGCAGTTCAGGGGATCGCGTTTTTGACCTTTTTTATTTAATGTTGTGATGTTGGCTGAGTTCAAGCAGATGGAAGATGACCAAGGGTAAATGACAGGGTTAAAAGGCTAGAGAGAGGAAAGTGTTCAAGAGCAGCAGAGCAGGTTTTTAGGACAACGTGGGCTGATGCCGTCCGGTCTAGTTGCAGAGTCCGAGTTGAGGATGGAAAAGACCTTCTCACCTTCTTGGTGCAAAAGACACAGAGTCCAGGAGCAGATGATATGAACTGGGAAGGGTGGGTACAGAAAAGAGGGGTTGGGACAAACATATTTGAAGCAAATAACAGAATTGAGACATTCGGCCTTCTCATGAGCAGAGTCAGCTGTGATGGCCATTTTACATTGAGGAAGGGGTGGAGGGACGTGGGGGACGTTGGGGTGGACCACTTTCTGACCACGTCCTGATAATTCCCAGGCTGAATTATAATCAAAGGCAGTAGATGTAGGAGGCCAGTCCTGAACGTGTCAAGGCTGCTTTGCCATTCCCTAACAGTTTGACTGATTGAAACTGGCCACCTCGCGGGCGGCTGAGGCTGTTCTCTAAGAATGGGTCAGTAGAGATGTTGATTCTTCACAAGCACATGATCAGAAGAACCCATTGGAGCAGAGAATGCACCAAGATACATTGGCAGGAGAAGTTGGTTATCACCAAATCGCAGAAGGCGGAGTCAGGATGTGCTGAATGTGCTGACCATCAGTCCTTCCATCTTCCAGAGACGTAAGAGAAATAATTACGTGCAACAATTATTGTGTGTATGCTCATTGATGGGTATCAATTTGACTATCAATAAATCAAGAGTATAATGTTGTATCTTTTTTCTAAATGGTCCAGACTCTGAGACACCTGAAAATTAAATATTTAAAACGAAAGGAGGCACACTGCCTAGATGTGACATGACACTGACGTCATGTACAAATTAAGCGACACCAACACCAAACAAGGATGGCGTCCCGCGTGTGGCACTGCAAGTCTTTACAGACTGACTTTAATTCCTTCACTAGCATAACCGCGCTCTGCGCGACCATGTTGGGGTGGGTGTGTTTGATGACGGAACTGATGCAGCAGTATCAGTAGTTAAATCTTTAACTTAATGCAGTAAGTGGAATACGATTTCACTGTTTCAGAACCATTTATTTCCATTTTTTTTTTGTAAGCATGCACCTCATATGGTCTTTGAGATAATGTAAGCGAATATCACGTTACCGAGCGCAGAACAAAAGTCGAAAGATAGCGCGACACCGAAACCACAAACTCGGAAATAAATATATAAGATGGTCATGAATAAATGAAAGCAGAGCCGCGATACCAGATTTTTACTCTATGTTTACGAGAATAGATAGACTTTTATCTGGATAGAAATCGAAAACAAGGGTGAAATCTAGATTGACAGCTCTAACTTTCAATCAGGGAGGGGAAGGCTTTTTTTGTTGTTTTTTTTGTATATCTTTCGGGCTCGGTTGAGGCTAACACACACGAACAGCAAGGGGGGGGGGGGGGCATGAGACACAGAGGGGCGGGAGTGGGAAGGACAAACGTGGGAAGCACGGGGTTATAACACAAGATGGACATTACAGGGACTTTCAGGAAGGAAAAGCAGGGAATTTGAAGGGAGGTGGATTTTGGATGAATTAACAGGGGTAGAAAAGATCGAGGATTTGATTGGGGCATGTTAAGAGGTGTTGGTGAACAGCTATTTTGAAGGCGCTGGAGGGAAGAATGGGATTTGAACAGAGTGAGGGAGTTTATCTCGCAAAGGCGGTTTAAAAAAGAGAATGAAAGAGTGAGGTGCAGCAGTGATTCATGATTTTGGTAGTTTTACCAAGAAGGGGTTTGTTGGCAGGACCTGAGCGCCTGCGGTAATATGGTGGGGACAAATCGCAGACAGAGCAGGGGGGGGGGGGGGCGAGACTGGAGAGGAGGACGGAAGAAGACAGAAAGACCACGACCTGCCTGGGTGAGAGAGTGAGAGGCCCAGACTCAGCCTCATCGCGGGGTTATTGCCAATGGATTCTGAAATACCTTGGTTTTCCACAGTGTGATGCCGAGAAAGGTGGGAGGCAGGAGCACCAGCCCAGAGGGGAGGTTTTGTCCATTGGTATCGTCACGACTTACTCTTTGGCCCACGACTAATCCCATGATGGCCAATATTTTATTTCAGAACACCATATGACCTTGATCTTTCCAGACATTTTAGGGACAGTGTGCAAATTAAGAAAATGTGTCCCTATCTACATGCCTATCCATAAGAACTTAACAAAATGAAAATCGGAGGAAAATTATTCAGTTTTGATCAAAAAGGTGTTTGTTGTTGATTAGGGTACAATCCAAAAAAGATAGGTACAAGGACACAAAAACAAATCTCAGGTGCACAACTCCAGTGGGCAGAACACTCTTATGAATGGTCAAGAACATCTTGGAAGGCCAAGGGTTTTTTGAGATGCCGCATTGGGCAAATTTGAGCAACAAAAAACGCAATTTTTTAGACTACCATTTGACCTTGACCTTTAACTCAGAGTGGTTATGATTTTAAATCAAAAGCGTAAATCACGCTTGCACAAGGCTAATCTTGTGAAGGGCAATTTTCGTTATGATGCGAACAAACTTCAGTCTAGTTATGGTGAACATGTTAAAATGTCTCATAATTAGGTCATGACCCTTAAATTAGGTCAGATAAAATAAATGATGTCAACCTCTGCGTACTTTTCTATTCACATTATTGAGAGCCTAAATTTAATTCTGAAAGTCCCAGCCGGCTCCGAGATACAGCTCGGAAATTGGAAGTGGAGGTACAGCACTGAAAGAGTGTACATGAAACAGGCTGCAAATAATAATTTAATTTTAGTAGGAAGTCAAAAACATCCAAAATTAGGGAAGGTGCTCATTACAGGATATGAACGTCCGGGAGGTGCTCATTACAGGATATGACGTTCGGAGTCCATCTAACAGATATGACGTTCGGTGAGTGCTCATTTCAGGATAATGAGTTCGGGAGTGGCTCATTAAGGATAGAACGTTCGGGAGTGGCTCATTTAACAGGATATGGACGTTCGAGAGTGCTCAATTACAGGATATGAACGTTCGGAGTGCTTCATTACAGAATATGACGTTGGGAGTGCTCATTAGCAGGATATGAACGTCCGGGAGTGCTCATTACAGGATATGACGTTCGGAGTGCTCATTACAGGATATGACGTCCGGAGTGCTCATTACAGGATATGACGTTCGGGAGTGCTCATTTCCAGATAATGACGTTCGAGAGTGCTTCTTACGGGATAGATGAACGTTCGGGAGTGCTCATTACAGGATAGAAGGACTTTTCCATTTTGAACTTAGTTATAAAGAAGTGAGAACATGGCGATGATTCTTCAACCTTTGCCTTACCTAATCCTACGTACATGTTTATCAAAAACGAATAAAACAAACGGTCTCTTAACATGTTTTCAAACTTCCTCTTCCCGTGTGGTTCCCTGATTTGTGTCATAATTCGCTATTCTTCTTCTTCTTCTTCTTCAAAAGATTGTTTTCAATCCGAACCTTCCCTTCATCCGTGTCCTATAAACGTCCTGCTGTTCCAACGTTTCTTTTTCTACCTCTCCATTCTCTTAATTCTCCTTTATTACAAATCCCTCACGTAAATGTCAGTTAATCACATCTCTCTGACTGGAAAAAAAATTTTAATACCCAGTTTTTTTTAAAATAAATGTTCGTGTTCCATCGATCGTCCTTTTTGTTCCAACTTCGGTGCAATCAACGCCACTACTTAAATCTACTCCTCCTAACGCCGTCACCTGTTACCCCCCCCCCCCTCCTCCTCGCTTAACCGCCTCCCATCTTGGTCCCTCAATCTACCATCGCTCTTAGAAACCTCTTCACTGTCTTCTGGGCTTCAGTATCAGCTCCTCCCTCTTGTGTTCCAAACTGTGTGGTGTTCTAACATCTGTGGGCCCATTCGAACCAAAACAGAATATCTCACCCTCAGTCAAATCAATACACCTCATCACCACAAACATGCCTCTTTCTTTCCTCTCATCACACTCCCCTATTCCCAACCACCAAAACTTTGTAGCCGACCCCCGCCTGCTCCCTTCTTCACGCACATCATGACCAAGTTCATCCTTCCTCTCCCCACCTCTCCATCGCCCAACTGCACCTTGGCCGTGCCCTGCTCTCATCATCTCCCTCCCTCTCAAAGCAACGCTTTACCTCTTCCCCCTCCAAGCTTCTCTCTCTCAAACCTTTCTTCAAAAACTCCCCCTCACCCTCTACCTCACTCTCCCTCTCACCCTTCTCCACTCCAACCTCCCTCAACTCCCTCTTCTCAAAGTTGCCGTCCCCTCACAACACAAAGCTGGGCCTCCTTCCCCACCCTCTCTCTTGCATGTCATCAATCCACGCTACTCCAATCTCCAACTGCTCTCTGCCCCCTCTCTTATTTACTCTCCACACTGTACCTCAGACCCATCACCACCGAGCCTTTTTTCTTCTCAAGACTCATCCGGCCCCTCTCCTAGGAATCTTCTGCAATTCCCCACACAACTTTCCTTACTCCCCCCTCCCCTCTCTTTATTTAACAGTGTGGACCTCAAACATCGGGGCCTTCGCTCGAACACCTGACAGATCTTTCCATATAGGTTTGCCGACTGACAAACTTTCGCTCCTTAAAGACGTTTCTGACTCCAAGTAATGCTCTCCGTGGTTTACTTGCTCCTCCGATATGACAGGACCTGGCCTCGTCCTGGGTGAGTTGCTCTCTTTCATCAAAGACTCTATTTCCTCACTTTCTATTCTCCTCACTTTCTATTCCTCACTTTTCCTACCACACCGCCAAGAATCTGCTGGTTCAGCCGCTCATCTTCTTCCTCAACCTCACCTCTAAAGTCATCCTACAGACCACCAATTTCGATGCTGTCGAGCACACTCTCCGCTGCCAACCGACCGTTACAGTCACTAATCTCTTTCAGGTTGCATCTCCTGCTTAAGATGTAATCCACCCTGTGTGCACTTTCCCTCCACTCTGTATGTTCACCTGTTGTTCCTCCTCTTCTTTGAAATACGTATTTCCCGCACTGCCATTTCCATTCTTTTTGCAAATCTAATACCACCATTTGCCGCTCAACATTTCTCTTGTTGAGACCTGTACCTACCCTACCTCCTCATCCTCTTAATTCCTTCCCCAAGCATGCCCAATTGAAAATCTGCTCCAATCCACCACATCTTTCATCTTGGATACACTCTCCACCAACTTCATCTAACTCACTCCAGAAATCTTCTTTATACTCCATCTGCACACGCCCATAATTGGGGTATATGCACCTGATGACATTCATCATCAACCCTTCAATTTCCAAACTCAACTCATACTCACTTCGTCAGACACTCTCCTCACCTCCAATACCCCTCTTGCATATATTTCCTTCAGGTTTAGCCCCGACACCAATTTCTCCTCCATCCACACCATGGTAGAACAGTTGAAAGCCACCTCCAATGCTCCTAGCAATACTCCCCATCCACATTATCTCTTGTAGCACACAGTATGTCCACCTTTCTTCTCTCGCATCATATCAGCAACTCTCGTGCCCTTTGCCAGTCATAGTCCCAACATTCAGAGTTCCAACTTCACCTGCACACTTCTACCGCCTTCCCCCTCTCCATGCCTCCGGACTCGCCTCCTCCCGTCTCCTTCTTACCTTCGCCCAGCAGTAGCACAATTTCCACTTGGTACCCTGCTGACCACCGGTACCGGTGGCGGTCGTTGGAAACCCCGGGCCTCGACCGGATCCGGTATGGAAATTCGTTTGTTGTCCGCATAAGATTTGGCTATAGGTTTTTACGCGCGGATTGCCCCTTTCCTGACGCAGACGCCTGGTCGCGGCTCTTACGACACACAGGGATATGGTACACGCTATTCTAACCGGGGCATACATCCAATTATATTTTTTCATGTTTTCCCGGGGTATATATAAA
>CM068965.1:91015096-91025654 GCA_035128595.1 Eptatretus atami | reverse complement strand
AGAGAAAGAGAGAGAAAGAGAAAAAGACAGAGAAGGCGAAAAAGACAGAAAAAGGGGGAGAAAGAGAGAAAGACAGAGAAAGAGAGAGAAGGAGAAAGAGAGAGAAAGAGAAGAAAAATAAAAGAGAGGAAAGAATATAGAAAGAAAAGAGAAAGAAAAAAAAAAAAAAAAAAAAAAAAAAAAAAAAAAAAAAAAAAAAAAAAAAAAAAAAAAAAAAAAAAAAAAAAAAAAAAAAAAAAAAAAAAAAAAAAAAAAAAAAAAAAAAAAAAAAAAAAAAATAAAAAAAAAAAAAAAAAAAAAAAAAAAAAAAAAAAAAAAAAAAAAAAAAAAAAAAAAAAAAAAAAAAAAAAAAAAAAAAAAAAAAAAAAAAAAAAAAAAAAAAAAAAAAAAAAAAAAAAAAAAAAAAAAAAAAAAAAAAAAAAAAAAAAAAAAAAAAAAAAAAAAAAAAAAAAAAAGAGAGAGAAATAAAAAAGAAAACGTAAAAAAGAAGAGAAAGAACAGATAGAAGAGAAAGAAAGAGAGCGAAAGAGAGAGGAAAGAGAAAAGACAGAGAAGAGAAAGAGAAAAAACAGAAGAGAGGAAGACAGAGAAGGGAGGAAAAGACAGAGATAGATGGAGAAGACAGAGAAAGGAAGAAGAGAAGAGGAAGAAGAATAGAAAACGAGAAAGAATATGGAAAGAGAAGAAGACAGAGGGGAGAGAGAAGAACAGGAAGACAGAAAACCAGAGGGAAAAAAGAGAGAGAAACAAGAGACAGAGAAGAGAGAAACGAGAGAGAGAAGGAGGAAGAGAGAGAGAGAGAGAGAAAGGAGTAGAGAAGAGAGAGAAAGAAGAGAGAGAGAAAGACGAAGGAGGAAAAGATGCAGAAAGGAGTAGGAAAAGGACAAGACAAGAGAGGACAGAAGAAAAAGAGAAAGAAGAGTAGAGAGAAAGAGAAAAAGAAAGAGAAGAGGACAGAAAAGGAGAAAGAACAAGAGAAAGAGAGAAAGAGAGAGAAGGAGAACAAGAGAGAGAAAAAGAGAGAAAGTAGAAAGAGAGAGAAGAAGAGAGAAAGATTAAATAGGGAAAGAAAGACAAGAAGAAGAAAGAGAAAGAAAGAGAGAAAGAGAGAGACGAGAAAGGACAGAGAAAGGAGAAAGAGAGAGAAGACAAAGACAAGAAGAGAGAAAAGACCAGAGAAAGAAGGAGAGAAGAGAAATGAGCAGAGAAGAGGAGAAAAGACAGAGAGAGAAGAGAGAGAAAGAGAGAGAAAAGAGAGAAAGAGAAAGAAAGATATGGAAAGAGAGAGAAGAGACGATGAGAAAGAGAAAAAGACAGGAGAAGAGAAAGAGAAAAAGGACAGAGAAGAGAAACGAGACAGAGGAAAGCGAGAGGAAAACAGAGGACAGAGGACAGGGAAAGGTAGAAAAGAGAGAGAGAAAAAGAGAGAGAGGAGAAAGAGAGAGAGAAGACCAGAAAAGGATAGAAGAGAGAGAGAGAGAAGAGAGAGAAAGAGGAGAAAAGAAAGGAAAAGAGAGAAAGACAAGAAGAGAAAGGGAAGAGAAGAGAAAGAGAGAAAGACACAGATTAGAGGAGAGAGAAAGAGAGAGAACAGAGGAAGAAGAAGAAAAGAGAGAAAAGAGAAAGAAGAAGTGAGGAAGAGAGAGAAAGAGAAAGAGAGAGGGAAAGAAAGACGAGAAAGAGAGAAACAGCAGAAAAAGAGAGAAAAGAGAAAGAAAGAGAAAGAAAAGACAGAGGAGGAGAGAGAAAGTACAGAGAGAAGACAAGAAGAAAAGAGAGACGACAGAAGGCAGCGAGAAGAGAGGAAGAAACAAGGAAGAGAGAGAAACAGAGAGAGAGAAGAGAGAGCAGAGAGAGAAAGAAAGAAAAGA
The DNA here is from genome assembly GCA_035128595.1 of Eptatretus atami. Lineage (NCBI taxonomy): Eukaryota > Metazoa > Chordata > Myxini > Myxiniformes > Myxinidae > Eptatretus > Eptatretus atami. Next base: position 91,023,783 of record CM068965.1, on the reverse strand, counting down.
GAAAGAGAGAAAGTTGAAAGAGAAAGAAAGAGAGAAAAGACAGAAAGAAAAGAGAAGAGAAATCTCGTCCCTTTCCCAGACCAATCATTCTCCGAGTTATAAAGCAAGTGTTGTATGATATATATAATATATATATATTATATATTTATATATATATATATATATATATATATTGTGTATGTACAGTATGTGCACTCTATACCCATTGGTTGGATAGCTGGCCTGACACCACCCACAACAACCTGAAAAAAAAGTCTTACCTCCACCATTTGGTAAGATATGGACACCTCAGAAGTGTCATATTCACGTCACCAGCCCATCCCAACATTTTCCGCTTCAGTGTTAAAACAAACCTGAGAGACTGTTTAAAGGATCGAAATATCGAAAGGTTGGAGCGACAGGCATCATGCACTTGTGAAGGCAATCGTATTACAGGCCTCAGCTTCGGCCTCTGGTGTCCACCTCTGGGCCAGTGCAGTTGGAATTTACCGAAAGCTATATAACTGCAATGTATTATTTATGCACATAAACAGAACACGTTTTGACTCATGTACATAACCCATGGGTTATTTTTATTTTCGGGAGTGAATGAGGCAGCGGGCTGTTTCCTAAACACGCCAAAAAAAGGGATGTGTGGAAGAAAGTGTTTGTACGCTTGGAACAAGATCACCTGTTTGGGCACTTACTCATGCTCGTAATAGTCATGCTTCTATATCTTGTTCAGCAGCCTTAGCGATGGGTAGTAGCTATCATTTGTTGGGGCACGATGATGCCGTATGCTGTGCCCCTTATACCAGTACACTGGTACTCGGATTCGCCGACCTCGAAGGATGTCAGGCTGAGGTAAACCCACCTGGTATCAATTCAGCCAGCCAACGGGGGCTCGAACTCAGGGAACCCTTAAAGTCCCAACCAGCCACCCTAATCATGAACCAAACACCAGGCTTAAAAGTTAATACTGACACCTCTTTTCTCCCTTCCTGTTACAGAATTCTCAAGGGCTGCTGTTCAGGTGATAACCTCATGTCTATTTCCAATGTTGGACGCCAGTGCTTCTAAAGTTTGGGACAGGTTTACGCTTCTCCTTCTCGAAGAAAAAGATGTCTCTGACCCCAATGTGGACAGAAAAGGTGTTTAGGGGGGCTTTTTAGGGCATGCCAACCCAACAGGTTGTTTACCACCAGACATCGAACCAATCCTTGTCCTAGGTTACAACCAAGTTTGCCAATTGATCTTATCCACATTGTTCCATTTCACTGAGGATCACTTCACATTCTGCTGCAATAGCAGGTGTCTTCAGTCGGAAGATCGGTTTATGTGATCTCCCTTTCTCAATAGTTTTTATTTATTTTTCTTTTACAGAAGCAGCTCATGAAAGAGAAGGTAAGGCGATGGAGTGACAAACCACAAGGAACCTGGATGGATCTGTCAAACAGATTTCTTTGAACTTTTTGGTGACTCTTCAAACCCGATACTTTGCTTCAAAGAGAACATGGAGAAAGGAAAATCCCTTTTGAGTCATCGAAGTCTGTACTCATGACTCGAGGCTCTGGTACTCATACCTCGATCCACCCAAAAGCGATCCTTTATCATCCCCGCTCAGAGGCCATATCGTTGTCGTGTACGGATATTACAAGTATTTATCCAATGCATGCCTCGTGTCTATCCCCTTTCTTGGGAACTTTTTCCATTTCGATCAAAACCTGTGTGCTCGCTGATCGTATATCAATGACAATGTCTGGCCAATCATTAATCTAATAAATGTTGCATGACACGCTCATCATGGAAGTGTAGTCCAGGTACTTGTTTTTGTGGACCAGGAAACCGTTTTGACGTTCTACATTATTTGTTTGAGTTTTTGCACCAATTTGCCTTTGCACTTTGGCCTTGGTTTTTTTATCATGTATATGTTGTTATTCCAATATTATAGCCTTCTAAACAACAACAATGTTTTTATCCTGGGCCCCCCCCCCCCCCCCCTTCGTGTGGAAAGGGGTGGGGTGCAAGGTAAGGCTGTTGCCACTTTCAGGTTGTATATGTACCATCTCTGGAATCTCTCTCTGATTCTTTTGCTAATCCGCTTATTCAGGCTTTACTGTTTCCGGATTAACATCCCGCTCCCAACCCTATCTCATAAAGCAGCAGTTTATGCTTATGCATGTGTTCTGCTTAACCAGCCAGGTGATGCTTGCGGATGATGTTGTTTAGAACTCTGAAAAAGCTTCATCGGCTGAAATGAATTTGGAAAAAGTGGAAGCAATGCGGCTCAACCTTTCCACTCGTGGTCTCCACTCTTCAAGTTCCTCAAACCTCTCTCGACTCAGAAATATACTTGGGAAGAGAAGATGGATTAAATATTGGAGTTTTCCTTGGTCGTGGAAATTGTAGATTCTCAACTGGGAAGGCATTACTTCGAACGAATTGAGCTGCATTTCAGACATGGAAAAAGGCCTACTTTGTCATATCATTATCGAGGCAGAATACTGCGTAATTAAACCATCTGTGTTTTCTGCATCGATGACTGATAAGTTCTTGATTTGCAGTAGTACATGCAATAGCAGATGAAATAAAAAAATTTCCTCAATCACTTTTTCTGGTTGGAAACATTGATGAAACCAAGAAAGACTTCATCCTCCCACATCTAAGGCGTGGCAAAGAACTCATCAATGTTAAGGCTGTTACTTGCAGGCCTTCCATTTAGAACAATCTGCCATTTCTTGATGAGCCTCACCTGCTCTGGAGATCCCTCATCAGGCTGCAAACTGGGAAATTGAGCTTCCTGATGAATTTGACCCCACGTGATCATTTACCTATGCCTTCCTTCATCAGGAAGTGTCTCAATGCAATGCTTTGACAAGACTTTACATTTCTCCACGACCTTACCACATATAATGATGATGTTCTTGAATGAACCACTGATTTACAACATGCTTTTTCAATGTTTGGAAAATGATTGAATACTTCATGAACATTTATTCACTGCCTCCATTTCAAAATTGTCACCTTAACCAATACGAGTGATAGGTGTAATATCTCTGCTGTTGGCTTCAACAACTTGCATGAGAATAAAATATGAGAATAATCAAAGTTATTTTCGTAAAAGATTCACAAAGTGCGACGTTTGGGTTTATCTTTACTCGGAAGCAAGGTGCCTTCGCAGTCATGGTGACATCGCCCAACCACACTCAACCCCCATCTCATTCCCTTCTCTCTCTTTGCTCTGAGAAGGGTAAAGCCCAAAACATCAGGACTTTGTGATATTTTAGTGGTGAATAACTAACTATTTTATTCTTACTTTTTATTCTCTTGTCTAGCCAACAACAGACTGCGTTACTTATTTCCTGGAATTAGGAATATTTACTGGTGGAACCTTGCCCAGAAATTGACCGGTTGTTTCAATCCTGTTCTCTGTAATTACCTGGATGTACAAAGCAAAGTGGTAGGTCCTCCCATGTACGTTTATTTCCGGTACTCACTCCTTCCCCAATCTTCAACTATTCTGGGTTCTAATGGTTTGAACCCTCAAATCTAATCATTCTTTTGTTCCTCGTTCATGGCAATAACTGGCAAAGTGTTATATTTACAGATGTCTTGAAAGTACTTTTCCTTCTTATCCACCCTTGCCCTTGTAAGTGGTCCACAAGCCTGCCAAATAAGCCTCATTTTTGCTCAAATGGGGAATGTTATTATAATACTGCTAACAAAACATGGTTGTGATCTACAATATATAATTACACACAAATCCTCTATTCACCATTTTACACGATCACAAGGTGCACGGGTGGCTGAAAGTCGCTTTACCCAATTCAATATTCTCACACTTCCCCGCCCTCCCCTGCCGTGGAAATGATGGCAATGCATACAGATACAATGACTGATTAATTAGTGCATTCACAAAAAAAAAAACAAATAAAACTGGCAACTGTATATGTAAAAAATTGACGAACGAAACCTTTAACTCAGAGGGTAAAAGGACTTTTCAGGACCCTTGTCCAGAGTGACTCTCAGATGCAAACATTTAAACCCCTCTTTTTTCTTATGTTGATTTAACCTTTATTTACCAATCTTTTGTCTTTCGATTTCCTACTTCTATTATATGTTGGCCTAGATTGTGATGCCCTCGAACCTCCAACCACGAGTTTGATGAATTTCTTATTGCCCAGACTAAACTCACATTATTAAGATGAAAGAAAGCCATACAAAAATATATTAATATATATATATATATATATATATATATAATATATATATATAGACTAGTATAGTATAATTGACACCTCCCACTACTCATCCGAGCTGAAAGAAGCTGCTTAAAACAACCAAGTAGGCCTACACAAGGTAAGTGCTTTAGCTGTTTTGAACCCTCTCCAGAGTCCTCCACAAGGTGACAGCTGAATTGCGCTTCCCTCCATTCCAGGTGAGAGATGTGGAGAATCATTCTTTATTTATATATTATGCCCTTTTTGACGATTTGGCATGTTGTACAAGCTTGAGAGCCGCTTGGTATTGCATGCTGTCTGCGCTTATCGCTTGATGATTCGCCAATAAGCGATTGAAAACCGCGTCCGGTAGCTGGAGAGGGTGTGTAGGCTTGGGTTCTCATGTGTGTACTGTGTGCGAACGTCTCATAGTTGTGAGGAACTCTGGAAGTGTTCGAAACAGCCAAAGCGCTTTACTTGTGTGGGCTTTCTTGGCGGTGCTTTTTTGCAGCTTCTACGGCTGGAGGAGTGTGGGAGGGGTCAATTAAATTATATAATCCTCGCCCCGGGTTTAGTTATTAGGTGAGATACTGATTGGCTTTCTTACCATTCACAGGTTGAGATGTGGGTGGTTCTTTATCCAAAATTATATTATATAATATATATATATCATTAATAATTTACTTAATTCCTATCACTCTATCTCAGTAAGCTCGAGTTCTTTGGAGCGAGGTTTGTCATGTTAACAATACCTTTTAAAATAGTCAACATCGTCGGTTGGAATTTCCCTTCTAGTTTTAACACATCATTCATTGTGTAATCATTAAGCTACATTATTAATTAGTTGAAATTGCTTTAACTATTGTTATTCTTTCACCAGTTAATTAACCTCCCCATACGAAGTCGGAGGTGTACTTGTTTTCACCCTTCGTTGTTGTGTATTCGATGAAGATTTAGTAATTGACCGCTTTGTTGTTTACGAAATCTAAAGATTTCCGTAAAGTATATTATTGACTTCCGTTCTGTTTGTTTGTCTGTTGTATGTTTGTTTGTTTGTATTTAGGCACGATAACTCCGAGAACGGAAGAAGCTACAATGTCAATACACCACGTGATTCAGGAGGGTGATGGCTAGTGACTGATTAGATTTTGCGTCAAACATCGGTCAACGGTCAGGTCACGGTGAGGTCAAACATTCGATTTTTGATGGTTTGGTACAGATAACTCGAGAACGGAAGAAGCTACCAATGTCAAATTACACCACCTGATTTCAGGAGGGTGGATGGCTAGTGCTGATATAGATTTGGGTCAAAACCGGCAACGTGAAGGTCACGCGAGGAATCTTTGATTGGTCGACATCAGAAACTGGTGTACCTCTCTAGACTTCATAAGGTCAATATGCGATTTCGTGTTACGCTTGCACCTTATTGTGTTGTAGGCACGAAACTCGAGAACGGAAGAAGCTACCAATGTCAAATTACACCACGTTTCAGGAGGGTGATGGCTAGTGCTTATTAGATTTGGTCAAAATCGGTCAAACGGTCAAGTTCACAGTTGAGTCAAAATTCGGATTTTTGATGGTTTGGTACAGATAACTCGAGAACGGAAGGAAGCTACCAATGTCAAAATTACACCACGTGATTCAGGGGAGGTGATGGACTAGTGCTATTAGATTTTGGTCAAAATCGAGTCAACGGTCAGGTCCGGTTGAGTCAAACATTCGATTTTGATGGTTTGGTAATACTAGAAATTTCTCGTCAGCTATATTAGAAGAAGCTTATTAACCAATCAGTCGATAATTTGTAACGTCTGACTTGTAGATTCTATAATGAGATTCCGTTTGTTGTAGTCGAAATCTGATTCGTACAATTAGATTTTCCGTTCAAATGTTTGTTCGTGTCAGTCAGTGAGGTAACTTCGTTGTTGATGTTTGTAGCAGATAACTCGAGAAACGGAAGAAGCTACCAATGTCAAATTACACACGTGATTCAGGAGGCGTTGATGGCTAGCTGCTGATTAGATTGGTCAAATGGTCAAGGTATCACAGGTCACGTGAGGTCAACAAATTCGAATTAACGATGGTATTTGCTTCCTCGTCGTCGTTATCGTTTGTCTTCGGTTATCTTCGATGCTGAAACTGTTCGAAATTCGTTAAAAATCGGGGAAACTTCTAGTGTAAAAATTCGCTCGAAGCTCAAGGTCGTTCCATGAGGACGAGCAGCGTCCGTAGTCCTGACTGCTCGGAGCAACGTGTCTTGAGTCACGAGGTCTAGTGCCGGTGACGATTTTTCAGTAAAGTTAAAGTCTTTATCATAAGCTGTTATGTCGCATGCTGCTTTGCTTGAGCGTCGCAAATTTGTAAAGATTTTCGTGAATGCGTATATGATGCTACGGTTTGTTGACTTTGTTAATAGTTTATATTGCGTGAGATTGCCTTGTTTGTATGCTTTGTCTGAGGACGTATCGAGAACGAAGATCCATGTCATTAACTCGATTTTCATCTGCATGATTTCGGAGCGTATAGGCCTAAAACTGTGTATTGAGATTTGGAAAAATCGGTTTGAATTTATGGTCGGGTCGACAGTGAGGTCATTAATTCCTGAAATTAGACTGGAAAATGAGGGGTATTGTAATTGACATCGCTCATTACGCGCTTCGTTTTGACGTCGCATTTTACCTTGTCTTCAGTTTCGAACTTAGGGCTTTTATAAAAGGTCAGAGGTAGTGAGTCGTAACAGTCTCTGGACAATCCGGATTGTTTCTGTTAGAGTGTTTTAGGATTCTATAACGAATATTCACTCGAGACGCAAGAAGCGTCGTTCCATATGCAATTACACACGTTGAGAGATTCAGCGAGGTCGTTGCGCTAGTGATGATTGGTCAATCGAGTCAGACAGAGTCAGTTGTTACGTGAAGGTCAAATAATTCGTAATCGTGGAGAAATGGAGTATTTGCTTCCTCGACGTTACGAGTTCGTTTTAACTTCGATTTTAATTTGTCTTCGGTTTTGCGATCGCTTAGGGACGCTTAAAACTCGGTTGTCGAAATTCTGTGGTAAAAATCGGATGTTTTGGAGACGTTTTAAGTGGTAAAAAAAATTTACTCCGTACGTCCTGATCAGTCGGCAGATTTCCGTCGTCCCATGATGCAGTGCCGCTCGAGCAGACGTCACGGGTCGTGTCCCTGATGCAGTGCGGCTCGAGCAGACGCGTGCGTTGGAGTCACGTTAAGTATAATTGCGTGGAGAAATGGAGATATTTTTGCTTCGGGTGGACGTTACGATTTTTGATGCGTTTGATACGAAGATCTCGTAGAAATTCTGGTTTCTCAGCTGTACCCTTCTCTCGAGACAGGATTTTATTAGACAAGGTAGAGGTCCAAGTGACATTTCGTAAGTACCGTCTATGACTGCTTTTGTTTGATTTTTTGTGAACAGTATTACGGAAAACTCCTCGACGGATTTCGACAAAACTTGGTGGGGGGATTGGGTATGTCCAAGGATTTGCCAATTAGATTTTGGACGTGTGTCAAAAATCCCAATATATGGCGCTATGGCGGCCATTTTTTGAAAAACAATTATATTTTTTTTTTTTTTGCCATTTCTACATGTTTAAGTGATTTCCAACCCCCTTTTTTTTTTAGAGAAAAAAATTTAGATTAAAAAATTAAATAATGAAAAAAAAAATTTTAGAGAAAAAAAATTTTTGCAACTGTTTTTTTACAAAATTTGATATTTTTTTTTGCAATTTGCTACATGTGTTAAGTCGATTCTCAACAAAAAACATGCCAAAATTATAATTGCGGCTGATTTTGAACTTCAGGTGGATAATACCACGTAAAATCATTCTCTCAAGGAATCTAGTTATGACGAAGAATTGAGTATGCTGAAAAGTTAAAGTAAATAGGGAAAGCTTGCAAACTATAACTTCTGTGAGCACTGTGACGTCAAATTGAATGAAATAGGAATCAGGTTCACTTGAGTGACCTAGCAGTATTGGCGGACCGGAGTTTTCACTCTACCGCATGCTCCCCCTCTAGTTCAACAATGTTTTATTCTCTTTTTTGTACGATTTTTAATAAAAGTTTTTCAAGGTGTGTCTGCTCTTTCTCTTTCTCTTTCTCTTTCTATTTCTCCCTCACTTCCTACCTAAATATTTGCCGTTTTCTATACTATGCATAATTTTTCATGCAATTATTTACATCATCATACATGCACCAACAATCTTCATCTCTCCACAATGATGTGTAACAGCTTTGTGTTTGGCAAGGAGAGAAGGTACACATCGGTCGTTGATCGGTATGCAATGGGAACATGCTCGACAGTCCAATGTCTGCCCCAGTGCTGTCCACTGTGATTAAATATATGGGCATCATTAAGCAAGCAGTTGGGTCATTAAAAAACAAAAATCAAATGATCAATTCCTCCTCACTGCCCTAATGCAAGTTTTCATAGGGTTGAGGAAGATTACAGAGGATGCATAAGAGATTG
>CM068965.1:91001925-91015071 GCA_035128595.1 Eptatretus atami | reverse complement strand
AAGAGAGAGAAAGATATAAAAAGAGAAAGAAAGATATAGAAAGAAGAAGAGAAAGAAAGAGAGAGAAAGAGAGAGAAAGAGAAAAGGACAGAGAAAGAGAAAGAGAAGAGAGAAGGGTGAAAGAGAGAGAAAGAGAAAGAGAAAGAGAGAGAAAGACAGAGAAAGAGAAAGGGAGAGAAAGAGAAAGAGAGAAAGACAGAGGAGGAGGAGAGAGAAAGAGAGAGAAACAGAGGAAGAAAGAGAAAGAGAGAAAGAGAGAAAGAGAGAAAGTGAGAAAGAGAGAGAAAGAGAGAGGGAAAGAGAGAGAAAGAAAGAGAGAAAGAGAGAAACAGACAGAAAAAGAGAGAAAAAGAGAAAGAAAGAGAAAGAAAGACAGAGGAGGAGAGAGAAAGACAGAGAAAGACAGAGAAAGAGAAAGAGAGACAGACAGAAGAGCAGCGAGAAAGAGAGAGAAACAGAGGAAGAGAGAGAAACAGAGAGAGAGAAAGAGAGAGAGAGAGAGAAAGAAAGAGAAAGAGAAAGAGAAAGTGAAAGAGAAAGAAAGAGAGAAAAAGACAGAAAGAGAAAGAGAAAGAGAATCTGCATCCCTTTCTCCCAGACCAATCATCTCCGAGTATAATAAAGCAAGTGTTTGTATGTATATATATATATATATATATATATATATATTAATTAATATATATATATATGTATGTGTACAGTATGTGCACTCTATACCCATTGGTTGGATAGCTGGCCTGACACCACCACACTAACCTGCAAAAAAAAAAGTCTTACCTCCACCATTTTGGTTAATGTATGACACCTTCAGAAGTGTCATATTCACAGTCACCAAGCCCTCCCAATATTTTTCCGTTCAGTGTAAAACAACCTGAGAGACTGTTTAAAGGATCGTCAAATATCGAAAGGTTGGAGCCGACAGGCATCATGCACCTTGTGAAGGCAATCGTATGTACAGGCCTCAGGCTTCAGGCCTCTGGTGTCCACCTCTGGGCCAGTGCAGTTGGAATTATCCGAGCTATATAACTGCAATGTATTATTTATGCACATAAACAGAACACGTTTTGACTTCATGTACATAACCCAGGTTATTTTTATTTTCGGGAGTGAATGAGGCAGCGGGCTGTTGCCTAAACACTTCCAAAAAAAGGGATGTGTTGGAAGAAAGTGTTGTACGCTTGGAACAAGATCACCTGTTGGGCACGTACTCTGCTCGTAATAGTCATGCTTCTTATTCTTGTGTCAGCAGCTTAGCTGGTGGGTAGCTATCATTTTGTTGGGGCACGATGATGCCGTTGATGCTGTGCCCCTATACCAGTACACTGGTACTCGTTTCGCCGACCTCGGAAGGATGTCAGGCTGAGTCAACCCCACCTGGTATCAATTCAGCAGCCAACGGGGCTCGAACTCAGGACCCTAAGATCCCAAGCCAGCCACCCTAATCATGAACCCAACACCAGGCTTAAAATAATACTGACACCTCTTTTCTCCCTTCCTGTTACAGAATCTACATGGGCTGCTGTTTCAGGTGATAACCTCATGTCTATTTCCAATGTTTGGGACAGCAGTGCTTCTAAAGTTTGGGACAGGTTTACGCTTCTCTCTTCTCGAAGGAAAAAGATGTCTCTGACCCTCAATGTGGACAGAAAAGGTGGTTTTAGCTTTTAGCATGCAACACAGTTGTTACCACCAGACATCAGAACCAATCCTTGTCCTAAGGTTACCAACCAAGTTTGCCAATTGATCTTATCCACATTGTTCCATTTCACTGGAGGATCACTCACATCTGTGCCAATAAGCAGGTGTCTTCAGCTCGGAATGATCGGTTTTATGTGATCTCCCTTTCTCAATAGTTTTTTATTTTATTTTTCTTTACAGAAGCAGGCTCATGAAAGAGCAAGGTAAGGCAGATGGAGTGACAAACATCAAGGGAACCTGGATGGATCTGTCAACAGATTTCTTTGAACTTTTTGGTGACTCTTCAAACCCGAATTACTTTTGCTCTTCAAAGAGAACTTGGAGAAAGGAAAACTCCCTTTGAGTCATCGAAGTGCTGTACTCATGACTCGAGTGCTGTACTCATGACCTCGATCCCACCCAAAAAGGCGATCCTTTACTCATCCCTCATCAGAGGCCAATATCGTTGTCGTGTACGGATTACAAGAATTTATCCAATGCCATTGCCTCGTGTCTATCCCCTTTCTTGGACATTTTTCCATTCGATCAAACCTGTGTGCTCCTGATCGTAATATCAATGACAATGTCTGGCAATCATAATCTAATAAATGTGCATGACACGCGTCATCATGGAAGTGTAGTCCAGGTACTTGTTTTTGTGGACCAGGAAAACCGTTTTGACTGTTTCTCACATTTATTTGTTTGAAGTTTTGCACCAATTTGCTTTTGCACTTTTGGCCTTGGTTTTTTTTTAATCATGTATATGTTTGTTTTATTCCAATATTACTAGCCTTCTAAACAACAACAATGATCCTGTGCCCCCCCCCCCCCCCATTCGTGTGGAAAGGGGTGGGGGTGCAAGGTAAGGCTGTCCACTTTCAGGTGTATTATGTACCTCATCTCTTGAATCTCTTTTGACTTCTTTTGCTAAATCCTTATCAGGCTTTACTGTTTCCGGATTAACATCCCGCTCCCAACCACTATCTCATAAAGAGCAGTTTATGCTTATGACATGTGTTTGTATCAACCAGCCAGGTGATGTTGCTGGGATGATGTGTTGTTTAGAACTCTGAAAAAGCTTCATCGGCTGAAATTAATTGGAAAAAGGTGGAAGCAATGCGGCTCAAACCTTCCACTCGTGGTCCCACTCTTCAAGTTTCCTCAAACCCTCCTCGACTCAGAAATATTACTGGGAAGAGAGATGGGATTAAATTATTGGGAGTTTTCCTTGGTCCTGGAAATTGTGATTCTCAACTGGGAAGGCTTACTCGAACGAATTGAGCTGCATTTGCAGACATGGAAAAGCCTACTTTGTCATATCTTATCGAGGCAGAATACTGGTAATAAACCATCTGGTTTTCTGCATCCGATGACATAAAGTTCTTGATTTGCAGTGAGCTACTGCAATAGCAGATGAAATAAAAAAATTTCGTCAATCACTTTTTCTGGTCTGGAAAGCATTGGATGAAACCAGAAAGACTTCATCCTCCCACATCTAAGGGTGGCAAAGAACTCATCAATGTTAAGGGCTGTACTATGCAGGCCTTCCATTTAGAAACAATCTGCATTTCTTGAATGAGCCTCACCTGCTCTGGAGATCCCTCATCAGCTGCCAAACTGGGAAAATGAGCTTCCTGATGAATTTGACCCACGTTGATACATTTACCTATGCCTTCCTTTCATCAGAGTGTCTCAATGCAATGCTTTGACAAGCCTTTACATTTCTCCACGACCTTACCACATATAATGGATTGATGTTCTTGAATGAACCACTGTTTTACAACATGCTTTTTCAATGTTTGGAAAATGATTGAATCTTCATTGAACATTTTATTCACTGCCTCCATTTCAAAAATTTGTCACCTTAAAACCAATACGAGTGATAGGTGGCTAAGTATCTCTGCTGTTGGCTTCAACAACTTGCATGAGAATAAAAATGAGAATATCAAAGTTATTTTCTGTAAAAGATCACAAAGTGCCGACGTTTTGGGTTTATCTTTACTCGGAGCAAGGTGCCTTCCGGTCATGGGTGACATCGCCCAACCTACATCAACCCCCATCTCATTCCCTTCTCTCTCTTTTGCTCTGACGAAGGGTAAAGCCCAAAACATCAGGACTTTGTGATATTTTATGGTGAATAACTAACTATTTTATTCTCACATTTTTATTCTCTTGTACTGCCAACACAGACTCGTACTTATTTCCTGGAATTAGGAAATATTTTTACTGGTGTGAGACCTTGCCAGATAATTGACCGGTTGTTGCAATCCTGTTCTCTGTAATTACCGGATGTACAAAGCAAAGTGGAGTCCTCCCATGTACAGTTTCTTTCCGGTACTCACTCCTTCCCCAATCTTCAACTATCTGGTTCTAATGGTTTGGAACCCTCAAAATTTAGTCATTCTTTTGTTCCTCTCTGGCAATAACTGCAAAGTGTTATATTTACAATGTCTGAAAGTACTTTTCCTTCCTTATCCACCTTGCACCTTGTAAGTGGTCCACAGCCTTGCCAAATAGCCCTCATTTTTGCTCAAATGGGGAATGTTATTATAATACTGCTGAACCAAAACATGTTGGTGATCTACAATATACAATTACACACAAATCCTCTTATTCACCATTTTACACGAGTCACAAGGGTGCACGGTGGCCTGAAAGTCGCTTTACCCATTCAATTTCTCACACTTCCCCCGCCCTCCCCTGCCGTGGAGAATGATGGAATGCATACAGATACAATGACTGATTAATTAGTGCATTGCACAATAAAACCTGCAACTGTATATTAAAATAATTGACGAACGAACGCTTTACTCAGGAGGGGTAAAGGGACTTTCAGGCCACCCTGTGCAGAGTGACTCTTCAGAATGCAAACATTTAACCCCTCTTTTTCTTATGTTGATAACTTTATTTACACACATTTCTTTTGTCTTTCATTTCCTACTCTCTATATATGTTGGCCTAGTGGCCCTCCGAACCTCCAACCACGAGGTTTGATGAATTTTCTTATTGCCCAGACTAAACTCACAATTTATAAGATGAGAAAGCCATACAAAAAATTATATTTATATATATATATATATATATATATATATATATATATATATATATATATATATATATGTATAATTGACACCTCCCACACTCATCGAGCTGAAGAAGCTGCTTAAAACAACCCAAGTAGGCCTACACAAGGTAAGTGCTTTGCTGTTTTGAACCCTTCCCAGAGTTCCTCCACAAGGTGACAGCTGATTGGCTATTCCCTCCATTCACAGGTGAGAGATGTGGATGGATCATTCTTTATTTATATATTGACTGCTTTTGACGTTTGCATGTGGTACAAGCTTGAGAGCCTCATTGGTATGCATTGCTGTCTGCGCTATCGCTGATGATTCGCCAATAAGCGATGAAACCGGTCCGGTAGCTGAGAGGGTGTGTAGCATTGGGATTCTCATGTGTGTACTGTGTGCGAACGTCTTCATAGTTGTGGAGGAACTCTGGGAAGTGTTCGAAACAGCAAAGCGCTTACCTTGTGTGGGCTTTCTTGGGTTGCTTTTTGCAGCTTCTTCGGCTGGAGGAGTGTGGGAGGGGTCAATTATAATTTATATAATCCTCGCCACCTGGGTTTAGTTGATTAGGTGAGATCTGATTGGCTTTTCTCTCCATTCACAGGTGAGATGTGGGTGGTTCTTTATCCATATATATATATATATACATTAAAATTCTCTTATCACTCTCTATCCAGTAAGCTCGAGTTCTTTGAGGAGGTTTGTCATGTTAACAATACCTGTTTTAAAATGTCAAATGGTCGGTTGGAATTTCCCTTCTAGTTTTAACACATCATTCATTGTGTAATCATTAAGTACAAAAATTATATATTAGTTGAAATTGCTTTTAACTATTGTTATTACTTTCACCAAGTTAATTAACCTCCACCATCGAAGATCGGAGGTTACTGTTTTCACCCCTTTCTGTTTGTTACTTACGAAATCTAAAGATTTCGTAAGTATATTGATGACTTCCGTTTCTGTTTGTTTGTTTGTTTGTATGTTTTGTTTGTTTGTTTGTTTGTTTGTAGGCACGATAACTCGAGAACGGAAGAAGCTACCAATGTCAAATTACACCACGTGATTCAGGAGGGTGATGGCTAGTGCTGATTAGATTTTGGTCAAAATCGGTCAACGGTCAAGGTCACGGTGAGGTCAAACATTCGATTTTTGATGGTTTGGTACAGTAAACTCGAGAACGGAAGAAGCTACCAATGTCAAATTACACCACGTGATTCAGGAGGTGATGGCTAGTGCTGATTAGATTTTGGTCAAAATCGGTCAAAGGTCAAGGTCACGGTGAGGTCAAACATTCGATTTTTGATGGTTTGGTACAGAATCATCGTAGAAACTCTGGTTTGCGTCGCTACCTTCTCTAGAGACAGCTTTTATTAGACAAGGTCAGAGGTCAAGTTGACGATTTCGTAAGTACCAGTCTATGACTGCTTGTTGTATGTTTGTTTGTTTGTAGGCACGATAACTCGAGAACGGAAGAAGCTACCAATGTCAAATTACACCACGTGATTCAGGAGGGTGATGGCTAGTGCTGATTAGATTTTGGTCAAATCGGTCAAAGGTCAAGGTCACAGTGAGGTCAAATAATTGATTTTTGATGGTTTGGTACAGATAACTCGAGAACGGAAGAAGCTACCAATGTCAAATTACACCACGTGATTCAGGAGGGTGATGGCTAGTGCTGATTAGATTTTGGTCAAAATCGGTCAACGGTCAAGGTCACGGTGAGGTCAAACATTCGATTTTTGATGGTTTGGTACAGAATCATCGTAGAAACTTCTGGTTTGCGTCGCTACCTATCTAGAGACAGCTTTTATTAGACAAGGTCAAGGTCAAGTTGACGATTTCGTAAGTACCAGTCTATGACTGCTTGTTTGTTTAGATTTCGTAAGTATATTGATGACTTCCGTTTCTGTTGTTACTTACGAAATCTTTAGATTTCGTAAGTATATTGATGCCTTCCGTTGTTTGTTTGTTTGTTTGTATGTTTGTTTGTTTGTTTGTTTGTAGGCACGATAACTCGAGAACGGAAGAAGCTACCAATGTCAAATTATCACGTGATTCAGGAGGGTGATGGCTAGCGCTGATTAGATTTTGGTCAAATCGGTCAAAGGTCAAGGTCACAGTGAGGTCAAACATAATTCCGTAAATTAACATGGAGAAATGGAGTATTTTTGCTTCGCTCGACGTTACGAGTTCGTTTTAACTTCGATTTTAATTTTGTCTTCGGTTTTTGCGATCGCTTCGGATGCTTAAAACTCGGTGTCGAAATTCTGGTAAAAATCGGATGTTTTGGAGACGTTTTAAGATTGATAAAAAATATTTCACTCGAAGCGTCAAGGGTCGTCCCATGATGCAGTGCGCTCGAGCAGACGTCACGGGTCGTCCCATGATGCAGTGCGCTCGAGCAGACGCGTCGTTGAGTCACGTTAAGGTTTTTCCGTGTGCGCGGTGACGATTTTTTCAATAAAGAGGTGTTTAAAAGTCATTTTTTATCCCATAAAGGTTATCGTCGCATGCCTGACTCGCTGAGCCGTCGATTATGTAAAGATTGTTGGTGGATGGCCGAATATTACGGTTTTGTGACTTTGATAAAATAATATTAAATAATTGCGTGGAGAAATGCCGATTTTTGCTTTGCTGACGTTGCGAGTTCATTTTAACTTCGATTTTAATTTTGTCTTCGGTTTTGCGATCGCTTAGGACGCTTAAAACTCGGTTGTCGAAATTCTGGTAAAAATCGGATGTTTTATGAGATTTATGTCGGGTGTCGTATCTGAGGTATTAGCACTGAAGATTATGCTAATGAGGGGGATTGTAAGACACAGCATTACGCGCTCGTTTGCGCGTCGCTACCTTCTCTCGAGACAGCTTTTATTAGACAAGGTCAGAGGTCAAGTTGACGATTTCGTAAGTACCAGTCTATGACTGCTTGTTTGTTTGTTTGTTTGTATGTTTTTTTGTTTGTAGGCACGATAACTCGAGGACGGAGAAAGCTGCCAATGTCAAATTACACACGTGATTCAGGAGGGTGATGGCTAGTGCTGATTAGATTTTGGTCAAAATCGGTCAAAGGTCAAGGTCACAGTGAGGTCAAACATAATTCGTAAATTCACGTGGAGAAATGGAGTATTTTTGCTTCACTCGACGTTACGAGTTCGTTTAACTTCGATTTTAATTTTGTCTTCGGTTTTTGCGATCGCTTAGGACGCTTAAAACTCGGTTGTCGAAATTCTGGTAAAAATCGGATGTTTTGGAGACGTTTTAAGATGTATAAAAAATATTTCACTCGACGCGTCACGGCTCGTCCCATGATGCAGTGCGCTCGAGCAGACGTCACGGGTCGTCCATGATGCAGTGCGCTCGAGCAGACGCGTCGTTGAGTCACGTTAAGGTATAATTGCGTGGAGAAATGGAGTATTTTTGCTTCGGTGGACGTTACGATTTTTGATGGTTTGATACAGAATCATCGTAGAAACTTTGGTTTGCGTCGCTACCTTCTCTCGAGACAGATTTTATTAGACAAGGTCAGAGGTCAAGTTGACAATTTCGTAAGTACCAGTCTATGACTGCTTGTTTGTTTGTTTGTTTGTTTGTGAACAGTATTACGGAAAAACTCCTCGACGGATTTCGACAAAACTTGGTGGGGGGATTGGGTATGGTCCAAGGATCATGCCATATATTTTGGACGTGGTCAAAAATCCAATATAGCCGCTATGGCGGCCATTTTGAAAAAATATTTGATTTTTTTTTTTTTGCATTTCTACATGTTTTAAGTGATTTCCAACCCCCTTTTTTTTTTTTAGAGAAAAAAATTTAGATTAAAAAATTAAAAAATTAAAAAAAAAAATTTAGAGAAAAAAATTTTTGCAACTTTTTTTTCAACAAATTTTCGATTTTTTTTTGCATTTCTACATGTTATAAGTGATTTCCAACAAAAAACATGCCAAAATTATAATTGCGGCTGATTTGGAACTTCAGGTGGATATACCACGTAAAATCAATTTCTGTCTCAAGGAATCTAGTTATGACGAATGAATTGAGTATGTAAAAGTTAAAAGTAAAAGGGAAAGTTGCAAACTATAACTCTGTGAGCACTGTTGACGTCAAATTGAATGAATAGGATATCAGGTTCACTTGAGTGACCTAGCAGTATTGGCGGCGGAGGTTTTGCACTCTACCGAGTGCTCCCCCTCTAGTTCAACAATGTTTTATTCTCTTTTTTTTGTACGATTTTTAATAAAAGTTTTCAAGGTGTGTCTGCTCTTTCTCTTTCTCTTTCTCTTTCTATTTCTCCCTCACTTCCTACCCTAAATATTTGCCGTTTTCATACTATGATAATTTTTCATGCAATATTACACATCATCATGCACCAACAATCTTCATCTCTCCCACAATGATGTGTAACAGCTTTGTGTTTGTGCAAGTGAGAGAAGGTACACATCGGTTCGTTTGATCGGTTGGCCAATGGGAACATGTCGACAGTCCAATGTCTGCCCCAGTGCTGTCCACTGTGATTAAATATATGGCATCATTAAGCAAGCAGTTGGGTCATTAAAAAAAAATCAAATGATCAATTCCTCCTCACTGCCCTAATGCAAGTTTCATAGGGTTGGGAGGAAGATTATCAGAGGATTGCATAAGAGATGTCATGCTGTGGAAGCAGGTCAGCATTTCATTGTAAACATTTCTCTACAACCTGTTTCACCACTCAAAAAGCCTACGAATTACAGAGCCAGGCCAGGGGGTACACACTAGTCTAATCCAGTGATACGAACCCTGGCCAGACAGGCCACATCACGAGAACTCTAATAACCGGGAACACTCCTGCAGTGACAAGTGTGGATACAAATTAGACAACACAGTCTGCGACACAGTAGGACAGGGTTAGAGTACTTAAAAGATGGAGGGCTAAGACTGCTACCAGCCCACTGGCCCTCCTTTATTGGCCAGATTCGTTGTACAAGTTCAACAGTGTTGTTTTTGCCAAAAAATGCACACCTGACTTTACATTTTGAAACTTTGTACAAGACAGACAAATGAATTTGAAGCATTGGAGACAAGCAGTGAGCAACACAACAAAAGTGTTTACACAGAGACAAGCGGATAGATAATGACAGACAAGAGCCAGAGAGCTGACAGTTGGTAAAATGAGCCTCACTCCTTTAAACGAGCCTTGTTCATTGCTCCGCCAGGAGCCTCATTCCTGTCAAGAAAAACAAAAGTTGGCTCGCAGTGGAAATGGTGGGTAGCCTGGCTGGTTTGTGCAGTGCCCAGTTGTATGGCTGTGGATACATGGATTTTAATATCTGGCATCACCAGCAGGCCAATAAGGATAGAGAATGTAACAGAAAAATAGTAGTGATGAACAAAAGCAGTCAGGTAAATAAGAAAAATGAAGAAGAGGAAGTAAAGACTTAAAGGGTGAAAGAGAAAGGGACAAAATGCTTTCAAGAAAAGCACAAGGATATGTGCAAGAGACCATGATGTGCACAGGGAGCCAACAAAAAAATAAAAATCCTTCATCCTTCCTCATGACATTCTCCCTGTAATTTGTGTCACAAAAGGCTGGGCAATTAGGGGCGGCCGTGCATAATGTAAAGGGTTCGTGGAGGGACGGCCAGCCATCAATACGTACAATTACGGCCCCACGCACCGGGCCACAGCCCCATTTGTTTTCGTTAGCGCTCCCTCCGTGCGCAGCGGCGAGAGGCAATTAAGATGCGTCTTACGAACAAATGGAGGTTTTTTTACCCCGTGTGTCGGATCACCCACAAGCCACCATAGGTCCTCTGTTACAAACGGAAAAATCGGGAGGGGGAATGGGGTGGAGAAGGGAGGTACAAATGGGGGGATGGTGCAGTGCAGGAAAGATTGAGAAAAAAAAATGCACAGAAGTTTGGCTCCGTGACACTGGCACCACCACCTCCTCTCCTCCATCTCCCTCCTCATCCTCCTCCTCCACTGCAAACCATATTGCAATCCCACTGGCACCTCCATTGGTTCTGCTCCCCCTCCCCCTCATATAACCCCCCACCATGTACCTCTACCCCTTTGCCTCTCTTGGGTCCTCTCCCAGTGCCAAGCATTCATCACACCGGAGCTAATATCAGTTTTTCCGATTCCCAGCCCTGTGCCTCGAGTAATTTCTGCTTTAATTACAGTGTTCCCCGGAATGCTGATGAAGGCAGCCGGGAGTGTTGGAATTCCAGGTGGAACAACGTGGACAACGACAATAGAGTAGGGATTGGAAAAAATAGGTGGTGAAAAAAAAGTTGGGAGAAGAAAAGAATATACTAAGAAGCCAAGAAATCTGGAAAGTGTACAGAAAGGTTTGGGGTTCTGTGGCATGGAGGTCATAGGAACAACATGTGTGAAGTGGTTAGTTAAATCGGTTTTTTGGATATTTGGCCCCTTGAAGCAAAAGCTCTGCAAAGCAAGCTGACTTTGCGGCTTAGGTTTGCAGCAAAATTTTGTTGTGGAAGGAACTCAAAGTTAACTTCTTTGGTAGTTGTGTGGTATGAATATGATTGGTAGCTGTGTATTGTTAAAAGCAGCAAAGTAAACAGCAAGACAGGCTTACAGGAAAGTAATGGGACGTACTGCAGGGAGGCAGCGTTGGTCATAAGACAATGTTGTCATGGCTCTCAGCAGAGAGATTGGGAAGAGGAGGAGGTATGTTTAAAAAAAAAAACGAGTCAATATAGACATATCGATTCTCTCGAAGGAGCTTGTGTCCTGGGTTGTGGCATATTTGGATCCATATGGAGTTGTGTGTATGCCTCTGCCAGCTTGTCGGATTGTATTGAGGTCGAAGGGCAGAAACAGGATGATTCTAAGGACTTCCACTGAAGACGCAGTGAGCGAGAGACACATTTGGCCCAGGTGTTTTTAATCGTGATTATATACTGGATATGTTTATGTATGTATGTATATATATATATATATATATATATATATATATATATTGTTTTTTTGTTTTTTTTTTAATTTTTTTTTTTTTTTACCCCCGTTTTTACCCTGTATATACATTATATAAATAAAATAAATGAAAAAAAATGCAGGTGAGTGACCCGAGACAATGGGAAAGCACGGTAATTTTGTGTGCTGACGGACATCGAAGCCGATACACAGGGAAAATCATAGAACCATTGGAAAGCATCCGGAAATAAAAATATAAAGGAAAATAAATAAATGCAGGAGAGCGACCCGAGACATTGGGGAAGCATGGTTCGCTATTGCTTACGGTATTGCTGACAAACCCGAAATGCAGATAGGTGGCTCCGTTTGGTGTTTAACTGATGTTGATCATGTAATCTTTGCCTGTTTGACAGAGTCGGCGGGCCGAGGCCTCTGGGTTGGAGGTGACGCTTTGGTGTAGGACTATGTCCAATGAAGATTGGGGGAGTGCTTGTCACACTCCACATGTTTCGATTTACCCGCGGATCACATCACGTGCCTTCTGGTTGAATGGCTTGCATTAGCAGGAACATTCGTCTGGGTGGCAGACAGACGGTTGTTCTTTGCGGATTATGCGGTTTTAGTGTATGAGACATAATCCGCGGCGATGCTCACCATAACAGTTAGGTGCATCTGATAACACACACACACACACACACACACACACACACAAACATACAACAACAGTAAACGGAAGTCACAGATAACTTACGATTCTTAATTTCGATAAGATAAACAACAAACTCACAACACTACAAATAAAAAACCAACAAACAAACAAACAGAAACGGAGTCATCAATTACTTTACGAAATCTTTAGATCTAGTAAAACAAACAGAAAACGGAAGTTCATCAATACTAGAATCTTTGATTTCGTAAGTAAAAAAACAAACAGGGGTGAAACAGTAACCTCTCCGTCTTCGATGGCGGAGGTTACTAGGGAGCAGACCGGTAGACGTTGCAAACTCCGCCGCCAATACCGGGGTCACTTAAGTGAACCTGATATCCTATCATAGTATACGGAATCAGACTCTACTGAACCACGATTGAATAAACTAAACCTAGATCGACGCCATGTAGAATGCCAAAAAAAATAAAATCGAAATTTTTTGAAAAAAGTTACAAAATTTCTTTTTTTTTCTTAACAATTATTTTTTTGTGGATCACTTAAACATGTAGAAATGCAAAAAAAATTCAAATTTTAATTTAAAATCGAATTTTTGTAGAAAAAAGTTGCAAAAATTTTGTTTTTTTTTCTACACATTTATTTTTTGCGTTGGAAATCACTTAAACATGTAGAATGCAAAAAAAAAAATTCAAATATTTTTCAAAATGGCCCCATAGCCATATTGGACTTGGACCAAGTCCAAAATCAAATGTATCCTTGACATACCTAATCCCCACCAAGTTTCGTCGAAATCCGTCGAGGAATTTTTCCGTAATACTGTTC
>CM068965.1:90990780-91001422 GCA_035128595.1 Eptatretus atami | reverse complement strand
GCACCAGTCCGTGGAGTGCGGCCCGTACACCATACCCACCTCTCCACACATTGTTGGGCAAGAGATTACGTTACAGATTTGCTGTTGTTGGCATGATCATAATAAAAACACCAATCATAATAAAAACATTTCTTTACTCCAAATTTATTGGTAATGATTATGATATATATTTTTATTTGAAATTTATTTGTTTGACGAGCATAATACAACCCCGTCACTTCGCCGAGGGGTCAATAATGAGGTGGGGGGTGGAGGGGAGTGAGAGAGAGAGAGAGAGGAAGAAGAGGAGAGAGAGAGAGAGAGAGAGAGAGAGAGAGAGGAGCAGGTATCGGGTGAGAAGGGGAAGGGAGGCAGAGATGATGGAGAGAGGGGAGTTAGCGGGGTGGGTGGGAGAGCGGACACCGACACCAAACGTTAGCTAACTTCACTTCATGCGGGAGGGAGGAGGCGTGAGAGAGGGGGGGGTGCGTGAGAGAGAGGGAGGGGTGTGTGACACACACACAGGCAGAGATAGCAAGAGAGTGACAGAGGTGTGGGAGGAGAGTGCTGCATTTTAGGAAGAGGGGGGAGCAAGTTGAGTGAGAGAAAAGGGTGGAGAGAGAGACAAAAAAAAAAGACGTGAGGGGTGGAGGTGGGGTTAGCAAAGAGAATGATATGACGCTTAATGACTGAACAGGAAAAAAAAACGTGTCAGAACAGCTGTAACACAACGACACGACAGTTTGTAAATAATCCGCTGGCACATCTACAAAAACTTTGATATTCCAGTTCCAGAACATTTGTGGGGAAAATGAACCAAAAGCAATCACTGAAAACATGGAAGTACCACTCACATACGACTAATGATCCCATTGGTGTGAACATCGAAAACAAAGCATGTGACCAGGTATCACACTTAGGTACAAAAAAAAGAGAAGCATTGATAATTGAGGATTTTAGAAATTTCACTTCAGTTGTTTGACCTTTGGCCTACGTTGAGATTTGACCTTTTGATCTCAAAACAACAGGTTCTTCCGTATGACAAACTCTATCATGTGGTGAGAATTCTTGAAGATCGGTTTGAAATTGTGACCTGGAGGTGACAAACAGACAGACAGACAGACAGACAAACAGACAGAACTAGAGGGGAGCACTCGGTAGAGTGCAAAATCTCCGCCGCCAATATGCTGGGTCACTTAAGTGAACCTGATATCCCTATTCATTGTAGTGTCAAACGGATCAGACTCTACTGAACCACGATTAATAAACTAAACTAGATCGACGCGCATGGTAGGAAATGGCACAAACAAACAAACAGACAGGGGTGAAAACAGTAACCTCCATCCATCTTCGATGGCGGAGGTTAATAACAAAATCGACTGACCAATATGCTTGAAAAATCTTCGATTTTGCAAGTAATAAAACTAGAGTTAAAACAGATAAAGCATGGAGATAAAACAGGGAGATAAACAGGTAGATAAAACAGACAGATAAAACAAGTGTATAAAACAAATGTATAAAACAAGTGTATAAAACAGGGTGATAAACAGGTAGATAAAAGGGATAAATAAAAACTTGATGATAAATGGATATAAACAGTAATGTAAACAAGATAGATACAAACCAACTAAAGGGTCGATAAAAGAAGTATAACAAACAGAGGGATAAAGCACAGATCACAACAGGGCAAGATACACACAGGGAATAAATAAAACTCAATCATAAAAGGATAATAAAACAGGTCTCGATAAAAAGATAGCACTATAACAGACTAAAAACCAGAGTCGATAAAAGAAGTATAGAAACAAGAGGGAATACAAGACACAGATTAAAACAGGACAGGTAGAAATAACAGAACTATAACAGGTAAAGCAAGGTAGATAAACAGCGTAATAGACACGGTAACTAAGAAGGTAGCAGATAAAAACAGCAGATAAAACAGGGTGATAAACAGCGTAGATAAAAGGGATACAATAAAAAAACCGATAGATAAATAATAAATAAAACAATGTAAAACGAATACGCACATATAAGAACAAACCGCTCACAATCAAGAGTATAGAAACAGAGGGATAAAGCACAGATTAAACAGGGAGATAAACCAGGTAGAAATAACAGATAACTATAACAGGTAGATAAGACAGGTAGATAAAACAGGTAGATAAGACAGGTAGATAAGACAGGTAGACAAAACAGTGTGATAAAGCAGGTGGATAAAATAGATAAAACAGGTAGATAAAATAGGGAGATAAAACAGTGTGATAAAGCAGGTGGATAAAATATATAAAACAGGTAGATAAAACAGATAGATAAAAGAGATAAAACACGTAGATAAAATGGGGGTGATAAACAGATTGATAAAATCAGATAGATAAAACAGATAGATAAAATCAGATAGATAAAACAGATAGATAAAATGGGGGTGATAAACAGATTGATAAAATCAGATAGATAAAACAGATAGATAAAATGGGGGTGATAAACAGATGAAACACGTAGATAAAACAGATAAAGAAAACAGGTGGATAAAACAGGTATATGAAATAGGTAGATGAAACACAGATTAAAACAGGTAGATAAAATAGATAAATAAATAGGGGTGATAACCAAATAGATAAAACAGGTAGATAAAATTGTAGATGACACAGGTAGATGAAACAGGTAGATAAAATAGAGGTGATAACCAGATGGATAAAATACATTAAAACAAGTTGATAAAACAGGAATATAAAACAGGAATATAAAACAGTGGATGGAGAGATAAAATATCAGATAAAGCAGGTAGAAAAAGCAGGTAGATAAAATGGGGTGATAGACAGATAAAACAAATAAGACATGGATAGATAAAACAGATAGGTAAAACAGATTGATAAAACATTGATAAAACAGATAAGGCATGGAGATAAAACAGGTAGACAAAAGAGATAGATAAATAGATAGATAAAACAGGTAGATAAAACAGACAGATAAAACACAGATTAAAATCGATGGATAAAACAGGGAGATAAAACAGGAATATAAAACAGTGGATGGAGAGATAAAATATCAAATAAAGCAGATAGATAAAGCAGGTAGATAAAATGGGGCGATAAACAGACAGATAAAACAAATAAAACATGGAAAGATAAAACAGGTAGATAAAACAGATAGATAAATAGATAGATAAAACCAGATGGATAAAACAGATGGATAAAACAGATAAGGCATGGAGATAAAACAGGTACATAAAACAATGGATGGATAGATAAAACAGCAGATAAATGGGTAGATAAAGCAGCTAGATAAAACCGGTAGATAAAACACACAGATAAAACATATAGGTAAAAACATATAGGTAAAAACAATGTAGTCTAGTCAAAAGATATAGATAAAACAAAACAGGTTCTTTTTTTTTTTACATGGTCTAGTTTTGTGGAAGAGTGATGACAGAACAAATCAGGGCACAACATAACAAAGAGAACAGCAGGAGAAAGGGGCAACATCAACAGCAGGGTGGAGGGAGAAAGTAGGCAGAGACGGACAAACGAAGGATATAGGTAACGATGAGGGGTAAGGGAAAACACAAAGGTTGGACAATATGGATACAAAAGGAAAATTGTGTTTTGACCAGTTTGTGATTTTGTCGGGGTCTGAGGAGAGGGGAGAGGTTGCTGCCTGGCTGTCAGAAGGATGAGAGACGTCACAGCAGAGTGGAGTCATCAGCGAAGAAATAAAGAGGATTTTCCAGAGTCAGTGAGATCAACGATGAAGATTAGGAATAATATGGGGCCTAGAACACTGCGTTGGGGTACTCCAGCCTTGACAGGGATAGGAGATGAAAGAGTTCCATTGAGAGCCACACGTTGTCTCCGAGAGGGGAGGAAGTCATTAATCCAAGAGGAGTTGACCTTGGATTACATGGGCAGACAGTTTGGAGAGCAAGGCAGGATGCCAGACTGTATCAAAAGCACGAGATATGTCCAGAGAGACGGCCCTGATCTCATGTCTGATATTGAAGGCCTCCATCCATTGTTTGGAGAGTAGAAGCAGCATGTCCAAGGTAGAATGACCTGGTCTGAATCTGAATTGATGATCTGAGATGAGGCTGTTGAAGAAAAGGAATGATTTTATGCAAACTGTGATGATGGATTCCATGATCTTGCTGATGATTGGAAGTCAGCTAATTGAGATGTAGTTAAGGGAATCCGTTTTTGTACCTTTTTTATGTCGAGTTGTGTTGTTGGCCGATTTCCAATTTCGCAGGTGAATGTCGGAGACCAGTCCTGAAGTGTAAAAATAAAAAAAATTTAAAATGCAAATTTTAAAAACGCGAAGCATGAATGTAGAAGGTGGTCACACTTTATGTGTGACCTGTGAATATG
This sequence comes from Eptatretus atami, assembly GCA_035128595.1. NCBI lineage: Eukaryota > Metazoa > Chordata > Myxini > Myxiniformes > Myxinidae > Eptatretus > Eptatretus atami. Next base: position 90,997,082 of record CM068965.1, on the reverse strand, counting down.
CAGGGTCCACAAATGTTGGGGTCTGGCAGGATGTGATGAATAAGTTCTGGGGCTGAGCGAGTATGGCTAATATGTCGAGGATAACTACAAAATGGGGGCTCCAAATGTGGGAGAAAGTGATGGTGATGTAATAGTAACCAGGGCAGTGAAAGCAAAGAGTCCAGCGATGAGGTATGCAGTTCAGGGCAGGTGGCACATTGTAACATCCAGTGTTCTGCAGTATATTTAGCAAGCAATTAACAGAAGTATTTCAACCAAGGTCAAGGTGTTTGGATCGAGGACTGCATTAACATTATAGCATCCGATATAACAATGTACAGCTACACACACACACACACACACACACACACACACACACCAGAAACATTGCTCCAAGACGAGGGTGAACATGTATTTGTCAATTGGTACCCCGAGCCACCAAAGTTTTTTTCCCCTCATCATAAACTTCCTTGTATGTTTGTTACATGCCATGAGTTTCATTTATCTCACTTTGTTGTTTCAGAGTATAATCCAGACATATGCTCTGTCATACAATTATGGAGAAGAAAATTGAGTGTTGAGGTTGGTTTGTTTTTGTATACATAGTTGAGGCTCGTGGAAGAGCTATAATTAGTATACTGAATGGATCAGGACACAACGGGACAGAATGAATGAACAGTTGAGAGAGAGAGAGGGGAAACACCAACAGCAGAGTTGAAGGCTAAGATAGATGGAGACTTGGACAAACAATGCATGTGAGGAGAAATGACGGGTGGGAGAGGGCAAGCCTAGTGTTGGCTTAGTGGTTGGGGTGGCTGGCTTGGGATCCGAGGGTCCTGAGTTCGAGCCCCGTTGGCTGCTGAATTAACACCAAGTGGGGTTGATTCAGTCTGTCGTCCTTCTGAGGTCAGTGCAATAAGTACCAGTGTACTGGTAATGGGGCACAGCATCAGCGGCATAGTCACGCTCCAACAAAATGACAGCGACCCGGCAGCCAAGCGGAGAAGGCGAAGGAGAAAGAGAAGGAGAAGGAGAAGGTGAACTGGGAGAGGATGCATTGGATGGACAAGATGGATACAGGTGGAAACTCTCAGGAGGGGAAACTGGAAATTTGGAAGGAGTGGGGTAAAGCATGGGGGAGAGACAGTTAATGAGGGTGAAGATCATAGTTTTTGGATTGTGGATGATCTGCGATGGTGGTGAACATGTTTCATCAGATTGTTGTGCAAAAGAAACCCATTCAAATGCATGGTGGTTGTGCATGGTGAAAATAGCCATCCTATTCCATAGTAGTAAAATGGGCAGATGCCTTCAAGCATGGATTCCAATTCCTCAAAATTGAACCCAGGTCAGGATGGAAAATGACGGTGAAGACCGATCAAGCCAACATCACCCAGTTGAAGCATAAATAGAGATCGCCATGTTAAAGACCCAAGTACTCCACAAAACTTACCAACTATCCACCAACGTATCAAAAAAAGAATTCTCAAGCACTCCCCCCTCCCCCCCCCCACATCACCCAACATCGCATTCATGCTCAATGAAGATCCACAAATACTTCATATCACCATACAAGTAAGCTGGGCAACATGGTGAACATCCTCACTGCTCACTGTAATCCCAACATTGTCGCTCGTCTCTCTCGAAAAGTGCTTACATCGACGAAAATCCGGAATCATCCACAAAGGGATCACTGCCACCCCAGCACTAACCTAGCCCAAGTTCATGCCTGCCATTTTCTGGATGCCAATAAATAAAGCCGGATTGACAACCCTCACAACAGGCCTGATTTAACCATGTGGGGGCCGGGCACAAATTGGGGGGCCCCCGATTGGAGATAATCAAACAACTAAAATATAAACTGCTTTTCACACAACGAAACTGTATCTATAGATCTGCAATCCTGATCAGGATGATTACAGTCACAAATACAAAAATCTGACAATAAAGAGGACATTGTTATGGAATAGGCTGTGACTATCTATGAGCAGACCCTGAGCTCATTCAAATCAATCACAAAAGCTGTGCTTGCAAATGAGAGATAGAGATGACCAAACAAGAAACAATAATAACCGACGCGCTGCAAATTAACATACACGAACTTGCGACTAAATCTCTAACTCGAAAAACCCTCTGAAAGAGAAATCCAAATGTGATTCTAGCCGACTCAAGACTCGCAATATAGCAGTGACCACAGTCAATGACATACACACGTCTTAATCAATGGGACAACTTCCCTGCGCGACTCGCGCAGCCGAACTCGGATAGAACGTAATCTCAAGGAATTGAGACACATTGTCGGATCGGTTGAAGACTCAGATTGACCACCTCTTGCTCCCACGTGGAGCGAAGATGGTCTGAAAGCTAGTTGAAACCACGCGCTCCCCGACTAGTTCACACTATGAAGTAAATCCGAAGCAGCACTTCCTACGCTTTGGAAAAGTACGTATTTCGCTCGATGAAACGTACACTCGATTCCATACGGCCCGAGCTGCTGCTCCTTCATCAGGCTTGTAACGAATCATTCTCTGTGAGGTCAGCGATAGATCTCCCGTACAGCTCGACGAGATTCGAGCATGGACTCTTCGAATCTGCCCATTCGACTGAACAAGACAACAGGAACCAAATCGTCGCGTCATCTCGCTGTAACGTTTACGCTCCAATGCGACAGCAGACTCGATCACGCACGATCCACTGATGCGGAAGCCTCTGGCGCTGTCTCTTCTGGAGTGTGTCCCGTAGCCAAGGAGCGAGGCGACTAACGCTTCGTCTACCCGCATCCAAGAGTGATCCGCGTAACTGACGTCTCCACTCCGCAACAACGAATGATCAAACTGATCGTGTATACTGCACGACTCGCCAGTGACTTGAGACTGCACGCTGTGTTAACGTAGCCGGACGAGTTACCTACATCAAAATCTACCAAGGAAAGAGACCAGAAACCAGCATAGAACCTATCTAGAGCGTGCACATCCGTTTGGTAAGTGTCGCATTTTTCGTTCAACATCGTGTCATGCGTTGCGCTTTCCATCGAGACATCCATATTCGCTGTAAACCATCTACAGAGCTCGGGTGCATCAAAGAGCCACCACGAGTGTCGCGGAGCCTTGTACTCTGCGACCTTTGCTTAAGGCACAAATAGATCTGCGACGCGACATGGAAGCGTAAAAAAACAATCACCGTTCACAATCAAAAGAATCCGCTGCCAGTCACACATCCCACGCGACGACCGACAAGTTCAGTACGTCACGCATGCACAAAAGGCGAGAGTCCCTGTGATCATCCCTGCATCCCGTGTATCGGCCCATCATATAATCGTATCGTAAGATTTCCTCTGCAGTAGCGAGTCCAATCCAGTAGCTTTCAAAAAATCTCATAAGCCGGTGCTTGCTGGTAGTCCAGGTTCTTGTGCAGAAAGGCATGAACCCACTTGGAGCCTGTCTCGATTACGTAGAATAACTGTGAAGCTGGGTCCGATGTGGCTATCAGAGAAAGCGACTACACAAGAAGTTTTGCCTCTCACCGAGCTACATTATCTCCAACAGATTTTCCCGATATCGAACAACCTTCACATTCCATGAAATATTGTGAGCCACTACCTGGGCAATCGATGTGCTGCCCAAAAATGATCGACCCAAGCATCCATTAAAACAAGTATTACCAGTGCCTACCACAAAGTTCCTCCACCACGAACGCCAAATCCACGCTCAGCGAGAAACGATATCACGCTCACACTGTTTCACACACCTCCCCCAAAAGGATAAGCAATTCATCACCTTTAACGAGTCATGTCCCACACCTGCGATGTGCTTTGTCGAACAATCGGAATATCCACAATTCGGCAACGCTCATTGCACTCGAAGAACGACGGCAACTCCAATCATGAACCTCCCCGCCGCAGTACGCCTCCAAAGGCTGCAACGATGCATACAGTTTCCGGTTGAGTGAAAGCAAACCAGACTTTTCAACGGACGTCCGTTGTATCTACGTAAAAAAGATCTGAGCAGCAGCGTCCACCTTCAACGAACGTAGATAATCAAGGACCAGGCTGAATCTGCACGCCCAAAGCTCGTGATGACCATATGTCATCACTCTGAGACTTCGCTCAGGAGCCAACCCAAGCAATGGCAAGCCAGTCACGTCAGTCTATACTCTCCATTCTCATCTACGCATGTTCTCATCGAACCTTCGAATTTGCGAATCTTGACGCCGGGCTGCGTGCCAAACTCCGCTTGGCTCTCAGTGGTTCCGCCGCGTCATGACAATCGGTCTGTTGTGCAGGAGGAAAAACTGAATTCCTGGGTCTTCGACACGGCGTTTCATCTTTCCTACGTCCGGTTTGAGCACCACGCATATCCGGAGCCTGGATGCTGCGACCCAAAAGCCCGCTCAGTGGTTACAGCCGTAGTACGAAACCAATATGTCAAAGTGCACGGACGTACCAGAATCAGAACACAAATGAAAAGTAGGTCTGGTAACCTACGGTAAGTCCTAAACGGAATATAGAGAATCAGCGGATCCAGGAGAAAACCGTACAAACGGTTGATGAGACGAGACACGAAAGTTCCCTTTTGCAATGTATAATAAAAGCAACGAAATACACGAAAGTCTCTCCACGAGCAAAGACAAAGGTGCGATCGTTCACTACACCAACGCGAGCAAAAACCGAAAGCCCACCATATCCGGTGAAAACGCCAAGAAAGTAAAATTACAGCTGCCTACACCACGTTTCAATGATGAAACATCATGCACGAAGAGGACCAAAACGTCATACATAATGGAAACAGCAAAAGACTTCTTAACCATGTCACAAACCTAACATAAGAAATACACCGGTACGCTCCGCCATAAAAGCAGTGGGACAACTCCCTGCACCGATTCTCATGGACAAGACACCTGCCAGCGGCGGCTGGCCTCCTAGTTACCAACCGACTTTACCTTCCCTCCCCGGCGATCTCTTATCCGCGTGCTTGCCGCCGCGCAGGCCTGTGAGTTGCCCACGCCAACCATCCAACACGATATCCGACCAAAAAAGGACCGCAGGGGCCCCCAATGCCCAGCTCCCGGAATTTTGACCACGTGACCGTCGACGGGAAAAAGCTTGAAAAGCCAAAGCTTGAAAAGGACCCCACCTAGACCGGACAATTGAAAAGATATCCTTACAAAATGAACAACTCATCACCGACAAAAACTTAGAAGCAACATTTCAAGGGATTGCAAAAGTCACCGGGAACTGGGGCCCCGAAAGGGCCCGGGCCAGGCCCCACCTCCCCTAAATCCGGTAGTGCTCACAGACACATTACAGGAATATAGCCGTAGGAAACACCAAGCACGGCCAATCAACACACACTGAGGACTGAAGACCAAATAGGGGCCCCAATAAAATACACCTGGCTCAAGCCTGCACCGCCCACCTCCATGACCATCATTTCCTACTTGAAATTCCCCCAGCTCCGCAAAATAGCAGAGAGAAAGACAGAATAACCAACATGCGAGAAAATGAAAATTTACATTTAACTTTGAGGAATAGGAATCAAGTGCATTGAATCGGACAGATACGATTCAAATTGCAAATAACGAAAAAGTAAGTGATGTCGCACCATTTGAGCACGTCATCGGAAAACGTTTCAAGACCAGTTAACAGCACCATGAACTTACCTACTTCTAAGAAACATTTTTAAGAAGTCCCGAATTAACAGAAGCTAAGAGTGAAATAAAATGCAAGCACAGCAATCTGCAAACACCGACATGCAACGAAATTTATCACAGAGTATAAATCAGCACGTGACATACCCGACGCGTCGTCCAAGAGATGGCTCTGTGTTAAACCGAAACACCACACACTTATGTGTTCAATGCCTCCTTCCACCGAGCATTTCAATTTATATCCCCAAAACCTTCCTCCAACTAAACAACCACGAAATCACAACCCACCACCAACAAAAAAACTTAATCATCTTGCACCCTCAATCCCTATCGCACCCTACCTTAAACCGACAGGCTCACATCCGCCAATCACTGCAAAAACAAGAACACAGCACGCCACCAAAGACATTACCCGAAAGCACGTTCCCGGGGAAACAGCACACGCCCGACAAAATAAACTAGCGGGCATTAATCGCAGCTCATCACACCGCCACCACTAACAACAGACGCACTCGAAAACCAGCACCGCCTGGCACACGCACGCGACAAACAACACTCAGTAGCCGACTCAACAAACTGGATCCACTCCACAACGTCCACACCGCTTCCGCACTTCCCACCGCTTCCGCAACTCCGCACTCCGCATCCGCAACGTCCGCACTCGGGACGCACGTTCA
>CM068965.1:90959183-90982730 GCA_035128595.1 Eptatretus atami | reverse complement strand
AAGGGAGGGGGAAGGGGTCAATATCACCAGATTTAAGGATGTAATAAATATATGGTCCCTAAACTACTGTTCTGTAAGAGAAACATAATTACCACCCTCACAGTTCTTCTGTAACTCATTCCCACTGCCTTCAATTTGTAAGCCTCACCCTTGAATGTTGATTGGTCTTGGGAGAGGTTTTCCTGCGGCCAGGTCCTTCTCCAGGTATGGCAGCATCATGGTGATCCAGCTGAAGATGTTGCTCCAATTCCTCAAGGGTCTCAAATTTCACCGAGCAGAGTAAACATCGTGGACGGGAGCTAGGTGCGACCACACCACTGCCAATGCTGGTGGTGCCCTCCTCCTGCAGCGAAGGGACAGCTGCACCGGGTGATGGATGACGAGGTGAGTCAACGCAAGCACTGCGTACCACACATCCAGCACAAAGACCATATGGCATGCCATTGAGCTCAAGACGCATAATGTCCTGCTTGGAATGCAGTTCTTTCAAGCAAGATGCACATTTATATGGCCTTGCACCATTAGCTGCAAGGGCATTGGATGGAGAAGGTTGAGCAGATGGTGGTGGTATTGACACGACAGCAAGTGTGGGTGTGAGACCATCAGTGGAATCAAGGCCCGGAGAGCCGGTCTCTCCCTCATCTGCAGATATAGGAGCTGATGGAGCCTTTTGCATATGAAACGTTCCATGGATCTTAAGTTCAAGAGTGGAAGTGACAGTCTGCATACAAACAACACAGCGGAATCCAGTCAGTGAGTTCCGAAGATCAGGATGGAGCTGGCAGTGCTCAAGAAAGTCATCTTCACTATGAAGGGGCAGCCGGCACACTCTGCAGCTGCCCGTGGCCAAGCTTCTGCTGTGGGTGACCTTGTGTTCAGTAAGGGTAAGAAGTGATGGAAACCTCTCTCCACAAATGGGACACATATAGTGCTTTGCAGGGCCACCACGGTGGGTCTGCACATGCTCCCGAAGACCACCTTCTGAAAAAAATGTTCGTGCACAGATTGAACACTTGTGACTTCCCTTCATGATTTCAGCCTTGCTCTTACTACCAACACCATCACCAGGCTGAATATTGTGGTCTCGGAGACGGTGATTCTGAAGCAGGTTCTCCATTGTATATGCTGCACCACAAATATCACAGCCATACATTGGCTCAGAAGTATCAAGATCTTCATCACCCATTACACCACCTGTGCCACCATTGCCATTATCTTGACAATTTCCCACTGGCTCCTGCCCTGATGCAGATGTGCCTCGCACAATCTGGCTCTCAACATCCTCCTGCTTGGTCTGAGGGGGTGGAGCACTATTAGCCGGGCTAGAACGAGGCCCGTCAGGTTCAAAAACACAATGCCGTTCACGTAAGTGCCGTTCAAGCTGGGGGATTGCATGGAAAGCCTGGCAGCAGAAGCGACAGTGAAACTTCTTTGAATGTGTTGTGATGTGACACTGTAGTTCAACCTCCGTAGCAAAGGCATCGCCACAAAATATACACCTGTGAGCCTTTCCCGATTGGGCAAGGTGGCTCCGTCGGACATGTGTCTGTAACTCCGTGTCTCGATGAAAGTCCCAACGACATGCTGTGCAGCGATAAACTTTTCGCTCATGACTATGCTTTACTGCCATGTGTATCTGCATTGAAACCTTTGAGTCGAAAACTTCTTGGCACAGTGTGCAGCGATAAAAAACTACTGTGTGCATGTCCATTAGGTGCTTCTGAAGGTCATCAACTGCAGGGAACTGGCGGTCACAGCTCTCGCAACCAAAGTGTGTGGAGACTGAAGTGAAGTGACTCGAAACATGTCGAAGAAGAGCATCTGCATTGGGGAAGTCTTCACGACATTGCGGGCAACTTTGCTTGCGAAGCAACTGGTCCAGATGAGCCTTAAGGTGGCCCTGAAAAAGTTCAAAAGATGGAAAGCGAAGGTCGCACTGATTGCAAGGAAACTCACACTGCCCAGACGATTGACCAGATGTTGAAGTGGCTACAAGAGAATCTCCAGAACGCCGTGGCCGTTTCGGAGATGGCATTTCGAGGTCAACTGACATCGGGCTGAGGTCCCGGCTACTATTACGCCGTCCATGGTGACTGCTGCTACCACTGGCACTACCTGCGGCCAGAGGGACATTCTTGTGATTATCCTTGATGTGTTTAGTCAATTTGAGAAGGGAGCTGAAGATTGGCGAGTTTGTGCAGTAGGGACATGAGTATACCTCTACTATGGGTTCTGAGGGTCCACCAGTGCCCCCTGGGGATTCAAACCCAGTGCCTCCAGCCCCTGTCGCAGGGGTAGTACTTCCAATACCCCCTCCATCCATCAAAAGGCAATGGGCTTGCTTCATGTGGTCTTTGAGAGAAACATCTGTCAAAAATCCCATCAAGCATTGTGGGCAAAAAAAAGTATTACTGTCCTTCGTGGTAGCTCCTGGGAAACAATGGATTACACGGATATGTTCCTGCAAACTGTTCAGCTCAGAAAAAGTCTCTGGGCAGTAGTTGCAGTGCAGCCCAAGAGGTAAACTGGGAGCTAAACTAAGTGCAGCACCATCAACTATGGGGACATCATGAGTCTGCCGGATATGGTCAGAGAGTGCATAAAGGGATGGGAAGTTCTCTAAACAGATATGACAAGAATGCAGATGTGTAAGAGGTCCCTTGTCAGGGTGAATGGTGCGTAAGTGGATCTCCAGAACAGCTAAACTGCTGAAGTCAAGCTTGGGGCAATAAGGACAGCTAAATGCAAACTTGGAGGATTTTAAAGAACTCGCATATTTTTTTACAAAACCAACAGTCAGTTTTTTATGTGTTGGCTTGGTGAGTGCAGGTCCAGATTCAGGAGTTGAGACACGATCTGCAGAGCCATTAGATTCGGGTGTGGAGCTGACAACTGAAGATTGCTCACCTGGTGCTGGCCCAGGGCTATTGCTGTGATTGCTAGATTCTGGTCTTTGGTGACCCTCAAGATGGTTATACAGCTCTTCCACAGATGTAAAGCTCTCTGGACATACAGGGCAACGACCAGGTTTGTCACAAGCCCGTGATTGTTCCAAATGTTTTAGCAGTGCCCTGTCATCTGGCAACGAGAGTGCACAATGTGGGCAGGATAGAGGTGTTCCTTTTGGGGTTCCACATCCACCCTCGACTGACTGGGTCACTGCTGTTCCAGTCACATCTTCATCACAAGTCTCAAAGCCTGCATCGCCTTCTTCTCGTTTCGTCTTTCCAATAGGCACTCCACTATCAGTATGTCCACCAACCTCATCCTTTCCTTTCTCATGCACCTGCATGTGGCCATGTAAAGAACTAGTGGAGGAAAAACCACGTTTACAAACTGCACAACGAAATGGCTTGGATGCACTGTGTGTTTTAAGGTGAATCTTAAGGTGATCACTACGGGAGAAGGCTGCGTGGCACTCGGGGCAGTGGTACTTGCGGTCACCTGTGTGAAGCTTTGTGTGTCGATCACGGCTTCGCTTATGTTTAAACAGGCGGCAACAAAAGGGACATTTGAAGGGGAGCTTGTCTCCATGACTCTGCTCATGACGTTTCAGATAGCTTAACCTGCTAAAGGATTTCTCACAAAACTGGCAGGCATAAGGAAGACCGGAGCCACCTTCTTCATCCCCTTCATCATCTCCTGGTCCCCCATCAGTGACATCAGGTAGACAAGGTGAGGCAAGGTCTTTACTAGATGGTGAAGATCCAACCCAGGAAAGATGTGGATCATCATCATTGTCTGAAAAAAAGAAAACACACAAATCGGAATGGATGAGACAAATGGCAGCAGGAAAGTACAAAAGTGAACATATGGTAAACAATATGTCAGATATCAAGCGTAATTAAAAGGGGAAATTAAAGGCAAAACAGATAAAATATGGTGATGAAAAAAAAAAATACAGATTAAAAGGAAAAATTAAAATAATAAATCACAAATAGAAAGTCACAACCTTCATCACATCACATCATTCGAGACAATGTCAAGAGTGGTACATTTTAGAGTGGGAACATCACATTCAGTCTTCGGATTAACATATATAAAACTTGAACGAGCCCAAGGTGCTTTTCGTGGTGCAAGCGTACCCTCCCTTTCATATATCACTTCATACCAACTGCCACCTCCTCCTCTCACCAAACATCCTCACTCCCTCCCAAGTGGATCTGAAGACCTCAGAACCGAGGATGAAAGACCAATGATGACCCCTCTCACTGGGAAGCCCCCAAAAGGGAATGGGCCAGAGAGCCATGGGGATCATCGACCCCCACTGATCTTCAAAAGACGCTACTCCCTCATGGGGGGTAGGGTGGGAGTGCTGTCATGGTGATTTGCTGTCTCCAAAGCCCCACTGTGGTGCTGCACTCCAGGGGTCAGTTCAATACTTGCCTTTTTACCACTTGATTTTGCTTTCATACTTCCTTACCTACCTACTTCCATTCTAAAATTTATACTCATTATTGACAAATCTAAGGTTGTTTTTCTATCCTCCTTATCACTCGATTCAGTTTATGCATTCAATTCCAAGCACCTTTATCTTCAAATCTACTCTTCACATTTTCAGTTTCCCTCGATCCTTTCAATATTCAATCCTTTCAAATCAAACCAAACTTGATGATTACATTTTCACTTGCAATTCCTCTGCCTTTTACCATCCTGCCCTCCATGTACATGTGCATCACACCTTCATCCTCACCTCTCATGGAAATCTTCTTAAGGTGAGGCCAAAAATCAATTTTGTGTGATGAGGAAAGAATAAACAATAATTGTTTTTAAAAAGTGGGATGTAGTTAGGAGGCAAGTCGAGAATGGTGATTGTTCTAAGGAATGGGATGTACAGGGTGTGGCGAAATTATGCCACAGATTTCAGGGTGGAATAAAAATGGAAGGTAATTATTGTTTGTTTGTTTTCTTTTCAAATTGTATCAGATGAACTGGAGATTTACAAAAACAAAACAATTAATCCTCAGGGATGGCAAATTGGACCCATGAACAACTAGCATTTGTGGTTGAGCAGTGTTCTTCCATAGATATTCGATGATTTCACCATAAAGAGAATTCAGAAGACATTTCCAAGTTCGTGATGCACAATCAAGAAACATAATAAATAAAAGTGTGGTAAGCTTCCATGAAACAACAAGATGGGGGCTACATGTCACACTACATGGCGGTGCATGAAACTGTTGCAAGAGCATTTTCCAAGAAAGGTGATCTCTAGATTCAGAGATGTGAATTGGCCTCCCTCCTGATCTCCTGATCTCAGTCCACAAGATTATATGCTGTGGGGATATTTAAAGAAAGAGTGTACAGGAACAGGCCACACACACAGGAAAAGCCATTTTGATAGACATTCTTGTGAAGGCTATGAGGGATATGGGTATCAGAACAGTGGAATGTGCGACCTGCCAAGGGTTTCATTTAACTGACATCGTTTACAAAACCTCATGTGCTATGAAGAAATTCCAATGTCTAGACTTTACAAATGTTAATACAGTTGAATAAATCACTTCCACAATTAAAATATATTTCTATTTCAAAAGTGTCCCATCCTTTTGCCACACCCACTAGTTGTGAGGCAGACAGATAGGATGGTAAGAGCTAAAACAAAAATGAGTTCATAGTGAGGGGAGTTTAATGTGTTCTAAAGCTTTCTGGGAGACTATATGTTTGAAAAGATGTACAAGAAAGAGATGGGATTGGGATTATGGAGACAGTCAGTCGTACATCAATAAAAGAGGAAACAAGTAGCTGTACATTCAAAGTACACTGCCCCCATGCCAAATAAATAAATAACAATCCACCAGCACACGACATCGCCAGGGCGCCTTCGGCGCCCGGCGAGGCCGCCTTTCAGCACATCGAGTTGGAATTGGGAAGGAGCAGTGTACAATAATTTAATTGATTGATTAATTGATTATTGCATAATTAAAATAAATAAAAATCGTAAAATAATTAATTTCTTCATCAATTGGCTAATAGTATCCCTAAACCACCACCGTTTCATCTGAGTCTGTAACTTTTTGAAAATTAAATAATTAATTGATTAATCAATATATCAAAAATACCCTTTATAGCAAAATCACTTGTTCACTGTCATGTCTAAATATCAGCTTCCTCACTTAAAAGGTGCCTGAGATATTGCCAGAATGAAAAATAAAATAAATAAGTAATTCATAAATCGATAACAATTACGTTATCAATTAATTGATTAATATAAAAATTAAAAAATAACATTTTTGCCAAAGCACAACTTCACTTTTGTCCCCAAATTTCAGCTTTCCACCTCAAAGGATGGCTGAGATATCGCCCGGACAAGCAAGAAAGAATATAATTAATCAATTAAATGATTAAATTAATTAATTGATTAAATAAATAAATAAAAATACTGTTTATAGCAAAATCACTTGGTCATTGTCATGTCCAAATTTCAGCTTCCAAGCTCAAAGGATGGCTGAGATATCGCCTGGACAAACAAACAAATAAACAAAGAAGTCGTGCAGAGCTAGATACTTTCAAAATCAGTAAAACAAATTTGACCCCAAAGATAATTGGTGGGATAATTTAATGACAAAATATGCAACACCTCTTCAAATTTCAAGTGAATCGGATAAAAATTGACAATTTTACAAATTTGGCCTATGTTGACCTTTTGGCCTAAATTTACCTCAAAAACAAGAGGTGGTTGAATTCAGTGACCTGATATGCAAATCCTCTTCAAATTTCAATTTAAGTCAATGGGATGAAAATTGAGGATTTTAGAAATGCCACCTTAGTTGTTGACCTTGGACCTATGTTGATCTTTTGGTCCTTGTTGACCTCAAAAACAAGAAAAAGACGTCGTGCAGTGCAAGATACTTGTAAATTCCACTCCCCTCTCCAAAGGTTGCCATGGATACATCAAATTGTCCATTTCATTAAGATTAACAAACTTAAAGCTCAGGTGAATCAGATGAAAATTGATTACTTTTCAGATTGAAATTGATGATTTTAGAAGTTTGACCTTGAGTTGACATTTGACCTTTTGACCTCAAAAAGAGTTGTTTTCCAAATTCAGTTATGCACTGTGCAATTGCTGTTTAATCCCCAAGTTAATTGGATGAAAATTGACGATTTTTCAGATAAAAATTGATGATTTTAGAAGCTTGATTTGAGGTTGACCTTTGACCTTTTGTTCAGAAAAATAGTTGGTTTCCTAATTCAGTGACGCAATATGTAAATCCTGTTCAAATTTCAAGTCAATCGGATGAAAAATGACGATTGTAGAAATTGACCGAAAGATGACCTTTAACCTTTGACATCAAAATCAATAGGCTTCTCAGTTGGAGACTACCTCTACAACTTGGTGAAATTTCGTGAAGATCGGTTTTAAATTGTGACCTGTAGGCGATTGACAGACGAACAGACAGAATAACAAAATCCACTGACTAATAGAATTGAAAAATCTTCGATTTTGCAAGTAACAATTGGCTGGTTGAATTCAGCGACCTGAAATATAAATCCTCTTCAAATTTGTAGTCAATCAAATGAAAATTGAGAATTTTCTAAAAACCACCTTAGTTGTTGACCTTGGGCCAATGTTGACCTTTTGGTTGATGTTGACCTCAAATGGTGGTTGAATTCAGTGACCTGAAATATAAATCCTCTTCAAATTTCAAGTCAATCATATGAAAATTGAGAATTTGAGAAATCTCACCGAAGTTGTTGACCTTTGGCCTACATTGACCTTTTGACCTCAAACACAATAGGCTTCTTCCTTATGACAAACTCTACCATGTGGTGAAGTTTCGTGAAGATCGGTTTAAAATTGTGTCCGATAGGCGATGAACAGACAGACAGACAGAATAACAAAATAGACTGACCAATATACTTGAAAAATCTTCGATTTTGCAAGGAACAAATGGAGCGGTGTACAACAAACAGTAAAAACTGAGTACTCCCTTCCTTCAGCACCCAACAATGATGTCATGCAACGCCTCGATATTGAGTTGGGAAGGAGCAGTGTACAACAAAAGGAGTAAAAACTGAGTACTCCCTTCCTTCGGCGCCTGGCGATGACTTCATGCATTGCCTAGATATGGGAGCGGTGTACAATACAGAGCAGATGGGAAAAAAAGTCAAATTGTATGGAAAGAAATATAGTGCAGAGGATTGTGAGAGAAATTGCAAATATGAATTTAATACAAGTTTTAAATTGTATTTCATAACACTGGCAGTGCGTGGAGTGAGGTAAGGGGACTTTAAATACGAATAACACAGATATGCAAGTGGAGGAGAAAATACTTTCTTTTTAGCTCAAATTTTCACTGACACAGAACAGCCAATACCTCCTCCCATCCACTCAAATAAAACGAACAAGCCCCAAATCCACTGCAGGCAAAGCCTGGCAAGCCTGGGACCTTATGGGTCCGCCAGGCACAGCAAGAACAGTTAACAAATATATATTTTTTAAAGGACATAGTATACTGTATAAATATAAATGTATGTGTATAAATGAATGATGTATATATATATATATATATCTTCTATCTATATATTACTAAAACTCTCATCTTGTATGTATGTATGTATGTATGTTCCCAAAATACAGCCAAAACGGTACACGATAGCACAAATTTTTAGGGCCATCTTACTCACCATTCTCCTGTGGTGTGCAGTATCAAGTTTCGTTCAAATCGGGCAACAAAAATTTTAAAAATCAATTCCCGATTCAGTCAAGTACTCTTCGGAGAATTTGATCATGCAAACAACCTCAGCGTATAGTTCGCTGGAGCTATCTTTTTTTTTAATGATTTTTTTTTTATCAACCGCTGTCACAACGGGAACCCAACGGGTTCACAGGTCGTCTAGTATATATATATATATATATATATATATATAGTTATGGAATGTGCAGAAATGAAATAAAGCCACAAACGCTGGCGTCTCTTGGGCATTTATAAGCAGAGCAATGTATCCAGCGATTTTTAGGTATGATGATGAGGCAATCGATGATATCATGAAGAAAGTGAAGAAAAAAAAAACCATCATTGAGAAACCGTTGCAGCCTGTTCAAAGTCAAGGCATTGTTGAGTAGCCCCCCAAAAAAGGTGAATTAAGAACCCATCAAGGGATAATTAATGTCAGTGTGTCAGTGAGCTTCCTCCATAACTCCAAAACGATAAAACCTAGCAGCCAAAACTTTGCATGCACACTAAGAAGATTCAAAGGAAGTGTAAGAGTGAAAATTGGATGTTTGAGTTAATTAAAATACCCCTTTTGAAGATTTAAAGGCCTTATTTAATTATATCCTTCATCAGGCGATCCTCGGCCACCTCATAGTCTGTGGTCTTAAGGCGTTTCCTGGGTAACCTTGCTGGGGTCTGAAGATGCCATGATTTTTGACCTGCTCAACCATGCTTTGACTTGGAACAGGCCGCAACGATTTCTTAACGATGAAGTTTTTGTTTTTTTCCCCACTTTCTTCACTCATATTATTGAATGCCTGTTCATCATAGCTACGAATCGCTGGGGATATTGCAGTGCTGATAAACGCCTGGAGATGCCAGCGTTCGTGGCTTTATTTCATTTGCGCATATGAATAACCGAGATGATCTCTCAAACCAAGCACAAGTACAAAGTGGAAGCTCCAGATTTGAAAGTATCAGCAGTTCCGATTCCTCACAAAAAGTGTTGATTTGTCCAATTTGGACATTGCTTGGGTGTTTCCAGGTGCATAGTTGTATCGAGGGAAATTGGTAATTGCTTGCCAAGCCAGGCGTTCTGTTGGAGTGCTTGCTTGAGTGCTTAAGCGACTTACCGAGCTGTACAGTTTGTGTCAGTTGACAGCGGTACAGTTCCTGTCCCTATCAGGATGTACAGTCGATAGTTACTACAAGGTAGAGGTACGTATACAGCACACATGGATGTGGTACATACGAGTGGATTTGGATCTTCAGGGACACTCCGCGGCTGTGTGGGCATGCCATGCCTGTTTCAGGTGCTGTGGCGGCAAAGTTTCATCCCATATCTTATGGAGGTTCTTTCAGGTTTTGCTTTGTCCTCGTGCCTGTTTCTAAAATATTTGGTTATTGGATTTGTTCTCCAAAGGTTATATGTTTCCCTTTGTGAGTTTCAAAGCAAAATATATTTGACAACGCCCAATTTCTGAGCCGTTTGCCATATTAACGTGTTCCTGAATCACCGAGCCAAATTATTTTTCCACCTGTCACAGGCAGCTGTTTATAAAGATTAATGTTTGTGAACATCACAGGCCTGAAATGTCTCTCTAGAAATGTAACGTCATTTTTTGTGAAAGCTTCTCAAGGCTTTTGGTTTGTATACAATATGGGTGGTGCTTATATCTGGATGGGTGTGTCTCTACACGTGTCTAGGCGGTGTTTATGTCTGGATGGGTGTGTCTCTACACGTGTCACCGACGTTCCGCCGCTCCACATCGCATCCGCAACGTCGCACTCGCTATCCGCAACGTGCCTACGTCCCGCACTCGAATCCGCAACGTCGCATCCGCAACATCGCATCACTTCGCAACAGTTCCGCACTCCGCCATCCGCAACGTTCCGCACTCGCATCCAACGTTCCCTCAACTCGCTCCTCAACTGTTCCCCACCGCATCCTCAACGTTCCCCACTCGATCCTCAACGTTCCGCACTCACATCTGCATTTTTAGATGACCATTTCACAATGTGCTCATCTTATGAACAGCACAAGTTTTCACCTTTCACCATTACCAAATACCTCGCAAATGTATGAAATAACCTCAGATGATCAACATTTAAAATTGAAGAAAGGACACTTTAGAACAACACACATCACTTACACATCACACATTAGCCAATGTAATCATAAAATACATGCTCTCAGCTAGGAGATGAGTTGGAATGCAAGATAAGTGAGACTTGAGAAGAGAGTTTGAAGTTAAGTGAAGTAATGACAAAAGGAGGTGGTACGGCGCTGAGGTCTAGCAAGCAGCAAAGACCCATCGAGTGAGCAAAATCGGATGACGATGGACGAGCGCGTTTAATTGCCCAATCATTACGCCGTTTACGATACAACCCGCTGCTTCCAATCATTTTTTGCCTGAACCAACATCTTTCATCCTTTGTGCGCACAGACGCAATAATATAATTGCTCGTCGTTTTAGAGCGAATCGTGCCGAAAGACCTGCCTTTGGACCACCGAGAGCTAGGGGGACACCACCACACGCTCTGGAAAGAAGCTGGAAGCAGCACCAGGTTCGCAAGTTTCTTCAATCCAGCACGTGATTCTTAACACCCAGCGTAGAGTAATCAACAGAGACATAAGCAGAAATAAAATGGTTTGTTCTGAGTTCGTTTGGCAATGTAATAATAAAATAAACATTCACTCTTATGGGATAATCAGATAATCACTGCTGATATTCTGCAAAGGAACCAGCAGTGACAGCATCTTCTCACTGATCATAAATAAGCTTGTTTTTGAAATTCCAGGAATGACTCATCTTATTCCAAGGAAAAGCAATGAAGCATTAGCGACAAAACAAAAGAGGATATGGTCATTCCTATGTACTGAAGTACGAGTTTGAGGACAAAAAGGGTTCAACAGTGACAGAGAAGCAGACAGATGAAGCAAGTTTCACAGAGCGAGTGACGCATGGTGAGCACCTCTGTGACGGTCTGGGATTGGCGAGTGCCGTGTAATTAAGAGCGGCGTGGGTGCGGAATGGTCACACAAAGCAAATAAAGCCGAACCAAGACCCCTGGCTCCGTCGGCCGTTCTTGCCTCACCCGACCCTCGCTCTCGCTCCAATTACAGCCGGCCGCCAGGGCAGAGTGTGAGGAGGGGGTGAGTTGGGAGAAAGGGATGGAAGGAGTGGGTGGGTGGCATGCACCGCGTGTCTGCGCATCTAATTATGCTAACTCCAGCAGGAGATCCCAAAACACATACAAATCCAGCGATGAGTGTAGCAGGAGACTGGCAAAAAGTGGTTGGAGAGGTGAAGGCTCACTAACCCTCCTTTTAACCCCTCTTCTTCCACCACTTTAGCTATTCCCTCCTCTTTCCCACTACCGATCATGTGGTTGGCTAGTGAACCTGTATCTCCTCTCGCTTTCAAGTCATCTGGCACTTGATGCACTGGTATGTCTTTTCTGAAATGGAAGAAAAGCAACAGTCTGCAATCAGTTCACTCCAGTGAAAGATAACTCTGCAAGTTACTTCATCTAAATGGGTATTGCCATGGTTATAGTGGAACCACATTCAATTTGGCCTACCACATTGTAACATTCTAAATAAAATGCAGATGTCAATTAGTGTGACTTGTAACTAAAATGTAGGAAAAATCTATGTTTTATTCATTTTATTACATACCACATGATGGGAAAGGTGAAGAGGGGGGGGTGGGGGGGGGGAGAGAAAGGGGGAAAGAGAAAAATAAAATTTAAAAGTTAAAGAAAGATGATAAAAGAGAGAAAATATATTAGGAGAGGGGTGGAAAGAGTTAGAAAGGAAAGATGAGAGTAGGCATTGCATGGGGCAAATGGAAGGTGGGTGAAAGGGAGTGGGAAGGTCAATATCACCAGATTTAAGGATGTATAAATATATGGTCCCTAAACTACTGTTCTGTAGAGAAACATAATTACCACCTCCACAGTTCTTCTGTAACTCATTCCACTGCCTTCAATTTGTAAGCCTCACCCTGAATTTGATTGGTCTGGGAGAGGTTTTCCTGCGGCCAGGTCCTTCTCCAGGTATGGCAGCATCATGGTGACCAGCTGAAGATGTTGCTCCAATTCCTCAAGGGTCTCAAATTCACCGAGCAGAGTAAACATCGTGGACGGGAGCTAGGTGCGACACACCACTGCCAATGCTGGTGTGCCCTCCTCCGCAGCGAAGGGACAGCTGCACCGGGTGAGGATGACAGGTGAGTCAACGCAAGCACTGCGTACCACACATCCAGCACAAAGACCAATGGCATGCCATGAGCTCAAGACGCATAATGTCCTGCTTGGAATGCAGTTTCTTTAAGCAAGATGCAATTATATGGCCTTGCCACATTAGCTCAAGGGCATTGGATGGAGAAGGTGAGCAGATGGTTGGTGTTGACACGACAGCAAGTGTGGGGTGAGACCATCAGGGGAATCAAGGCCCGGAGAGCCGTCTCTCCCTCATCTGCATATAGAGCTGATGGAGCCTTTTGCATATGAACGTTCCATGGATCTTAAGTTCAAGAGTGGAAGTGACAGTCTGCATACAAACAACACAGCGGAATCCAGTCAGTGATTCCGAAGATCAGGATGGAGCTGGCAGTGCTCAAGAAAGTCATCTTCATATGAAGGGCAGCCGGCACACTCTGCAGCTGCCCGTGGCCAAGCTTCTGCTGTGGGTGACCTTGTGTTCAGTAAGGGTAAGAAGTGATGGAAACCTCTCTCACAAATGGGGACACATATAGTGCTTTGCAGGGCCACCACGTTGGGTCTGCACATGCTCCGAAGACCACCTTCTGAAAAAAATGTTCGTGCAAGATTGAACACTTGTGACTTCCCTTCAATTCAGCTTGCTCTTACTACCAACACCATCACCAGGCTGAATTTGTGGTCTCGGAGACGGTTTCTGAAGCAGGTTCTCCATTGTATATGCTGCACCACAAATATCCAGCCATACATTGGCTCAGAAGTATCAAGACTTTCATCACCCATTACACCACCTGTGCACCATTGCCATTATTTGACAATTCCCACTGGCTCCTGCCCTGATGCAGATGTGCTCGCACAATCTGGCTCTTCAACAATCCTCCGCTTGGTCTGAGGGGTGGAGCACTATTACCGGCTAGAACGAGGCCGTCCAGTTCAAAAACACAATGCCGTTCACGTAAGTGCGTCAAGCTGGGATTGCATGAAAGCTGGCAGCAGAAGCGACAGTGAAACTTCTTTGAATTTGTTGGAGTGACACTGTAGTTCAACCTCCGTAGCAAAGGCATCGCCACAAAATATACACCTGTGAGCCTTTCCCGATTGGCAAGGGGCCCGTCGCAGGACATGATGTTTTCTGTAAACTCCGTGTCTCGAGTGAAAGTCCCAACGACATGCTGTGCAGCATAACTTTTCGCTCATGACATTGCTTACTGCCATGTGTATCTGCATTGAAACCTTTGAGTCGAAAACTTCTTGCACAGTGTGCAGCGATAAAAAACTACTGTGTGCATTGTCCATTAGGTGCTTTCTGAAGGTCATCAACTTGCAGGGAACTGGCGGTCACAGCTCTCGCAACCAAAGTGTGTGGACTGAAGTGAAGTGACTCGAAACATGTCGAAGAAGAGCATCTGCCATTGGGGAAGTCTCACGACATTGCGGGCAACTTTGCTTGCGAAGCAACTGGTCCAATGAGCCTTAAGGTCCTGAAAAGTTCAAAAGATGGGAAAGCGAAGGTCGCACTGATTGCAAGGAAAACTCACACTGCCAGACGGATTGACCAGATGTTGAAGTGGCTACAAGAGAATCTCCAGAACGCCGTGGCCGTTTCGGAGATGGCATTTCGAGGTCAACTGACATCGGCTGAGTCCCGGCTACATTCGCCGTCCATGGTGACTGCTGCTACCACTGGCACTACCTGCGGCCAGAGGGACATTCTTGTGATTACCTTGATGTGTTTAGTCAATTTGAGAAGGAGTGAGATTGGCGAGTTTGTGCAGTAGGACATGAGTATACCTCTACTATGGTCTGAGGGCCACCAGTGCCCCCTGGGGATTCAAACCAGTGCCTCAGCCCCTGTCGCAGGGGTAGTACTTCAATACCCCCTCCATCCATCAAAAGGGCCAATGGGCTTGCTTCATGTGGTCTTGAGAGAAAACATCTGTCAAAATCCCATAAGCATTGTGGGCAAAAAAAGTATTACTGTCCTTCGTGGTAGCTCTGCGGAAACAATGGATACACGGATATGTTCCTGCAAACTGTTCAGCTCAGAAAAGTCTCTGGCAGTTAGTTGCAGTGCACCCAAGAGGTAAACTGGGAGCTAAACTAAGGCAGCACCATCAACTATGGGGCATCATGAGTCTGCCGGATATGGGTCAGAGAGTGCATAAGGGATGGGAGTTCCTAAACAGATATGACAGAATGCAGATGTGTAGAGGTCCTTGTCAGGGTGAATGGTGCGTAAGTGGATTCTCCAGAACAGCTAACTGTGAAGTCAAGCTGGGCAATAAGGACAGCTAAATGCAAACTTGGAGGATTTAAAAACTCGCATATTTTTTACAAAACCAACAGTCAGTTTTTATGTGTTGGCTGGTGAGTGCAGGTCAGATTCAGGATTGAGACACGATCTGCAGAGCCATTAGATTCGGTGTGAGCTGACAACGAAGAATGCTCACCTGGTGCTGGCCCAGGGGCTATTGCTTGATGCTAGATTTGGTCTTTGGTGACCCTCAAGATGGTTATACAGCTCTTCCACAGATGTAAAGCTCTCTGGACATACAGGGCAACGACCAGGTTTGTCAACAAGCCCGTGATGTTCCAAATGTTTTAGCAGTGCCCTGTCATCTGGCAACGAGAGTGCACAATGTTGGCAGGATAGAGGTGTTCCTTTTGGTCCACATCCACCTCGACTCTGGGTCACTGCTGTTCCAGTCACATCTTCATCACAAGTCTCAAAGCCTGCATCGCCTTCTTCTCGTTCGTCTTTCCAATAGCACTCACTATCAGTATGTCCACCAACCTCTCCTTTCCTTTCTCATGCACCTGCATGTGGCCATGTAAAAGAATAGTGGAAGGAAAAACCACGTTTACAAAACTGCACAACGAAATGGCTTGGATGCACATGTGTGTTTTAAGGTGAATTTTAAGGTTGTCACTACGGAGAAGGCTGCGTGCACTCGGGGCAGTGTACTTGCGGTACCTGTGTGAAGCTTTGTGTGTCGATCACGGCTTCGCTTATGTTTAAAAGGCGGCAACAAAAGGACCATTTGAAGGGGAGCTTGTCTCCATGACTCGCATGACGTTTCAGATAGCTTAACTGCTAAAGGATTTCTCACAAAACTGGCAGGCATAAGGAAGACCGGAGCCACTTCTTCATCCCCTTCATCATCTCCTGGTCCCCCATCAGTGACATCAGTAGACAAGGAGGCAGGTCTTTACTAGATGGTGAAGATCCAACCCAGGAAAGATGTGGATCATCATCATTGTCTGAAAAAAAGAAACAACCACAAATGGAATGGATGAGACAAATGGCAGCAGGAAAGTACAAAAGTGAACATTGTAAACAATATGTCAGATATCAAGCGTAAAAAAGGGAAATTAAAGGCAAAACAGATAAAATATGTGATGAAAAAAAAAATACAGATTAAAAGGAAAAATTAAAATAATAAATCACAAATAGAAAGTCACAACTTCATCACATCACATCATTCGAGACAATGTCAAGATGGTACATTTTAGAGGTGGAACATCACATTCAGTCTTCGGTATAACATATATAAAACTTGAACGAGCCCCAAGGTGCTTTCGTGGTGCAAGCGTACCCTCCCTTTATATATCACTCATACCAACTGCCACCTCCTCCTCTCACCAAACATCCTCACTCCCTCCCAAGTGGATCTTGAAGACCTCAGAACCGAGGATGAAAGACCAATGATGACCCCTCTCACTGGGAAGCCCCCAAAAGGAATGGGCCAGAGGAGCCATGGGGATCATCGACCCCACTGATCTTCAAAAGACGCTACTCCTCATGGGGTAGGGTGGAGTGCTGTCTGGTGATTTGCTGCTCCAAAGCCCCATGTGGTGCTGCACTCCAGGGGTCAGTTCAATACTTGCCTTTTTACACTTGATTTTGCTTTCAACTTCCTTACCTACCTACTTCCATTCTAAAATTTATACTCATTATTGACAAATCTAAGGTTGTTTTTTCTATCCTCTTATCACTCGATCAGTTTAGCATTCAATTCCAAGCACCTTTATCTTCAAATCTACTCTTCACATTTTCAGTTTCCCTCGATCCTTCTAAATTCAATCCTTTCAAATCAAACCAAACTTGATGATTACATTTTCACTGCAATTCCTCTGCCTTTTACCATCCTGCCCTCCATGTACATGTGCATCACACCTTCATCCTCACCTCTCATGAAATCTTCTTAAGTGAGGCCAAAATCAATTTTGTTTTGATGAGGAAAGAATAAACAATAATTGTTTTTAAAAGTGGATTGTAGTTGGAGGCAAGTCGAGAATGGTGATTGTTCAAGGAATGGGATGTACAGGGTGTGGCGAAATTATGCCACAGATTTCAGGTGGAATAAAAATGGAAGGTAATATTGTTTGTTTGTTTTTCTTTTCAAATTGTATCAGATGAACTGGAGATTTACAAAAACAAAACAATTAATCCTCAGGATGGCAAATTGGACCCATGAACAACTAGCATTTTTGGTTGAGCAGTGTTCTTCCATAGATATTCGATGATTTCACCATAAAGAGAATTCAGAAGACATTTCCAAGTTCGTGATGCACAATCAAGAACATAAATAATAAAAGTGTGGTAAGCTTCCATGAAACAACAGATGGGGGCTACATGCACATACATGCGGTGCATGAAACTGTTGCAAGAGCATTTTCAAGAAAGGTGATCTTAGATTCAGAGATGTGAATGGCCTCCCTCCTGATCTCCTGATCTCAGTCCACAAGATATATGCTGTGGGATATTTAAAGAAAGAGTGTACAGGAACAGGCCACACACACAGGAAAAGCCATTTGAAGACATCTTGTGAAGGCTATGAGGGATATGGGTATCAGAACAGTGGAATGTGCGACCTGCCAAGGTTTCATTTAACTGACATCGTTTACAAAACCTCATGTGCTATGAAGAAATTCCAATGTCTAGACTTTACAAATGTTAATACAGTTGAATAAATCACTTCCACAATTAAAAATATATTTCTATTTCAAAAGTGTCCCATCCTTTTGCCACACCCACTAGTTGTGAGGCAGACAGATAGGATGGTAGAGCTAAAACAAAATGATTCATAGTGAGGGAGTTTAAGTGTTCTAAAGCTTTCTGGAGGACTATATGTTTGAAAAGATGTACAAGAAAGAGATGGATTGGATATGGAGACAGTCAGTCGTACATCAATAAAAGAGGAAACAAGTAGCTGTACATTCAAAGTACACTGCCCCATGCCAAATAAATAATAACAATCCACCAGCACACGACATCGCCAGGCGCGCCTTCGGCGCCGGCGAGGCGCTTTCAGCACATCGAGTTGGAATTGGAAGGAGCAGTGTACAATAATTTAATTGATTGATTAATTGATATTGCATAATTAAAATAAATAAAATCGTAAATAATTAATTTCTCATCAATTGGCTAATAGTATCCCTAAACCACCACCTTTCATCTGAGTCTGTAACTTTTTGAAAATTAAATAATAATTGATTAATCAATATATCAAAAATACCCTTATTAGCAAATCACTTGTTCACTGTCATGTCTAAATATCAGTTCCTCACTTAAAAGGTGCCTGAGATATTGCCAGAAGAAAAATAAAATAAATAAGTAATCATTAAATCGATAACAATTACGTTATCAATTAATTGATTAATTATAAAATTAAAAATAACATTTTTGCCAAAGCACAACTCACTTTTGTCCCCAATTTCAGCTTTCCACCTCAAAGGATGCTGAGATATCGCCCGGACAAGCAAGAAAGAATATAATTAATCAATTAATGATTAAATTAATTAATTGATTAAATAAATAAATAAAATACTGTTTATAGCAAAATCACTTGTCATTGTCATGTCCAAATTTCAGCTTCCAAGCTCAAAGGATGGCTGAGATATCGCCTGGACAAACAAACAAATAAACAAAAGAAGCGTGCAGAGCTAGATACTTTCAAATCAGTAAAACAAATTTGACCCCAAAGTAATTGGTGGATAATTTAATGACAAAATTGCAACACCTCTTCAAATTTCAAGTGAATCGGATAAAATTGACAATTTTACAAATTTGGCCTATGTTGACCTTTGCCTAAATTTACCTCAAAAACAAGAGGTGGTTGAATTCAGTGACCTGATATGCAAATCTCTTCAAATTTCAATTTAAGTCAATGGGATGAAAATGAGGATTTTAGAAAATGCCACCTTAGTTGTGACCTTGGACCTATGTTGATCTTTTGGTCCTTGTTGACCTCAAAAACAAGAAAAAGACGTCGTGCAGTGCAAGATACTTGTAAATCCACTCCCCTCTCCAAAGGTTGCCATGGATACATCAAATTGTCCATTTCATTAAGATTAACAAACTTAAAGCTCAGGTGAATCAGATGAAAATGATTACTTTTCAGATTGAAATGATGATTTTAGAAGTTTGACCTTGAGTGACATTTGACCTTTGACCTCAAAAAGAGTTGTTTTCCAAATTCAGTTATGCACTGTGCAATTGCTGTTTAATCCCAAGTTAATTGGATGAAAATTGACGATTTTCAGATAAAATTGATGATTTAGAAGCTTGATTTGAGGTTGACCTTGACCTTTTGTTCAGAAAAATAGTTGTTTTCTAATTCAGTGACGCAATATGTAAATCTGTTCAAATTTCAAGTCAATCGGATGAAAAATGACGATTGTAGAAATTGACCGAAAGATGACCTTTAACCTTTGACATCAAAATCAATAGGCTTCTCAGTTGGAGACTACCTCTACAACTTGGTGAAATTTCGTGAAGATCGGTTTTAAATTGTGACTGTAGGCGATTGACAGACGAACAAGACAGAATAACAAAAACCACGACTAATAGAATTGAAAAATCTTCGATTTGCAAGTAACAATTGGCTGGTTGAATTCAGCGACCTGAAATATAAATCCTCTTCAAATTTGTAGCAATCAAATGAAATTGAGAATTTCTAAAAACCACCTTAGTTGTTGACCTTGGCCAATGTTGACCTTTTGGTTATGTTGACCTCAAATGGTGGTTGAATTCAGTGACCTGAAATATAAATCCTCTTCAAATTCAAGTCAACATATGAAAATTGAGAATTTGAGAAATCTCACCGAAGTTGTTTGACCTTTGGCCTACATTGACCTTTTGACTCAAACACAATAGCTTCTTCCTTATGACAAACTCTACCATGTGGTGAAGTTTCGTAAGATCGGTTTAAATTGTGTTCCGATAGGCGATGAACAGACAGACAGACAGAATAACAAAATAGACTGACCAATATACTTGAAAAATCTTCGATTTTGCAAGAACAAATGGAGCGTGTGACAACAAACAGTAAAAACTGAGTACTCCCTTCTTCAGCAACCCACAATGATGTCAATGCAACGCCCGTATTGAGTTGGAAGGAGCAGTGTACAACAAAGGAGTAAAAACTGAGTACTCCCTTCCTTCGGCGCCTGGCGATGACTTCATGCATGCTAGATATGGGAGCGGTGTACAATACAGAGCAGAATGGGAAAAAAAAGTCAAATTGTATGGA
This sequence comes from Eptatretus atami, assembly GCA_035128595.1. Classification (NCBI taxonomy): domain Eukaryota; kingdom Metazoa; phylum Chordata; class Myxini; order Myxiniformes; family Myxinidae; genus Eptatretus; species Eptatretus atami. The sequence goes on along the minus strand of CM068965.1, from coordinate 90,962,308 downwards.
AAGAATATAGTGCAGAGGATTTGTGAGAGAAATTGCAAATATGAATTTAATACAAGTTTTAAATGTATTTCATAACACTTGCAGTGCGTGGAGTGAGGTAATGGGACTTTAAATACGAATAACAAGATATGCAAGTTGGAGGGAGAAATACTTTCTTTTTAGCTCAAATTTTCACTGACACAGAACAGCCAATACCTCCTCCATCCACTCAAATAAAACGAACAAGCCCAAATCCACTGCAGGCAAAGCCTGGCAAGCCTGGGACCTTATGGGTCCGCAGGCACAGCAAGAACAGTTACAAATATATATTTTTTAAAGGACATAGTATACTGTATAAATATAAATGTATGTGTATAATGATGTATATATATATATATATATCTTCTATCTATTATTAAAAACTCTCATCTTGTATGTATGTATGTATGTATGTTCCCAAAATACAGCCAAAACGGTACACGATGAGCACAAATTTTTAGGGCCATCTTACTCACCATTCTCCTGTGTGTGCAGTATCAAGTTTCGTTCAAATCGGGCAACAAAAATTTTAAAAATCAATTCCCGATTCAGTCAGTACTCTTCGGAGAATTGATCATGCAAACAACCTCAGCGTATAGTTCGCTGGAGCTATCTTTTTTTTTTAATGATTTTTTTTATCAACCGCTGTCACAACGGGAACCCAACGGTTCACAGGTCGTCTATATATATATATATATATATTATATATATAGTTATGGAATGTGCAGAAATGAAATAAAGCCACAAACGCTGCGCTCTTGGGCATTTATAAGCAGAGCAATGTATCCAGCGATTTTTAGGTATGATGATGAGGCAATCGATGATATCATGAAGAAAGTGAAGAAAAAAAAAACCATCATTGAGAAACCGTTGCCAGCCTGTTCAAAGTCAGGCATTGTGAGTAGCCCCCCAAAAAAGGTGAATTAAGAACCCATCAAGGGATAATAATGTCAGGTGTCAGTGAGCTTCCTCCATAACTCCAAAACGATAAAACCTAGCAGCCAAAACTTTGCATGCACACTAAGGAAATTCACAGAAGTGTAAGAGTGAAAATTGGAATGTTTGAGTATTAAAATACCCCTTTTGAAGATTTAAAGGCCTTATTTAATATCCTTCATCAGCGATCCTCGGCCACCTCATGTCTTGTCTTAAGGCGTTTCCTGTGGTAACCTTGCTGGGGTCTGAAGATGCCATGATTTTGACCTGCTCAACATGCTTTGACTTGGAACAGGCCGCAACGATTTCTTAACGATGAAGTTTTGTTTTTTCCCCACTTTCTTCACTCATATTTATGAATGCCTGTTCATCATAGCTACGAATCGCTGGATATTGCAGTGCTGATAAACGCCTGGAGATGCCAGCGTTCGTGGCTTTATTTCATTTGCGCATATGAATAACCGAGATGATCTCTCAAACCAAGCACAAGTACAAAGTGGAAGCTCCAGATTTGAAAATATCAGCAGTTCCGATTCCTCACAAAAAGTGTTGATTTGTCAATTTGGACATGCTTGGGTGTTTCCAGTGCATATGTATCGAGGGAAATTGGTAATTGCTTGCCAAGCAGGCGTTCTGTTGGAGTGCTTGCTTGAGTGCTTAAGCGACTTACCGAGCTGTACAGTTTTGTCAGTTGACAGCGGTACAGTTCCTGTCCTATCAGGATGTACAGTCGATAGTACTACAAGGTAAGGTACGTATACAGCACACATGGATGTGGACATACGAGTGGATTGGATTCAGGGACACTCCGCGGCTGTGTGGGCATGCCATGCCTGTTTCAGTGCTGTGGCGGCAAAGTTTCATCCATATCTTATGGAGGTTCTTTTCAGGTTTTGCTTTGTCCTCTGCCTGTTTCTAAAATATTTGGTTATTGGATTTGTTCTCCAAAGGTTATATGTTTCCCTTTGTGAGTTTCAAAGCAAAATATATTTGACAACGCCCAATTTCTGAGCCGTTTGCCATTAACGTGTTCCTGAATCACCGACCAAATTATTTTCCACCTGTCACAGCAGCTGTTATAAAGATTAATGTTTGTGAACATCACAGGCTGAAATGTCTCTCTAGAAATGTAACGTCATTTTTGTGAAAGCTTCTCAAGGCTTTTGGTTGTATACAATATGGTGGTGCTTATATCTGGATGGGTGTGTCTCTACACGTGTCTAGGCGGTGTTTATGTCTGGATGGGTGTCTCTTCAGTGTCTAGCGGTGTTTATGTCTGAGGGTGTGGTCTCTACACGTGTCTAGGCGGTGTATATGTCTGGATGGGTGTGTCTCTACACGTGTCTAGGCGGTGTTTTATGTCTGGATGGGTGTGCTCTTACACGTGTCGAGGCGGTGTTTATGTCTGGATGGGTGTGTCTCTACACGTGTCTAGCAGTGTTTATGTCTGGACAGGAGTTTGTGTCAGGATGCGTCCAGGCGGTTTTGTCTCTGGGGTATTATTGTATGACCAGTGGAAATGTATTTCAGACATTATTTTATTTCCATCTCACTGTTATTCCATTGTTTCCATCTTCACTATTATTCCATGCAGGATCATGTTGATGAGACAGTATGAATCGTAATTGATGCTCGCACACTTCTGCCTTCCCTCCCTCTCAGCCTCTCTCGTTGCCTTGCCTCCCCCCCCCCCCCCCCCCCCTCCTCCTCTCTCTCCCCCTCCTCCTCCCTCCTCTTTCTTTCCCCCTCCATCCTCCTCCCTACTCTTCTTTCCCCCTCCCTCCCTCCTTCCTCCTCTCTCTTCCCCCTCACTCCTCTCTTTCCCTCGTCCTCTCTCTATTCCCCCTCTTCTCTCCCCCTCTCAGTGTTCCCCTACAGTGAAATGACAGGTGGTATTTGCTGGTATAAAATAAAGTTCTTTACCTGTGACAAGTGATGCTTTTGACAGTAAATTCACAGTTATTCAACAGCCAACAGGTGCTCAAACTCAGGACCCTGAGATCCCAAGCCAACCACCTTTACCACAAGTCAGCACCAGGCTTATCTATGTTTTAAATTGTTTTTAATACTTGTTTCAGTCGATTTGGGAAATGGGTTGGATATGTATTGCTTTTGGAATGGTTCTGTCCACTGTCCAATCCCACCCCCCCCCCCCCCCCCCCCCTCACGAT
>CM068965.1:90931304-90949761 GCA_035128595.1 Eptatretus atami | reverse complement strand
CAGATATATTAAAAACCATCCCTGGGAATATTACCACAAACAAACTACAGTTGGAAGCTGTCCGGGGCTCAGTAATGATCCTGAAGAGAACCCTCGTCACAAAACTGAGAACAGAAAACTTCACAGCTTGGTCCATGAATCGTGACCCCCTTCCTGAAATGAAGGTGGATATACTTTGAGACATGGGAGGGCTCCATTTCACTTTTTGAAACACGCATATGTAGATACCAATCAACGACACACACACGCACGCACGCACGCACACACACACACACACACACACACACACACCACACAACACACACACAACACACCTGGTAGGTCTCGGTTTCACCTCCTGAACCCACCCACATGTGGAAAGAGCAAGCAACAGTAACTTGCACGTACACACGCGTACACACTTTGAGACAGGGGAGGGCTCCATTTCACTTTTTGAACCCACATATGTAGATACCAATTAACGACACACACACAACACACACACACACACACACACACACACACACACACACACACAAACACACACTCAGAGGTGGATACTTTGAGACGTGGTAGGTCTAAGTTTCATGTTCTGAAACCCACTCACATGTGGAGATGGCAGGCAACAGCATATTGCACGAACGTACACACACACGCACTCACACACACTTTGAGACCTGGGAGGGCACCATTTCACCTTATGAAACCCGCATATGTATATACCAATCAACGGCGCGACACGCACACACGCACACACCACACAACACACACACACACACACACACACACACACACACACACACACACGGCCGATATTGGTAATTTTTCGGGTATTGGCAGGTTGGAGTCAGTGTGATTACCAACTACAGTACGTACTGCATCCAACCCAGAAACCTTGAGTATCTTTCACCAAAAAACGTCGTTACATTTATATAGACGTTTCAGGGAGATATTCACAAACGTTAATCTATATAAACAGCTCCGTGTGACGGGTGGAAAAAAAATTGGCTCAGTAATTTAGAAAACACGTTAATATGACAAACGGCTCAGAAATGGGGCATTATCAAATAGATTTTGCATTGAAGCTCACAAAGGGAGACATTTAACCTTTGTAAAGCAAATCCGATAACCAAATGCTTTCGAGACAGGCGCGAGGATAAAAGAAAACCTGAAAGAACCTCCATCAGATATGGGATGAAACTTTGCCACCACGGCACCTGTAACAGGCGTGGCATGTCCACACACCCGCGGAGTCCATACAGAACCAAATATACCCATATTTACCACGTCTGTGTGTGCTGTATATGTACCTTTACCTTGTTGTAAATGTCGACTGTACATCTCGATCAGGACACAAACTGTACTGTACAGCTCGGTAAGTGGCTTAAGCACTCAATATAGCACTCCAACGGAACGCCTGGCTTGGCAAGCTATTACCAATTGCCGTCGATACAATTATGCACCCGGAAAAGCCCGTGCAATGGTTGAATTGGACAAATCGACACTTTTTTGGGGAGTCGGAACTGCTGATACAAAATGTAAGCTCCAGATTTGAAGGTAATTCTGGTTAGTTTAAGAAATTCTCTCGGCTATTCATATGCGCAAATGAAATAAAGCCACGGACGCTGGTGTCTCCAGACGTTTATAAGCTTTGCAATATACCCAGCGATTTGTAGCTATGATGAACAGGCATTCGATAATATGAGTGAGGAAAGTGGAAAAAAAAAAAACCTTCATTGTTAAAAAATTGTTGAGGCCTGTTCCAAGTTAAGACATGGTCGAGCAGGCCAAAAAACATGGCAGCTTCAGACTCCTGTGAGATTACCCAGGAAACGCCTTAAGACCCCAGACAGCGAGGTGGCCGAGGATCGCCTGATAAAGGATATAATTAAACAAGGCCGTTAATTATGTTCAAAAGGGGTATTTTAATTCAACCAAACACCCAATTTTCACTCTTGCACTTCCTTGGAGTTTTCTTAGTATGCATGCAAAGTTTCACGCTGCTCGGTTTTGTAGTTTTTGAGTTATGGAGGAGACACACACACATATATTGCCTTTTATTGGTATAGATATGTCATGAGCACCCTCTGGCTGGAATGGTGAGCATCAGCCACAGATTGTCTCACATGGTAAAACTGCATAATCTGCAAAGAAGAAGAAAAGCCCGCCACCCAGATGATTGTTCCCACAAATGCAAACCAAAAAAGCAGAAGGCAAGTGCCATCGGGTGGACATCGAAATCAAAATGTGTGGAGCATGACGAAGCTCTCCCACCAGATCTCTAACGGACGTGAGTCCCGCACATGTGCAGAAAAAAGTTTCGCCTCCAACTAGGGGGCTTCCTCACAGCCACTAATGTCAAAAGACAGAGATTTAATATCATCATTGGTTAAACATAAAACAGAGCCACCTATCAGGATTTCGGGCTTATTTGCCCTCGTCAGGACGGCATACCACATAAACATCTAATCAATGATAACCACAGTCATCGTACGAATGCCATTGGGGCATTACCACCCTCTTGCTGTAATGGAGAGTATCAGCTGCAGATTATGTCTCACACGGTAAAACCACATAATCTGCAAAGAACAAAAGCCTGTCTGCCACCGAGAAGATTGTTCCCGCCTTTGCAAACCAAAAACCAGAAGCCAAGTGCCATTAGCGGGAACAATAATTGTAGATAGCCTCGCTAGATAGCCGAGAGGAAGGCGCATTTATGCTTAATTTATAACATACCCTCTGGGTTGAAGGTCAAGGTAAAATTGCGGTCGGGGGAAAAAAAACAAAACAAAAAAACGTTTCTTTTTGTCATTGCTCAATTTCACCAATGTGGAATCTCAAAGACCGCTTGGCCTTGTGCAAGGAGACGAACAAATCTCAAAGACCACGCAAAGATATTCTTGCATCATAATAGCATACCTGCACTGATGTTGTGCACCTGAGACTTGTTTTGTGTGCTGGACCCACGTTTTTCAGATTGTGACCTAATTAACAAAAAATGTGATTGTAACCATTTTTATCATAACTTGAATACATTCTTGAGGTCAGGTCAGGTTCGATCTGTGACCTGCTACAGGTACCATGTAAACCTGTACTAACCTGTTCCAATGGTCGGGTTGTCGGCGACTAAACCGTCTCCCCCACCAGGTTTTCTGGTGAGGAGGGTGTTTGGATATGGACACCCAGCAGGATTAAAAACAAAACCTGTCAAAGGGCGGAGGAGCTCCTTGTGAGCCAACGGCCATCCATATCTAGTGCCCAACTGTGTCTGCGGACGTCCTCCTGCAGTTGGGTTACTTTTTTATTAGGAGGTTGGTGGTAGGATTTGCACTCCGGCCACCGTAAAACCCTTCATTCCGCAAAACACAAAAAGCAAAAAAATCTGAAAACCCACTCCGTGGAAGTACCTCCTGTGCAGCTTCCCTTCGCAGGCAGCTCACCGGATGACGGGATTGGGGCAAAGCCTTCGGGACCCCCAATCTTTGATGATAGGAGGGAAACCACGGGGTAACATCCCTGGGTCAGATTGCGGGAGAGTGTGTCGGAGTGGTGCTGAGGTGTCGTCCACCAGACGGCGGTCTCCTTGGGTTAACCTGAGGCGGTCCCTTCGGGTGGGTGCCTGGAATGTCCTATCCCTAAGAGAGGATGATCACCTGTCTCTGTTATCATCTGAGCTCAAGCGTTTGGACATCGGGATTGCAGCTCTCTCTGAGGTTCGGAGACCGGATTGCGGCGAGATAATGGTGGGTGGTTACACCTACTATTGGTCTGGTCGCTCTGATGGTTACCATACCCAAGGAGTTGCTGTAGCTGTGTCCAATAAGCTGACCCCAATGATAATTGAGGTAACACCGGTCAACGAGCGTATTATGAGATTAAGGATTCGTCACTCCTTAGGTGTCATTTCCCTGGTCTCTGTTTATGCTCCGACTGAGGCGAGTGATCTCACCGTGAAGGATGCATTCTACGCCACGCTCGAGTCTGTGGTTGGTCAGTGCCCCAGACGAGATACACTTCTAGTCTTGGGGATTTCAATGCATCGACTGGAACTGATAGGGATGGTTATGAGGTGTGTGTTGGTCCCCATGGGTCAGGAACTATGAACCAGAATAGCACTAAGTTCCTGACTTTGCAAGAAGTCATGGACTTAGGGTGGCTGGTTCATGGTTTCAGCGCCCACAAGCTCATCGCTGGACTTGGTATTCCAACGCTGGCGGTGTGGCAAAGGAGATTGACCATGTCCTCATTGACGGTCGTTGGAAGATGATCCAGAACTGCAGGGTCTTCCGGAGTGCTCAGTTCCTCAATACTGACCACAGGCTTGTTGTAGCAACTCTAAAGCTGCACCTTAAATCCTGGAGAATGGTACCATCCCAGCCTAGGCTGGATGTTGGCAAGCTCAGGAATGAGAGAGTAGCTGAGGAGTTTGCGAACAGGCTGAGTGGACACTTTGGGGGTCTGGGTGCTTTGGGGGATCCTGAAGATGTGGGAGTGCCTTCAAGACCACCGTCCTTGATGTTGCCGGTGGATGTCTTGGAACTCACCGCAGGCAAAGAGAATTTTGTCTCTCAAGGGACACTGGATACCATTGACCAGAGTCGCAGGGCCAGGCTGAATGGCAGAGCTGAGCTGTTCAGGGAGCTGAGGCGTAAAATGTACGTGCACTGAGGGTGGACAAGGAGGCCTATGTGCGAGGAATCTGTGAGGGGTAGAGCATCACCTGTGGACAGGTGATTCTCGTCCCGCTTACAGGGGAATTCGTGCATTGCGTTCATCCAAGCCCATCCTCGGAGCACTGCAGTTAGAGCAGAGAGTGGTAGGCTCTGACAGAGGAGTCTGAAGTGAAGGCCCGCTGGCCGGTTACTTTGAGGGTTGTACCAGGCTGATCCCCAGCTGTCGAGTTGGACGTCAAGGGTGTTACAGTCCCTGTTGCTGACCCTCGAATCAACTGTGGTCCACCTTCGCTTGTGGAAACACGGGCTGCGGTGAACCAGTTGAAACGGGGCAAAGCTCCAGGATCTGTGGCATCCATGCTGAACTTCTCAAGGCTGGTGGAAATGCTGCACTCGTGTCGTTGCATGCAGTTTTGTGCTCTGCCTGGAACACAGGCATCATCCAACCGATGAAGAGGGCCTTGTTGTTCCTCTCTGGAAAGGGAAGGGTGATCGCCAAGACTGCAACAACTACCGAGGGGTGACGCTGCTCTCAGTGCCGGGCAAGGTCTTTGCTCGGATAATTCTTGATAGGGTTCGCCACCATCTGCTTGAGCACCAGCGTCCAAGCAGTCAGGCTTTAACCAAAGAGGTCAACGATTGACCGTATCCTTGCTCTTCGTGTCCTCACCGAACGCAGACGAGAGTTTCGGCAGGGCTGCTTGCAGCCTATGTTGATCTCTGTAAAGCGTTCGATTCAGTGAATCGGGATGTCCTCTGGAGGATTCTTGGTCTTCGTGGGGTGCACCAAAACTGATCGATCTGATGTCTGAACTCTACTCTGGTACTGAGAGTGCTGTGAAGTGTGGTGGTACCATCTCTGACTTATTTCCAGTTGTTACTGGAGTTCGTCAGGGGTGTGTACTGGCCCCCACACTTTTCAGCACTTGTATGGATGGATTTTAGGGAGGATGTCGGAGAGATCAAGCGCGGTGCATCGTTTGGGAATGTCAAGATCTCGGACCTTGATTTTGCAGATGATGCAGTCATCTTTGCGGAGACTTTAGATATCCTTTTGGGGGCCCTCGAGGTGCTGAATGAGGAGTCGGAGCCGCTGGGATTACGGGTTTCTTGGGTCAAAACTAAGATCCAGGCTTCGGTGACATCTTGGATGCTGCTGTCCTGTCTGTGTCTGTTTGTGGTGAGGATGTTGAGGTCGTGGAGAGATTCACTTACCTTGGCAGTGATATTCATGTCTCTGCTGGCTGTGAGTCAGAGGTCAATAGACGTCTGGTCGGGCCTGGGAGTCATGGATTCACTGGATCATGGGTGTGGCGCTGCCGGTACCTGTGCGGGAGGACGAAAGTCCGAGTCTTCAGGTCCTTGGTACTTCCAGTCTTGCTCTATGGATGCGAGACTTGGACTCTGACCAAGGATCTGAGACGGAGACTTAATTCCTTTGGTACCAGGTCTCTTCGGAGAATCCTTGGCTATCGCTGGTCGGATTTTGTGTCCAACGAGCGGTTGCTGAGAGAGACTCGGATGAGATTTGTTACCTGCATAGTCCGTGAGCGTCAGTTGCGGCTGTATGGACATGTGGCTCGTTTTCCTGATGCTGATCCTGCTCACCAGATTCTCTCAGCGAGGGAGTCTCATGAGTGGAGGAGGCCAGTGGGCCGACCACGTGCCTCGTGGTTGCAGCAGGTTGACCATCTCTCAAGGAGATGGGGATGGCCTGGCATCTGCCTGGGGATGGCCAGACGGAGGCCCCTGGAGTACCGGCGGAAAGTGGACGCAGCGACGTGCTGTTCTGGCACATGCTCCCATACCTGACCTGACCTGAATACATTTCCTCAGATTTTCATGATGTTGAGTTTTATGGATAGACTGTCGATGGAGGGCCATCGTTGAATCATGGGCCAAGGGTAAATTGCAGGTGATCGCAGATATCTAATTTTGTGTGCTCTTTCCATGTCCATCCTGGAAAGAAATCGTTTTAAAACAGTCGAAGGAGACCAGACTGTCCATTAGAAAGGAAGCAATTACAAGTGATTGCTATGTTTATGTCTCTGATTAATGAAGTGCTGAAGTATTGATATGTTTTAAATATTGCTAATTACTAAGTAGTCCTATTAATTAACGATTTGTTAATTACTAAGTAATCGTAGTAATGATAGCACACTTGAAATATTGCACATTAATTATATTGCATTTTGGGTCACATGACTTGGCATTATTTTTAGTCATCGTTTGATTAATTTAATTATGAATATGCAACGTTTTAGTTGGTCTTTTGCCATGCATATTATTGTAACCTAGTGCTCTTGAATATAAATCTCTCTCACAATCCACATCATCAAATAGATAAAGCGTATATTGTCTGCACGTAGGATGGATCAGAGGAGCTGCTTGCATTGTGAAAGCATGCCCTACTGGTATATTTATGTATGTATGTATATACGTGTATATACATATATATATATATATATACAGTGGGGAGAACAAGTATTTGATACACTACCATGTTTGCATTTTCCGCAACTTACAAAAGCACGTCGAGGTCTGTAATTTTTATCATAGGTACACTTCAACTGTGAAAGACGGAATCTCAAACAAAAATCCTGAAAACACATTGTATGATTTTTAAATAATTAATTGCATTTTATTGCATGAAATAAGTATTTGATACATCAGAAAACAGAACTTAATATTTGGTACAGAAACCTTTGTTTGCAATTACAGAGATCAGACGTTTCCTGTAGTTCTTAACCAGGTTTGCACAGACTGCAGCAGGGATTTTGGCCCACTCCTCCATACAGATCTTCTCCAGATCCTTCAGGTTTCGGGGCTGTCGCTGGGCAACACAGACTTTTAGCCCCTCCAAAGATTTTCTATTGGGTTCAGTCTGGAGACTGGCTAGGCCACTCCAGGACCTTGAGATGCTTCTTACGGAGCCACTCCTTCGTTGCCCTGGCTGTGTTTTCGGTCGTCGTGTCATGCTGGAAGACCCAGCCACGCCCCATCTTCAATGCTCTTGTTGAGGGAAGGAGGTTGTTGGCCAAGATCTCGCGATACATGGTCCCATCCATCCTCCCCTCAATACGGTGCAGTCGTCCTGTCCCCTTTGCAGAAAAGCATCCCCAAAGAATGACGTTTCCACCTCCATGCTTCACGGTTGGATGGTGTTCTTGGGGTTGTACTCATCCTTCTTCCACCAAACACGGCGAGTGGAGTTTAAACAAAAAGCTCTGTTTTGGTCTCATCAGACAAATGACCTTCTCCATTCCTCCTCTGGATCATCCAGATGGTCATTGGCAAACTTCAGACGGGCCTGGACATGCGCTGGCTTGAGCAAAGGGACCTTGTGTGCACGGCAGGATTTTAATCCATGACGCGTAGTGTGTTACTTATGGTTTTCTTTGATACTGTGGTCCAGCTCTCTTCAGGTCATTGACCAGGTCCTGCCGTGTAGTTCTGGGCTGATCCTCACCTTTCTCATGACGTTGAGGCTCCACGAGGTGAGATCTTGCATGAGCCCCAGACTGAGGGAGATTGACTGTTTATCTTGAACTTCTTCCATTTTCTAATAATTGCGCAACAGTTGTTCCTTCTCACCAAGCTGCTGGCCTATTGTCCCGCAGCCCTCCCAGCATTGTGCAAGTCTACAATTTTTCCCTGATCCTTAGACAGCTCTCTGGTCTTGCCCATTGTGGAGAGGTTGGAGTCTGATTGATTGAGTGTGGACAGCTGTCTTTTATGCAGATAACGAGTTCAAACAGGTGCAGTTAATACAGGTAATGAGTGGAGAATGGGAGGGGCTCTTAAAGACAAAAACTAACAGGTCTGTGAGAGCCGGAATTCTTACTGGTTGTAGGTGATCAAATACTTATTTCATGCAAATAAAATGCAAATTAATTATTTAAAAATCATACAATGTGATTTTCAGGATTTTGTTTTAGATTCCATCTTTCACAGTTGAAGTGTACCTATGATAAAATTACAGACCTCTACGTGCTTTGTAAGTGGGAAAACCTGCAAAATCGGCAGTGTATCAAATACTTGTTCTCCCCACTGTATGTATTGTTACGGCTGGAAATTCGCATTACACCATCCAGGTCCCGTAGGTGAGAAATAGTTCTTAAGTACATGTGTAGTTAGCCCAAACCCATTGTCTAGAGGGAATTAATGTGATTCATTCGGGCTGCGATCCTTTGAGTTAGGCGTTTTTTTGTCTGCTTTATTTTCGAACCAACCACACTTCAACGTCAACAACGCCAACCACACAACAACAACGCTAACCACGCCACCACTCTAACAACGCGGCACCGCCACCCTCACAACCACGCCACCATCTCAACCACGCTACCCACAGAACGAACGCCATCCTCAGCGGTCTACGAACGACGGTTTGCGCGCTGAAGGCCGTCGAACGGCTTCGCCTCGCCCCCCACAAGACGCAGGTGGGAGGGAACGAGAGGGAACGCCCCCCTTCTCGAAGCGCTCGAAGGAGGGTGGAGCAGAACGGGGCGGGGCGCGGGCGTATAGACGCGGAGGCGGCTGAGCTGAGCTCTCTCTTCGTCGTCGATGCTTCTGCCTCTCCTCTCTTCTTCGGTATTGCGCTCTCTCTGTTCGGTGAGAGCTCGGCTCGCTTGCTCGTTCTTATCGGTTCTCTCTTGGTTCGGCATTCGTTTCTCCTTGGTGGGTCTCTCGTGGTTCGGCTCTTGCCGCAGTCGGTGCTCGGTCCGTGGCGTCGAGGGCCAGCGCGCAGGCACGAGCACGCCGGAGAGACCTCGCCGACCGCGCTCGGGCACGGAGTCACGCCAGGCGGGGTCTCGTTGGAGACGGTCGCCGGGGACTCGAGAAGCAGGGAAGTCGCGACTTCCTCATTTCTTTTGGGTTCTGTGTGAACGTGTGTGTGTCGGCGCCAAGTCCGTGAAGTAGAATTGTTTTAAGTGGTCCGTGTGTCGCGTTAGTCGGTAGTAGCTCTGCTTCTTTTGTTTTCTATTTGATGTATGTGCATTATTGAATACTGTTTGCTTTATGTGTGCTACTCGTCCGTCTGTGTAATAATACGTGTGCTTGTTGAATTCTTCCCCGTGTCGCTGCGTCCTTCCTTCGTTGGGTCTCCATCTTGTTTCACGTAGAGGTTGCGTCGGGCGCGGCCGCCGATAATTAATCTGAACCGTCAAGGCCGACGATAACACCGCTCGGTATCCCGTTAGCCGGAACGAGCCGCTTAACGGATCGGTCGAAGTCGGCCTGTGGCGAGGTACAATCCCTCGGTAGGTTACCCGCGCGGGTTACTTAGGTATATCGACTTTCGGCGATTCACCCTATTCCGCGCGGGTAGAATGCGGACTGGGGTGTGGTGAGGCGAAAGTCCACCCGTGACTGGATCCCGGCGTTAGCCGCGGGTCACGACTGAATTGTCCGTCCGGTGGGCGAGGCGGTCGCGATTCGAGTCACGTGGCCATCGCACGCCGACGGGCGCGAATTCGCAACACTGGTGTACAGGAGTGTGATTCTAATCCTCCCGTCTCCAAGCAAATTCACAGGAGATCGGTCCAGGGGTGAGAGGACGGACCACCGATTCCCTCTAAAGTTACGAGCGATTAAATTAACCCCTTACTGTGAATAGAATGCGTCTCAAGGCGAGCGGGTGCCGGGGTAGAAATGTATGTGTGTAGTAATGTAGGATCCATGGCCCGGGATGGTACTACTTGTAATGTTGAATCACGGGGAGCTCAACCCGACATTCTGAGCACGGACTTTGCCGGCAAACTGAATCGCATAATGGCGGCGCGATCGCCCCTCAGCGCAGCACGGAGCGAGCGGCTAATTATGGCTCGGCATGGCGCAACGAATGGCACGACACGGGGCGTCGACTCTCAACCACCAATTCGCCCGAGTGGGCTAGAATCATGGAAATGGCAAGAGTATAGATAAACGTGGAAGGAAGAATGGAAAAGAGGTGTAGAGATGAGAAAGGAATTAGAAAAGAAAGCTTCTGAGTTACAAAACGAGCTGAAGATGTTGAGAGAGGAAAGAACGGAGACGGAGAATGAAACGTTAAGGAACCACACTGTACAAATCGAACAGCTGGAAGCGAAGGCCAGATTAAAGAATGAGATGCAAGAAAGAGTAATGATGGAAGAACGAATGAGACAGAAGAAGGAAATCGATCAATGGAAGGAAACCACGAGATTGCAGAATGAGAACAAGAAAGAGTCCTGAAAGAACAAGATTACGACAGGAGAACGAAGTCAGCCAACTGAAAGAAATAACGAGATTACAGAATGAGGAACAAGAAAGACAGTGGAATAGAAAACTGAAAGAGTATGAATTTGAAACTGAACGACAAAAGAAAAAAAATAGGTTGGAATACGAGGAGAAGTTGAAGGAGCAACGAATGAAGCAGGAAGGAGAATCAGGAGATTGAAGGACACAACGAGATTGGAGAGGGAAGAACGAGAGGAACAATGGGATAGAAAACAAAAGGAACATGAAGCCGAGGTTGACCAATTGAAAGAAAAGGCAAGGCTGGAGTGCGAAGAGGTAACAAAGAACAGCGAATGAAACACAAAAGGGAAATTAACCACATGAAGAAAACCATGAAACTGCAGGAGAAGAGTGGAGAGAAAACAAAAACTATACGAGTTTGAAATTAATGAACTGAAGGAGAGAATGAAATTGAAGTCCAGAGAGATGGAAAAACTCCAGAAAGAAACAGAAACTAATAAATGTATAAGACACGAGGTGAAAGGAATTGGGAGGAGAGAAAAGAACAATTAAGACGGAAAGCAGATGAGGTACGCGGAGATCCTGAAGGAGCAAGGAGTGAAACAGAGGGAAGGACGGGAGCGACTTAAGGAGAAAGCAAGGTTGACCTACGTAAAGATAAGGGAAAGACGCCAGAAAGAAGCAGAGTCTAATAGACACGAGGAGACAACAGAAACTAATAAAGTATAAGACACGAGGTGAAAGGAATTGGGAGGGAGAGAAAAGAACAATTAAGACAAAAAGCAAAGGATGAGGTACGCGAGATCCTGAAAGAGCAAGGAGTGAAAACAGAGGAAGGACGGGAGCGACTTAAGAGAAGCAAGGTTTACCTCCGTAAAGTAAGGGAAAGACGCCAGAAAGAAGCAGAGTCTAATAGACACAAGGAGACAACAGAAACTAATAAATGGATAGAGACTCGGGAGACAAGAAAGTAGAGGAGAGACTGCTGATAAAGACGGGGTTAAAGAACAGAACACACACACACAGAGGTAGTGGAGGATAATGGGGTGAGCTCCGGACTGGGTAGAGACCCAGTGTGAGCAGCTGGATGGCCGCCTCCCGGAACGAGGGGAGGGAGTATGCCCCCTTGAGGCGAATCACGACCAGGTGGGTTCGGTCGTGCCAAGCGGGAGTTGAAGGGACGAGTGCTGTGGATAGGTGCACGTGCAGCTTGGGGGTATAGAGGCCCCGGGAACCCTTGTGGGGACACGAATCCCAGTGTGGTTGTGCAGGGGTGTGTGTGTTGCGCGTGTGCGGACATGCGTGCTTTGCGGCACGCAAGGTGTGAGTGTGTCCCCGTGTGTGAGTGGTGGGGTGGCAAGTGTGCCGGAGTGCGTGCCTCCCAGCACGCCGTGTGTGGATGAGACCCAGGGGTGAGTGCCCCCACGTGTGCAGGTGAAAGGTTGGGTGTGAGTGAGAGGTCCGTGTGTGGGAGACCGTGTGTGTGAGGTCTCTGTATGTGAGGGAGATGTCGGTCGGCATGCGGGAGCACGCAGCGCGTCTCCCGTGTGAGTGTGTTGAATGGAGTCTGTGCGTCGTGACACGCCAGTGTGCGTGGGTGAACGGAGACGACGGCGACAGAGGGACACAAGCGGGTAGCGGCTGTAGCTGTTGTGGGCACCGTGCCGGGTTCACCCAGCAACGAGCGCGAGGTCCGTGCTGTGCAGCGCACGAGACCCCACGTGCTGCTTGCGGGAGTGAAGCCTGGTCCGGAAACGCACGCGTGGATGTTGCCGATCCCGCGGCGGACAAAGTTTAGCAGGATTCTGATTTGGACCGGACGGGTTCTCCACGCGAGCTTGTGTTAAGCTCCAACGGGCAGAGCACAGGTTTCGCGGTGGGAGCCCCTCGGAGTGCGAGGGTTGTTTTTGGGGGTGCGCAGGTGACGTCATGCTGCACGTGGGGTTGGAATCCGGCAGGAGGGTGAACTGCCGGATGGTACCGTCCAAGAGGACGAGTACACGTGCAGCTGCATGACGTCACGGGCAAGGTGCAAAGTGCGCGAGCTGCGAGTTGCCGCGCTGGTGCTGCGCATAATTGGAAATACAAAATTAACGAACAAGCTCGCTTTCGGGTGAACAGGATTCCCTGGGCAAGGGTGAAAGATCCCCTTACCAGGGCACAGATGACACTAGCTAGGGGAAGGTTAGTGTTAGTTAGACCGGCTCCATGGGGCAGGGGTAAGTCCTCATGGGCCCGTGGAATGGATTAGTTAGAGGATTGTAGTGAGATTTAGTTGGGAAATGGATTTTAGAGATTTGGAGACAGACAGACAGTGAGTGTGTAGTGGGGACGTAGCTTAGCTACGTAGTGTTAAAAGGAACGTGCTACTAGTTTAAGGGACGACGGGAGCACGAGTTAGTTAGGGGAGGTAGTTAGAAGGATGGCAGAGATTCAGCGGTGAGTTGTGAAGTGTGAGGTGGAATGAGTACGTGTTTGTGTGAGTGAGGCCAGCGGGTCGTGTGAATGGAGCGAATGTGGAATGCATGGTGCGATGAGTGATTGGGGGAGGAGTGACTCCCGCCCAAGGGACCCCGGGGTCAGTGTAGAGTGAGTTAGTGGGTTAGTTAAATTGAAAAATGGAGGTCGTTTTGTTGTTGGTGGGAAGTAGGCTCGAAACCGTTGGAGGGGTGCAGGAGCCCTGTTGACGGGCTGGGAGCGTGGCTGCGAACGGTGAGTATCGCTGAGTGGGTACCCCGGGCACCGGGCTAGTCGGCCGTGGTAGGCCAAGGGCCCATGGGGGCCGGGTTAGCGTAGGGCACGGGTGCGCCGCTTGGTGCGGGGCCCGGGCGCCGTTAGCCGCGTGGGCAGTGTCGTGGGCACGGGTGACCCTCGGAAAGGGCCCGGGCGCCAGCCTGCCACGTGTGCGTGTCAGAGTTGCCATGGGGGCACTCCCCGTGTTTAGGGAGCTGGGAGGTCGGAGGCAGTGTAGTGCCCGGGTGCTGCCATTGTTGGAGATTCGGCAGAGGTCGTGCCTGCCAAATCGAGCCACGCGTCCCAGCCACGAAACCGTGCAAGGGCACGAGGGAAAATAGAGGGCGAGGCCCGAAATTTGAGTGGACACCAACACAGGCGACGGGAATCTTGGTTTTTAGAACCAATAGATTAACGAGAGCGCTTGTTGAAAGCCCCGGGGTAGTTTAACAGTTAAATGGTTAGGGTAGATTAGGAAGTGTACCCCTCCGCACCATCCATCCCTTCGCTCTCGTTGTGGGCCGCTGGACCCACTTTGGGTTAGATCGCTGAGATCTGGGGAGCCATCCTGAGGCTTGGTTGGGCCTCGACACAGGACGCTAGCTCTCCCTTATTCCCCTCCGGGAAGGGAACGTAGGGGTTGGGAGTAGGCTAGGTGACAGAATAGGTTAGCCAACAAGGACAGTAAAGGGGTTAGGGGACGATTTATAGTGGGGAAGTAGGGAAGTAAACATAAAAAACAAACAAAAAAAAAAAAATAAAAAAATAAGTTGGGGCTAAATTGGTTTTTACAAATTAAGGGAGTGGTAGGTACAGTGACAGGCAAAGGCGATAGGTGGGAGGGAGACAGTAGGGTAGTCTGAGTCCACCTTCTGTTGTGGCCAACACCACCGCACTCCCTCCACCAACCTCCACTGCAAGGCAAAGGCTGGCCAACTTCATCGTCTGCGCGCTGTGTGCTGGCGGGGCCTGTGCCGGCCAACTTCATCGGCTGTTGTTTTCTGCAAGGCCTGTGCCGGCCGGATCGTCTGCTGTGTTTTGCTGCAAGGCCTGTGCCGGCCGATCGTTCGACGGCTGTTTTTACTGCAAGGCCTGTGCCGGCCAGTTCGTTGCCGGCTGTGTTTGCCTGCAACGGCCTTTTCTGCAGGCTATGTTGCCGTTACTTGCCATGCCATGCCCACTGCCCTGTTCACCAGCCCCGTTCAATTTTGCTTTGCCCCCCCCTTGTTCAATTCCATGTGCGCCAGGATCCGCAAGCAACATTGCAAGCTGCAGGAACTGTCCTGTTGGCAGCTGCAACACGGCCTGCAGTGGCGGCCCGTGCACCGGTTTTCTTTGACTCTTACCTTTTTCCTGCAGAGTCCATTGATCCTGGGCCATGGAGTAGTGTAAATTTATAAGGCTAAGTTGTGTATTGTGTATTGTAAATATGAGTGCGCCCCCGGCATGTCTGTCTTAGCGCCGGCAATTTTATTTAAGTCGTCCGTGTGAGTGAGTTTGTTTTAGTTAGTTACTCAGCCCTCAGGTTATTTATTTTGGGGACACGAATACCATGAATGTCGCACTCAGGGATCCGTAGGTAAAACGTACTAGGGAGAACTACACATGATGGCACACATAATTGACGACTCGGGACGAGTCTGTAAAAAGGGGAGGGTAGTGTTACGGCTGTGGAAATTCGCATTACACCATCCAGTCCCGTAGGTGAGAAATAGTTCTTAAGTACATGTGTAGTTAGCCCAAACCCATTGTCTAGAGGGAATTAATGTGATTCATTCGGGCTGCGATCCTTGAGTTAGCGGTTTTTCTGTTCTGCTTTATTTTCGAACCAACCACACTTCAACGTCAACAACGCCAACCAACACAACAACGCTAACCACGCCACCACTCTAACAACGCGGCGCACCGCCCACCCTCACAACCACGCCACCATCTCACCACGCTACCCACAGCAACGAACGCCATCGCTCAGCGGTCTACGAACGACTGGTTGCGCGCTGAAGGCCGTCGAACGGCTTCGCCTCGCCCCCCACAAGACGCAGGTGGGAGGAACGAGAGGGAACGCCCCCTTCTCGAAGCGCCTCGAAGGAGGGTGGCGGAGAACGGGCGGGGCGCCGGGCGTAAAGACGCGGAGGCGGCTGAGGCTGAGCTCTCTCTTCGTCGTCGATGCTTCTGCCTCTCCTCTCTTCGTTCGGTATTGCGCTCTCTCTGTTCGGTGAGCTTCGGCTCGTGCTCGTTCTTATTCGGGTTCTCTCTTGGTGTCGGCATCGTTCCTCTTGGTGGGTCTCTCGGTTCGGCTCTCGCGCAGTCGGTGCTCGGTCCGTGGCGTCGAGGGCCAGCGCGGGCAGCACGAGGCACGCCGGAGAGACCTCGCCGACCGCGCTCGGGCACGGAGTCACGGCCAGGCGGGGTCTCGTTGGAGGACGTCCCGGGACTCGAGAGCAGGGAAGTCGCACTTCCTCATTCTTTTGGGTTCTGGTGTAACGTGTGTGTGTCGGCGCCAAGTCCGTGAAGTAGAATTGTTTTAAGTGGTCCGTGTGTCGCGTTAGTCGGTAGTAGCTCTGTTCTTTGTTTTCTATTTGATGTATGTGCATTATTGAATACTGTTTCTTTATGTGTGCTATCGTCCGTCTGTGTAATAAATACGTGTGCTTGTTGAATTCTTCCCCGTGTCGCTGCGTCCTTCCTTCGTTGGTCTCCATCTTGTTTCACGTAGAGGTTCGTCGTGGCGCGGGCCGCCCGATAATTAATCTGAACGTCAAGGCCGACGATAACACCGCTCGTTATCCCGTTAGCCCGAACGAGCCGCTTAAGCGGATCGTGTCCGAAGTCGGCCTGTGGCGAGGACAATCCCTCGGTAGGTTCCGCGCGGGTACTTAGGTATATCGACTTTCGGCGATTCACCCATTCGCGCGGGTAGAATGCGGACTGGGTTGTGGTGAGCCGAAAGGTCCACCCGTGACTGGATCCGGCGTTAGCCGGCAGGGTCACGACTGAATTGTCCGTCCGGTGGGCGAGGCGTCGCGATTCGAGTCACGTGCCATCGCACGCGACGGCGCGAATTCGCACAGTATATATATACTCTCCTCTACCTTATCCAAAATGTTGTCAAATTCCTGTATTTTCTGTTTCAATTCTGATTCCAACACAAATCACATGCTCACTCAATTTATCCTTTCCTTCTCCTTCACTCTGTCCATATCCATATTACTTACATAACCATCACACAATTTCCTTTTTCTGAGGTTATCTGTGATGCCCTTTTCATTTTTATTTTTTAGGAACAATCAAAATAACAAAGGATCTCATCTGAATCTTCAAACTCATACTCCACTTGATTCTCAGGAATCTTCATGTGGAAAACCTGTATCTCTAGAGGGCGCTAGGAACGAATTGAATCGCATAAGAACACAAGGAAGGCAAAGGAAAGGATGTGGGAGAAGAGAAAAAAAACCAACAGTAAGAGAAATTGCCAGAACATGAGATGGTTCAGAAGTGAGAAAAGGATATCACCACAGGCTCGGATCACAAACCACATTAATGCAAAATGGTATAGTCACGTGGGTTTGTTAACATTTATATCAATACCAAGGGAGGATTAGAAGCAACAAAGAAAATGAGAGAGGGCATATGAGTGAGGGTGAGAAGAGGCTCATGAGTGGGGGGCTGAGGAGGTTTACAATTGTTGGTAAAGGAGACTTGTGCAAATAGAGGCCCAGAGGAGACATGTATCTCAGGGCCAGAATAGGTGTGTACCAGGTGGCCACAAGCTTGTATGTGAGTGGGGGACAAGGGACGGGAAGGTAGGCTGGAGAAGGCAAGAAAATGAAAGGATACAAGTGAAAAAGCACAGGAGGAAGATTTCATGCAGGAGTGACAGGAAATGTGGGAGAGTGGGGAAGGAGTAACACATGATTAGGAGTGATGGCAAAATTATGAGTAGCAGTGAGAGAAAATACATGAATGAGAGCAAGAACAAACATTTCAGTGGGAGTGAGATCAAACCACTGAGTGAAAGTGAAAGCAATAGACCACAAGTGGAAATATGATGAAAAATGTCACTCGGAAGGAGAGGAAACTTTCACGAGATGAGAGGAAAGGAAGCCTCCGTATGAGAATGAGATAGAACTCGTAACTGCAAGTGAGATGATACACTCACCCAACTGCAATGTTTTGCTCTCGTTTGAATGTGAGTGGGAGGGTGGTCATGCGAGCAAGAGCGGAAGGATGGGCATGTGAGCAAAGGTGAGAGGATGGGCCTGCGAGTGAGTGAGTGAGAGGATGGCCGTGTGAGCAAGAGTGGGAGGATGACGGAGCAAGTGAGAGCGAGGGGATGGGTTTGTGAGCGAGGAAGTGAGGATTGGTGCCTGAGCAAGAGCAAAAGGATGGTACAACTGAGGATGAGAGAATAAGATAGTGAGACACACAGATAGATAGATAGATAGATAGATAGATAGGATAGCATATTTATATATTATATTATATATATATATATATATATATATATAGTTACGTCCTGAGGGGGGTTATGCATTAAAAGGGTAATTAGGATGTGTTATTAGGTATGCCATGCT
The DNA here is from genome assembly GCA_035128595.1 of Eptatretus atami. Taxonomy (NCBI): domain Eukaryota; kingdom Metazoa; phylum Chordata; class Myxini; order Myxiniformes; family Myxinidae; genus Eptatretus; species Eptatretus atami. The sequence goes on along the minus strand of CM068965.1, from coordinate 90,931,583 downwards.
GTTCGAGTTATACCAGGATCTCGATGTAATGAAGTAGGGATTTAGTAGTGGTAGATTGTCTAGTAAATGTCCATTTCTTTAAGGGAAATGATATTGTCACGTAATTAGATAGTGGAGACGGGTTAGGGTAAGTGTTGATGCGTATTCCCTTTTAGTATTTCCTGCAGGCTTGCCGTGACATGAAAGAACTGTGCTGCGGACGGCTCCGGCCCCTGATGACCATTGGCGGAGGACCGCAGACGGAGGACCAATGAGGCGCTCCGTTGGGAGTTGCAGAGA
>CM068965.1:90903236-90923588 GCA_035128595.1 Eptatretus atami | reverse complement strand
GCGGACGGCTCCGCCCCCTGATGACGATTGGCGGAGGACGAATGAGACGCTCCGCAGAGAGGATGAGGGATTCGGATCTGGATTGCTTCACGTTTTTCCGAGAGGAAGGCTTGATGGAGAACCAACACGCCGAGCGACTGCTCAAGAGCTTCTGCAGCACGCTTTCCTGCAGCTTGCAGGACCTCCTGCCTGTATATTGTCCCTCATGCAAAATCGTCCACGCCGTTAATTTATGCTCCAAGCGAGGCTTTGCTGCAGAGTAAGCTTGAAGCCCCTTGCTCTTGCCTCTTGCCTCTCTTCGTTTTGCCCTCGTGTTCTGCTCGCTCTGGGTACGGAACCGGGTTCCCTGGCGGCTGTGAGTGGTTTGGGCCCATACCACCGGAGGTCCACGAATCAAGAACAACACCACGGTGGCTGGCTTGAGCTCACAGGCCAAGAACTGCATTTCTGCACTGAAGGTTTCACGCAAACATCTGCACCACCGTGCCTCCTGGCCCTGACAGGCGCAACGCCAGATCGTCCGGCACCCACATCCAATGACTTTTGCATCAACACCACGGGCAAGCCTGACGAACTAGCTATGGTGTGTGTGTGTGTGTGTGTGTGTGTGTGTGTGTGTGTGTGTGTGTGTGTGTGTGTCATGGTGCCTGTCCTCGCATAAGTTAAGATTGCAGAATAATTATATCTGGATCAGTCTGCTCTGTGTAAGTTGCTTATTTAATTATCGCACCACACTTTTCTTCCTATCGCTGCTACAGACAACAATAAACAACATTCACTGTGCCACATACCTTTCCTCGCCTGCCTGTAATAAATCCTTTTGTAGAAATGTTCCCAGCTCGTTTTTGTCTTTTCTGTCATTCATCCAGCAAGGTCCGTATCCTAACCTAGCCAGGACTTTATTCCCAATGATCCATTCCTTTGGCCAATACATCCTTGGCAGTGTCGCTCGGCTGCATCTGATCCGGTAAGGTGATCCAGTTCGGACAAGGCGTACCGAGTGCGTGTCCCCCGGTAATTAGATCACGTGATTATTTTTAGGTAGCCGATATTAGACAGAGGACCCTATGTCACGTGGTTGAGTTAGGGTTAGGGTTTGGTGGGAACCCGAAATAGCTTCCCTCCCAAGTGGTCTTCTCACCCAGACCCTCGGCCCGCAACAATATATATTATATATATATGTACACACAAACATATCCACATACATATACAACCATATACATACGTGTGTGCGTGTATATATATACATTTATGTAAATATATATTTAATCATATATATATATATAAATAAATATATGTATATACATACATATACATATACATATACATATACATATATATCTCACAAAAGCTCTTTCTAACCACTGACTGATTGATATTAAAGATCGGTGCCTTTGGGTGATGGAGAAGGTGAAATTTTGCGTGCCGATGGAAATTGTAGCCGGTACACAGGAAAAAAAAAATCACAGAACCGTCGTAAAACAACCATAAATGGAAATATATATAAATGAGAAAAAAAAAGAAAATAAATTTAAAATCAAATGCTGATGAGCAACCCGAGACAATGGGGAAGCACAGTTCATATGCTTACACAATGTGTGAGCACACCCTGCTTGTCTAATATGTAAAGCTCTTTCTAACCACTGACTGACTGACTGATATTAAAGATCGGTACCTTCCTTGGTGATGTAGAAAGCTGAAATTTTTAATGTCGGCGGACATTGAAGCCAGTACACCGGAAAAAAATCATAGATTCATTGGACAACATCCAAAAACTGAAAATATAAATAAATGAAAAAAATGTAGGTGAGCTTACCCAAGACAATGGGGAAGCACTGTAATATTGCGTGCCGACGGACATCAGAGCCAATACATCGGGGGGGGGGGGGTCACAGAACCATCAGAAGGTTCTGTAAATGAAAATATAAATAAATGAAAATAAATAAATAAATGTTAAATGAAATGCAGGGGAGCGACCTGACAATGGGGAAGCGTGGTTCTTATGCTTACACAATGTGTAAGCATACGCCGCTAGTGTATATATATATATATACATTATATAAAGCTCTTTCTAATCACTGACTGACTGACTGAGTGATATTAAGGATTGGTACCTTCCGGGTGATGTAGAACGCTGAAATTTTATGTGTCGATGGACATCGAAGCCAGTACACTGGGGGGAAAAATCACAGGATCGTCGGACAACATCCATAAATGAAAATATAAATATATGAAAAAAATTAAAATAAAAAAAATGCAGGTGAGGGACCCGAGAATGGCAAAGCACAGTTAATATGCTAACACAATGTGTAAGCATACCCTGCAAGTATATCATGGATTACGGTAGTAGTCCATATGGAGGGATGATATGGGGAAAAAATGGCCGCCCATGCAAATGTGTACACAATGACACGCTCATAGAATACTATAGAGTGAAGTCATAAATGCTTGGTGTTGGCTTAATGGTGAGGGTGGTGGGCTTGAGATCCTAGGGTCCCGAGTTCAAATCCCGCTCAGCTGCTGATTTAATACCAGGTGGGGTTAACTCGGCCTGTCGTCCTTCCGAGGTCGGCAAAATGAGTGCCAGCATGCTGGTATACTGTGTCGGAGTGGTGACCCGTCCGGGATTGTGCCCAATAGCCAAGGAGACTGCTTACGCAGCACCAACGCTCTGCACAGAGTATGGTCCCAATGGATGGATGGATGGAAGTCATAAGCATTTAAAAGCCTAACTTTTTGTTCACGAGCGGTTTCTGAACTACCAAGATTTAAAAAGATGCCAGAATACATCGCTAAATCACATCAGGAGATTGATAAATCACCAATTTGTACCTCTTCTTCTTCTTCTTCTTCTTCTTCTTCTTCTTCTTCTTCTTCTTCCTCCCCTCTCAAAACAATGTAAAACTGTAGCCCAACCTTCTCAATAACTGCTGAAACCATGATGGTGATTCCAACGCGATGAAGTTACTTTGTCTCTGGGCTAGTGCACGCAACCCAAAATTTAAAATTATAATCAACCATTAATCGTTTTATTAGCAAAATAAATCAAACGTAAATGTGGACTCAAACAAACAAGGTGAGGATTGTGTGTGTGTGGGAGGGGGGGGGGAGTGGACAGTGTCATTTCCAAAGCAATAAATATCCAAACCATCACCCAAATCAACTGCAACAAGTTTAAAAATAATTAAATAACATAGATGGATTTAATCCATACCAAAATATACAAAATATATAAAACATTAAGCATTTTATTATTTATTTAAAATGATAATCACATCGTTTCACAAATGTGATAATCCACATCATGGACTGACCCAAATCCAGGATTGAGGGAGGGGGGGGTGAGGAGCGGGGGAGGGGTAGAATGTACCACAAGCCAAATTTAACAAGTAACAAAGACATAAAATATCACAGCCCCTGTTTTATTAATTTTGCTGCAAGGAGTTAAAGGGCTACACCATATTTATGTACATCTAAAATGGCCACCAGTCTACCAGTCAGCCATCTTTATTCAGATCTCAAAATAAAGTGAGGTGCACGTGTACGCCATTATGTACTGTGCTTATGCCAAGTTTGAACAAAATCGGACCATGCAATTCTGAGAAATGGTTGGGGACACATTTGTTTAAGTAGCAAAATAATTCATGTAAGCCCTCATTCATTATCTGTGTGCCAAGTTTCAACAACATCGGTAAATGCACGTCCGATAAATGGTTGGGGATGCGTTCAACCCAGTTTTTTTTTACAATTAAAATGGCCGCCAGTCGGCCATCTTGGATCTGATGTCGAAACAAAATTTTGTGCTTATGTATACCATCATGTGTTGTATTTGTGCCAAATATGAATAAAATTGGTCCATACCTGTCCAAGATATGGTTGAGAACACACGCATGCAAGCACACGTGCACGGACACAAAAATCGAGACCAATTCCGTAAACCCCCGTTTTGGACCAAGTCCAACAGGGGCTAATGACATTGATGGATTTAATCCATACCAAAATAACAAAACATATAAAACATTAAGCATTTTATTACTTTTAAAAACTGCAGAAACAAGAAGAAAAAAAAACATAAAAAAAAACAAGTAAAACAGAGGGATGAAATCTCCAAAGAACAACCAACCAAAGTAGGAATGCACTACATTATGATGTCACATTACGACACCACAATCCTCTTCTGGTTTAGCATCACGATATCTTTTGACATTTTACTTTTGTTGTGGGATTGTGGGATTGTGATGGAACGACGTCAAAAGATATCGTGATGCTTAACCAGAAAGGATTGTGATGTCGTAATGAGGTGTCATTCCTACCTGTTTTGGAATTTTTTTTTGAAATTTCGTCCCTCTGTTTGTACATTTTATTTAACACGTTTTTTTCTCTTCGATGTATTTATAGCCCAGTTCATGTCTGCATGTCACAAGATGTCTGCGAATTACGTACTCGCATCATCTATTAATTATGTACTATTGGAATGTACCTATTAAACCTATTGGCTCTATAGACTGCTGTTTTACTCTTTCGACTCTTTAGACCCTTTAATACACCTAAGACCCTTAAGACCCCCAAAACTACAGACCCTTGAAAATCCTGAAGACCCTTATGACCTTTAAGACCCCAAAGACCGTTTAGACCCCCTAAGATGCTTAAAGACCCCGAAAACCCCTAAGACCCTTAAGATACCTAAGACACTTTAAGACCCCGAAGACACTTTGGAAACCAAAGACCCTTTATACCTTTGAAGACACCTGAGACCCATAAGACCCTTTAAGACCCGTCAATAACCCAAAGACCCTTAATACCCCAAAGCACCATAATACTCCTGAGACCCTCGAAGACCATAAAGACCCGGAAGCCCTTTTAAGACCCATAATACTTCCAAGAACCTTAATACCCCCAATAACCTTGAAGACCCTTAAGACCTGCAAGATCCTTTAAGACCCCCAACACCCTTCAGATCTACAAGATCATTAAGACCCTGAAGACTCCTAAGGCCCTTAATACCCCAAAGAGCCTTAGGGGCAAATCCACAACAAATGGGACACCAATGCGAAAATAAAAAAATGGCCTGTACATCAAATGTCTGACATGGAACAAGAGGGCACAAGTTGAAGTTTTCAGAATTGGAACTTATCTCACATAAGGTGGCCATTTTGGTTGTCAAAATGACCGCCAAATTATGCATGTATTGCAATCGTGTAAACAACGGCATTGACAGACAACTTGCTTCCTGCATTTCGAGAAGCCCAAATATCTGAATAATTAACTTGTAAATTATTGAGTATCTTTGTATGACAGGTTATCAAACAAACAACAAGAAGAAAAAGAGCAATCAGAGATTGCAGACCCTCACCAGGACTAGTTTTGTGTGTTGTTTGTGTAATGGTGTGTTACATAATTAATAAGAGACATAACTAGAACTGCCACTTTATAACTGCTCGCAGTGATGGTACCCATCACTTTATAACTGCTCGCAGTGATCCCCAAGGTACCAAGATGCCCCGCTTTGATACAACCCCGGTTTGATCGGACACTTGACTCTGACCTATGATCCGTTTATTATTATTCCGTTTAATTTAGGATGAGATTAAAATAAATTAAATTCAAATCAAATGGAAGACCAAATAGTAATCCTGCCAAATAGTCCTGCATTGGAGTAATCAGAAGGAACCCAAACAAGCAAAAAGCAAAGATGAAGTCATCGGGAGGAACCTGGATCGGATTCACATTTCAGCTGCTACTCCTCTATCCTCAAACCCATCCCGGCACAGCCAAGTGAGCCTTATTCAAAAATAAATAAATAAGTAGAAGCCATATTTTAAAAAAACAAATAATTCTGGCTGCCACATCATGCATCCAATCAGGTTGAAATTTAAAACATTTATTCCCCATCAACACTAGATCATAATTGTGAAGTTTCACATCGATCGAGTAAGTGGTTCAAGAGAAAGAATTTTAAAAAGATTTTCACTCAATCCAATATGGCTGCCAGCCCATGTGACATCAATTATTCGTGAATACCACGGTATCCCCAAGGTTTGGGAAACATTTGTGTGAAGTTTCCCCTTGATCTGTCAAGCCATTCTGGAGAAGATTTTTACATGTTTTCGGGTAAATCGTATATGGCTGCCAAACCATGTGACCTATGATGTCATATGCGTGAACTTTTTGTTCCTTATGGATAGGCGGCCATATGTGTAAAGTTTCACATCAATGTGTTCAGCCACTTCAGAGAAGATGATTTTTGAAGTTAAAGAAAACAAAAACAAAAAAACAACATGGCAGCCTAATCCCCTGACCGATTATGTCATCAAATTTCTTTCTGTGGACCACTTTCTCCCAAGATGACCCTCAAAAATTTTCATACTGATCAGATGCAGCATTCTACATATGCAATTATGATGTCATAACAAAGGCACCGATGACGTCATTTAAAAAAATCACACTTATTCCCCATGAGTACTTGCCGTTTGCCAAGTTTCAATTTTTTCCTTGGTGCAGTTTCAGAGATACAGAGGTCCAAAGTTTTTCCATTTTCCCAACATGGCTGCCACACCACGTGACCTATGACATCAAAATTATCATGATAACATTCTGCATGAGTAGTCGCACCAATGATGAAAAGTTTGTCTTTATCCAACAAGCGGTTGCCGAGAAAAACACGAAAGTTCTGTGCGGACAAACAAACAAATAGACAGACAGACACAAACAAATGGACACAAACGCAATATCCTCTCCTTCGCCGAGGGTAAAAATCAGCCGATTTTATTTGCTTGATATTAAAAAAAAAAACCTTGATGAAATTTATGTGTATTGATGAAACATCGTGTGTTGATATTTACATAACAGCCATGAATATATATTTTATGGCGGTTGCTATATTTCCTCGATGGTCAAGGCCCTCCCAAACCAGCCTGAATTTAGTGTGAAAAGAGATTTTTAGTTGTTTTTAATGGGCTGAATAAAATGTGTAACATCAGTTACCGAAGCATTAGTTACCAATGTGTAACGTGGGTAACCAAGGATACCTTGCCTATTATTCAAAGAGTGGTCTTCATCTTCTCAGTTTTGACTCTCTCATCCTTTTCCATCACAAGAGGGCAGTAATCACTTCCTCTAGGAGTTTATGGGGCCAACCTTGGGTCACTTTCACCACGTGCTTTTGTATATTCATCACATCTCACCAAAGAGAGATGCGCACGCACAGAGACGCGCGGGCACAGAGACGCGCGGGCACACGTCCTTTATACAGAGTAGAGAAAACAAGAACCATCATTGAATGTGGTGCTGAGCACCCGCTAATTTTTCCCCATGGGAGATTGAGCTGCAGAGCACCCACGGAGCCAGCGCCCTTGGATTACAACACAGGACAAGCAACAGAAGCATGACAGACATATAAGACATTAAAATGTGATCAACTGGGCACAATAAATTGAAGCTGAAGAATAGGGAGAGAGGGAGGTACAGTGTATCCTGGCCAATAGATCCAGAAATTCAAAACGTAATAGATTTGTGAACATGCACATGGCATTGTGACTCCAAGACTATGGTGATGAAGATGCCATCAGCTGGAATCATTTGACCATTTACCATACTCCTACTTTACACACACACACACACACACACACACACACACACACACACACACACACACACACACACGATGTATTTTGATTACGTTTGAATGAGAATTAACAGGAAGACTGCCCCCCTCCCTCACCACATACATGCCCATCTCCCCTGCCACCCATTCCAGCCACCAAACTTCAACCCTCTTTCATGCAGAGCAAGAGCCAGCCATCCTCAAAGGGGGAATGTGTGAGCAGTTGTGCAAGCAGAAATACTGGTGATGTGCACAGAGGAGTCATGATGGTGAAGTGGGAGAGCTGTGCAGTGACAGAGCTAGAGAACTACACTGGGTTGGATCCCACGTTCCCTTAGCAACAGCCTGGAGGGCTGGCGTCCTAAGTTACCCCCTAGGGAGTCAGCGGAAAGTTTAGGGAGAGAAGCAGAGAAGGGAGAGGGAGGGAAAGAGCAGCTTTTTAAAATAAACGGTGAGGGGCCCTGTGGGAGAGTGAGGCCCAGCATTCCTGCACCAGCAGCAAGGCCATCCAAAGAGACTCAGAGCCACTGAGAGCAAATGAACAAGGGAACCAGGGAGATAGAGACCCATAAATCAGGGAGCTGATGAGGACAAGCTTGAGAATGTGAAAACAGGGAGCCAGTGAGCACAACCTGGAAAACGAGATATCATTGAGCTGGTGAGGATAAACTCGAGAACAGGAAATCAGAGAGCTGTTGTGGTCAGCTAGAGCCTGGGAAATCAGGGAGATGGTGAGGACCAGTGGTGTAGTGCCAAATTTTGAGGTACCGGAGCCCTGTAAAAATGTCGGCCGTGACATCATTGACAGATCTACCATCACATCAAGTTTTAACACAACACTAACCTTTTGAGTGCCCAAAATGAGTGACAAATAAAACACGCACATTTTACCCTAATAAACAAAAGCTTAACATCACACACACTTAATCTCACAATTCAGAATCCCCTTTTCAGAAAAAGTCAGATCAATTAGTCTACTTTATAACCACCGTTTTCAACTAAACTATGCAATTTAAGAAATAAAGAGATCTATATATGTGTGACTATATATACTATATATATATATATAATATATAATATATATATATATATATATATATATATATATGAACACAACACACACACACACACACACACACACACACACACACACATCTCTGCACACGCACGTAGTGGACAAAAAAATGGAAACACCAATGTAAAGTCACTAATATGGTGTTGGGCCACCTCATGCGACCAGTACGGCCTGTATGCACCATGGTATAGAGTCCACCAGTGTCTGGAATTCTGCAGGAGGGATGCCGCACCATTCTTCCACGAGAAAGTCAATCAACTCACACCTGTTTGATGGAGGTGGAAAACGCTGTCTGAGGCATCATTCCAGGATATCCCATAAATGCTCGATTGGGTTGAGATATGGTGAATGAGAAGGCCATGATATATGGCTAACATCAATGTCATGCTCATCAAACCATTTGGCAACAACACGTGATCTGTGGATTGGGGAAATGTCATTGTGGAAGACACCCCTCCAGGCAGGAAAGAAATCCAGCAATGTGGGGTGAAGATGATCACTCAGTACCATTAAGTAGTGATTGGCATTGACCTTGCCTTCTAAGGGAATGACTGCACCAAAACCATGCCAGGAAAATGCACCCCGCAACACTACAGAACCACCAGAACCCTTTACTGTTGGAACCAAGCACTCAGGGTTGTAGAGTTCTTTCGGTTGGCGCCACACGTGCACTCGTCCGTTTGTTGAGAACATGGTGAAGGACGATTCATCCAACCATGTCACATTTCTCCACTACTTGGAAATCCATTGTTTGTGCTCTTTGCACCACTGGACTCGCAAACGTGCATTGTCAGGTGTGATGAGCGATTTGTGCACTGCAACCCGACAGTGGTATCCCCCTCTCTGTGGAGTTCTCGGAGGACTGTTATTGATGAAACTGGCTGCTCTCACCCTAGAATGAAATTTACAGTCAATTGATCTGCAGTTCCTCGCCTGCTTTGCCTTGCACTTCAAATTAATGCACGGATATCACAATCCTGGAGTATGCACTTCTGCCCACTGTTGCCCTTTGCTGATGATGTCTTTCCCTCAGAGTTCCATGCCGATATCACCTTCGACACAGTGCTCATGAAACATCAGCAAGTTGAGTTGTCTTTGGCACTGAAGCTCCTGCCAAACGTGCCTCAACAATCAACACACTTTCAAAGTCGCTGAGGTCTCCTCTTGCAGTCATGCTAGCCATAATTATAGGCAACCAGGCCTTGCAACATTTTTATACGTGACCCTAAGCATGCTGGGATGTTATTTGCTTCACACATGGGCCACACCTGTGTGGAAGCCATTGCTTTCAATGTACTTAGTGTCCCTCATTCACGCAGGTGTTTCAGTTTTCTTTTCTTTTTTTCTTGTCCACTACTTGTATCTACACTATAATACTCTCCTTCAGTATATCTGCCAATTCAGGGAGGGCCTTTAAAATCAAATCTCCACCATTTTGTTTGCTCTGCATAGCTCTTGAGGTTCCACAGGCCTCTTTTGTAAGGCTCACGCTTTCTGACTCTCTCACTGCTTAATCTCAACTCAAATTCGATATCTGATTTTATTTTTCAAAATCACGAATATGGTTCAAGACTCAGTTGCAAAAAAAAAAAACAGGGAAGAAAATCTGACAAAAATCGCCAGTTTTAAAAGGGAAAACGTATTTTATGCATGTCAGCGATTGCAGCAGTGGTCTATTATTATACACCGCCTAATGAAGGTATTTTCAGAATGCAGAGGAAATAAAATCGTGAGGTCTTTAATTATTTTTTAAAAAACTTTTGGTTTTCGCACGAGTTTTCAAGGCTGAATCGTGTGCAAGTACAAGATTTAGAAACAAACTGTATTTTTCGCATGTGCATGCACGTGTAATTCACATAGTATCTAGAACCAATAAAAGGCGTGTGTGTGTGTGTGTGTGTGTGTGGTGTGTGTGTGTGTGTGTGTGTGTGTGTGTGTGTGTGTGTGTGTCTCCTCATAACCCCAAAACTATAACACCTAGCAGCTGAAACTTTGCATGCATACTAAGGAAAACTCCAAGGAAGTGCAAGAGTGAAAATTGGGTGTTTGGGTTAATTAAAATACCCCTTTTGAAGATAATTTAGGGGGTGCTCATCACAAAAAAAACCAAAATAAGCCTTACCAAGATGGCAGCACGCTTTCCAAGATAGCGGCACGCCATCTTGGTCAGCCCTCTGTGGTTGCTGGCGTCTTCAGCCGCCATTTTGTTCGATTGAGAAACACGATCTGCTCTCACGAACTAATTAAAGTATATAATCAAAATAATATGGAATAGGCAAAGCCTAGAAGCGAACGTAGAATTCTTCTTACATTGGCTTCTGACTTTACCTATAACTTGTTCACAACTGTATAGCGTAAACCGGAAAAAAATCATAGATTCATTGGACACATATCAAAAACTGAAATATAAATAATGAAAAAAAATGTAGGTGAGCTTACCAAGACATGGGGAAGCACTGTAATATTGCGTGCCGACGGACATCAGAGCCAATACATCGGGGGGGGGGGTCACAGAACCATCAGAAGGTTCTGTAATGAAAATATAAATAAATGAAAATAATAAATAAATGTTAAATGAAATGCAGGGAGCGACCTGACAATGGGGAAGCGTGGTTCTTATGCTTCACAATGTGTAAGCATACGCGGCTAGTGTTATATATATAATCATTATATAAAGCTCTTTTAATCTGACTGCATGACTGAGTGATATTAAGGATTGGTACCTTCCGGGTGATGTAGAACGCTGAAATTTTATGTGTCGATGGACATCGAAGCAGTACCTGGGGGAAATCACAGATCGTCGGACAACATCATAAATGAAATATATAAATATATGAAAAAAATTAAAAAAAAAAATGCAGGTGAGGGACCGAGAATGGAAAGCACAGTTAAATATGCTAACAACAAGTGTAGCATACCTGCAAGTATATCAATTGGATTACGGTAAATAAGTCCCCATATGGAGGGAATGGATATGGGGAAAAAATGGCCGCCCATGCAATGTGTACACAATGACACGCTCATAGAATACTATAGAGTGAAGTCATAAATGCTTGGTGTTGGCTTAATGTGAGGGTGGTGGGCTTGAGATCTAGGGTCGAGTTCAAATCCGCTCAGCTGCTGATTTAATACAGGTGGGGTTAACTCGGCCTGTCGTCCTCCGAGGTCGGCAAAATGAGTGCCAGACATGCTGGTATAACTGTGTCGGAGTGGTGACCCGTCCGGGATTGTGCCCAATAGCAAGGAGACTGGCTTACGCAGCACAACGCTCTGCACAGAGTATGGTCCAATGGATGGATGGATGGAGAAGTCATAAGCATTTAAAAAGCCTAACTTTTTGTTCACGAGCGGTTTCTGAACTACAAGATTTAAAAAGATGCCAGAATACATCGCTAAATCACATCAGGAGATTGATAATACCAATTTGTACCTCTTCTTCTTCTTCTCTTTTCTTCTTCTTCTCTTCTTCTTCTTCTCCCCTCTCCAACAATGTAAAACTGTAGCCCAACCTCTCAATAATGCTGAACCATGATGGTGATTCAACGCGATGAAGTTACTTTGTCTCTGGGCTAGTGCACGCAACACCAAAATTTAAAATTATAATCAACATTAATCGTTTTATTAGCAAATAAATAAAACGTAAATGTGGACTCAAACAAACAAGGTGAGATTGTGTGTGTGGGGAGGGGGGGGGGGAGATGGAGCAGTGTCATTTCCAAAGCAATAAATATCCAACCATCACCCAAATCAACTGCAACAAGTTAAAAATATTAATAACATAGATGGATTTAATCCATACCAAAATAACAAATATATAAAACATTAAGCATTTTATTATTTATTTAAAATGGAAATCACATCGTTTACAAATGTGATAATCCAATATGGACTGAACGCAAATCCGGATTGAGGAGGGGGGGGTGAGGAGCGGGGAGGGGTAGAATGTACCACAAGCCAAATTTAACAAGTAAAAAGACATAAATATCCAGCCCTGTTTTATTAATTTTGCTGCAAGAGTTAAAGGCTACACATATTTATGGTACATCAAATGCCACCAGTCTACCAGTCAGACTTTTATCAGATTCAAAATAAAGTGAGGTGCACGTGTACGCCATTATGTACTGTGCTTATGCAAGTTTGAACAAAATCGGACCTGCAATTCTAGAAATGGTTGGGGAACACATTTGTTTAAGTAGCAAAATAATTCATGTAAGCCCTCTTTCATTATCTGTGTGCTCCAAGTTTTCAACAACATCGGTAATGCACGTCCGATAAATGGTTGGGGATGCGTTCAACCCAGTTTTTTTTTACAATTAAAAATGGCCGCAGTCGGCCATCTTGGTCTGATGTCGAAACAAAATTTTGTGCTTATGTATACCATCATGTGTTGTTATTTGTGCCAAATATGAATAAAATTGGTCCATACCTGTCAGATATGGTTGAGAACACACGCTGCAAGCACACGTGCACGGACACAAAAAATCGAGACCAATTCCGTAAACCACGTTTTGGACCAAGTCCAACAGGGGCTAATGACATTGATGGATTTAATCCATACAAAATAACAAAACATATAAAACATTAAGCATTTTATTACTTTTAAAACTGCAGAAACAAGAAGAAAAAAAAACAAAAAAAACAAGTAAAACAGAGGGATGAAATCTCCAAAGAAAACCAACACAAAGTAGGAATGCACTACATTATGATGTCACATTACGACACCACAATCCTCTCTGTTTAGCATCAGATATCTTTTGAATTTTTACTTTTGTTGTGGGATTGGATGGACGAGTCAAAGATATCGTGATGCTTAACCAGAAGAGGATTGTGATGTCGTAATGAGGTGTCATTCCTACTTGTTTGGAAGTTTTTTTTGAAATTTCGTCCCTCTGTTTGTACATTTTATTTAACACGTTTTTTTTTTCTTCTTCGATGTATTGTATATAGCCAGTTCATGTCTGCATGTCACAAGATGTCTGCGAATTACGTACTCGCATCATCTATTAATTATGTACTATTTGGAATGTACCTATTAACACTATTGGTCTATAGACTGCTGTTTTACTCTTTCGCTCTTTAGACCTTTAATACCTAAGACCCTAAGACCAAAAATACAAGACCCTTGAAAATCCTGAAGACCCTTAATGACTTTAAGACCAAAGACCGTTTAGACCCCTAAGATGCTTAAAGACCCCGAAAACCCTAAGACCCTTAAGATACCTAAGACACTTTAAGACCGAAGACACTTTGAACAAAGACCTTTATACTTGAGACACTGAAAACCCATAAGACCTTTAAGACCCGTCAATAACCCAACCTTAATACCCCAAAGCACCATAATACTCTGAGACCTCGAAGACCATAAAGACCGGAAGCCTTTTAAGACATAATACTTCCAGAAACTTATACCCCAATAACCTTGAAGACCCTTAAGACTGCAAGATCCTTTAAGACCCCCAACACCCTTCAGATCTACAGATCATTAAGACCTGAAGAGCTCTAAGCCCTTAATACCCCAAAGAGCCTTAGGGGCAAATCCACAACAAATGGGACACCAATGCGAAAATAAAAAAATGGCCTGTACATAAAATGTCTGACATGAAAGAGGGCACAAGTTGAAGTTTCAGAATTGGAACTTATCTCACATAAGGTGCATTTTGGTTGTCAAAATGACCGCAAATTATGCATGTATTGCAATCGTGTAAACAACGGCATTGACAGACAACTTGCTTCCTGCATTTCGAGACCCAAATATCTGAATAATTAACTTGTAAATTATTGAGTATCTTTGTATGACAGGTTATCAAACAAACAACAGAAGAAAAAGAGCAATCAGAGATTGCAGACCCTCACCAGGACTAGTTTTGTGTTTGTTTGTGTAATTGTGTGTTACATAATTAATAAGAGACTAATAAGAAACTTAGCTGTCGCATTGTTGGACACATTAACTGCTCGCAGTGTGACCAAGGTACCAAGATGCCCCGCTTTGATACAACCCCGGTTTGATCGGACTTGACTCTGACCTATGATCCGTTTATTATTATTCCGTTTAATTTAGGATGAGATTAAATAAATTAATCAAACAAATGGAAGACAAATATATCCTGCAAATAGTCCTGCATTGGAGTAATCAGAAGGACCCAAACAAGCAAAAAGCAAAGATGAAGTCATCGGAGGAACCTGAATCGGATTCACATTTCAGCTGCTACTCTCTATCCTCAACCATCCCGGCACAGCCAAGTGAGCCTTATTCAAAATAATAATAAGTAGAAGCCATATTTTAAAAAAACAAATAATTCTGGCTGCCACATCATGCATCCAATCAGGTTGAAATTTAAAAATTTATTCCCCATCAACACTAGATCATAATTGTGAAGTTTCACATCGATCGAGTAAGTGGTTCAAGAGAAAGATTTTAAAAAGATTTTCACTCAATCCAATATGGCTGCCAGCCCATGTGACATCAATTATTCGTGAATACCACGTATCCCAAGGTTTGGGAAACATTTGTGTGAAGTTTCCCTTGATCTGTCAAGCCATTCTGGAGAAGATTTTACATGTTTTCGGGTAATCGTATATGGCTGCCCAACATGTGACCTATGATGTCATATGCGTGAACTTTTTGTTCCTTATGGATAGGCGGCCATATGTGTAAAGTTTCACATCAATGTGTTCAGCCACTTCAGAGAAGATGATTTTTGAGTTAAAGAAAACAAAACAAAAAAACAACATGGCAGCTAATCCCTGACCGATTATGTCATCAAATTTTTCTTGTGGACCACTTTCTCCAAGATGACCTCAAAAATTTTCATACTGATCAGATGCAGCATTCTACATATGCAATTATGATGTATAAAAGGCACCGATGACGTCAATTTAAAAAAATCACACTTATTCCCATGAGTACTTGCCGTTTGCCAAGTTTCAATTTTTTCCTTGGTGCAGTTTCAGAGATACAGAGGTCCAAAGTTTTTCATTTTCCCAACATGGCTGCCACACCACGTGACCTATGAAATCAAAATTATCTGATAACATTCTGCATGAGTAGTCGCACCAATGATGAAAAGTTTGTCTTTATCCAACAAGCGGTTGCCGAGAAAACACGAAAGTTCTGTGCGGACAAACAAACAAATAGACAGACAGACACAAACAAATGGACACAAACGCAATATCCTCTCCTTCGCCGAGGGTAAAAATCAGCCGATTTTATTTGCTTGATATTAAAAAAAAAACCTTGATGAAATTTATGTGTATTGATGAAACATCGTGTGTTGATATTTACATAACAGCCATGAATATATATTTTATGGCGGTTGCTATTTTCCTCGATGGTCAAGGCCTCCCAAACAGCCTGAATTTAGTGTGAAAGAGATTTTAGTTGTTTTTAATGGGCTGAATAAAAGTGTAATCAGTTACCGAAGCATTAGTTACCAATGTGTAACGTGGGTAACCAAGGATACCTTGCCTATTATTCAAAGATGGTCTTCATCTTCTCAGTTTTGACTCTCTCATCCTTTTCCATCACAAGAGGGCAGTAATCACTTCCTCTAGGAGTTTATGGGCCAACCTTGGGTCACTTTCACCACGTGCTTTTGTATATTCATCACATCTCACAAAGAGAGATGCGCACGCACAGAGCGGCGGCAAGAGACGCGCGGCACACGTCCTTTATACAGAGTAGAGAAAACAAGAACCATCATTGAATGTGGTGCTGAGCACCCGTAATTTTTCCCCATGGGAGATTGAGCTGCAGAGCACCCACGGAGCCAGCGCCCTTGGATTACAACACAGGACAAGCAACAGAAGCATGACAGACATATAAGACATTAAATGTGATCAACTGGGCACAATAATTGAAGCTGAAGAATAGGGAGAGAGGGAGGTACAGTGTATCTGGCCAATAGATCCAGAAATTCAAAACGTAATAGATTTGTGAACATGCACATGGCATTGTGACTCCAAGACTATGGTGATGAAGATGCATCAGCTGGAATCATTTGACCATTTACCATACTCCTACTTTACACACACACACACACACACACACACACACACACACACACACACACACACACGATGTATTTTGATTACGTTTAATGAGAATTAACAGGAAGACTGCCCCCCTCCCTCACCCATACATGCCCATCTCCCCTGCCACCATTCCAGCCACAAACTTCAACCTCTTTCATGCAGAGCAAGAGCCAGCCATCCTCAAAGGGGAATGTGTGAGCAGTTGTGCAAGCAGAAATACTGGTGATGTGCACAGAGGAGTCATGATGGTGAAGTGGAGAGCTGTGCGTGAAGAGCTAGAGAACTACACTGGGTTGGATCCCACGTTCCCTTAGCAACAGCCTGGAGGCTGGCGTCCTAAGTTACCCCTAGGGAGTCAGCGGAAAGTTTAGGGAGAGAAGCAGAGAAGGGAGAGGGAGGGAAAGCAGCTTTTTAAAATAAACGGTGAGGGCCCTGTGGGAGAGTGAGGCCCAGCATTCTGCCCAGCAGCAAGGCCATCCAAAGAGACTCAGAGCACTGAGAGCAAATGAACAAGGGAACCAGGGAGATAGAGACCCATAAATCAGGGAGCTGATGAGGACAAGCTCGAGAATGTGAAAACAGGAGCCAGTGAGCACAACCTGGAAAACGAGATATCATTGAGCTGGTGAGGATAAACTCGAGAACAGGAAATCAGAGAGCTGTTGTGGTCAGCTAGAGCCTGGGAAATCAGGGAGATGGTGAGGACCAGTGTGTAGTGCCAAATTTTGAGGTACCGGAGCCTGTAAAAATGTCGGCCGTGACATCATTGACAGATTACCATCACATCAAGTTTTAACAAACTAACCTTTTGAGTGCCCAAAATGAGTGACAAATAAAACACGCACATTTTACCTAATAAACAAAAGCTTAACATCACACACACTTAATCTCACAATTCAGAATCCTTTTCAGAAAAAGTCAGATCAATTAGTCTACTTTATAACACCGTTTTCAACTAAACTATGCAATTTAAGAAATAAAGAGATTATATATGTGTGTATATATATATATATATATATATTAATTATATATATATATAATATATATAATATATCTATAAACACACACACACACACCACACACACACACACACAACACATCTCTGCACACGCACGTAGTGGACAAAAAAATGGAAACACCAATGTAAAGTCACTAATATGGTGTTGGGCCACCTCATGCGACCAGTACGGCCTGTATGCACCATGGTATAGAGTCCACCAGTGTCTGGATTCTGCAGGAGGGATGCCGCACATTCTTCCACGAGAAAGTCAATCAACTCACACCTGTTTGATGGAGGTGGAAAACGCTGTCTGAGGCATCATTCCAGGATATCCATAAATGCTCGATTGGGTTGAGATATGGTGAATGAGAAGGCCATGATATATGGCTAACATCAATGTCATGCTCATCAAACCATTTGGCAACAACACGTGATCTGTGGATTGGGGAAATGTCATTGTGGAAGACACCCTCCAGGCAGGAAAGAAATCCAGAATGTGGGGTGAAGATGATCACTCAGTCCATTAAGTAGTGATTGGCATTGACCTTGCCTTCTAAGGGAATGACTGCACCAAAACCATGCCAGGAAAATGCACCGCAACTACAGAACCACCAGAACCCTTTACTGTTGGAACAGCACTCAGGGTTGTAGAGTTCTTTCGGTTGGCGCACACGTGCACTCGTCCGTTTGTTGAGAACATGGTGAGGACGATTCATCCAACCATGTCACATTTCTCCACTACTTGGAAATCCATTGTTTGTGCTCTTTGCACACTGGACTCGCAAACGTGCATTGTCAGGTGTGATGAGCGATTTGTGCACTGCAACCCGACAGTGGTATCCCCTCTCTGTGGAGTTCTCGGAGACTGTTATTGATGAAACTGGCTGCTCTCACCTAGAATGAAATTTAACGTCAATTGATCTGCAGTTCCTCGCCTGCTTTGCCTTGCACTTCAAATTAATGCACGGATATCACAATCCTGGAGTATGCACTTCTGCCCACTTGCCCTTTGCTGATGATGTCTTTCCCTCAGAGTTCCATGCCGATATCACCTTCGACACAGTGCTCATGAAACATCAGCAAGTTGAGTTGTCTTTGGCACTGAAGCTCCTGCCAAAGTGCCTCAACAATCAACACACTTTCAAAGTCGCTGAGGTCTCCTCTTGCAGTCATGCTAGCCATAATTATAGGCAACCAGGCTTGCAACATTTTTATACGTGACCCTAAGCATGCTGGGATGTTATTTGCTTCACACATGGGCCCACCTGTGTGGAAGCCATTGCTTTCAATGTACTTAGTGTCTCATTCACGCAGGTGTTTCAGTTTTCTTTTCTTTTTTCTTGTCCACTACTTGTATCTACACTATATACTCTCCTTCAGTATATCTGCCAATTCAGGGAGGGCTTTAAAATCAAATCTCCACCATTTTGTTTGCTCTGCATAGCTCTTGAGGTTCACAGGCCTCTTTGTAAGGCTCACGCTTTCTGACTCTCTCACTGCTTAATCTCAACTCAAATTCGATATCTGATTTTATTTTTCAAAATCACGAATATGGTTCAAGACTCAGTTGCAAAAAAAAAAAACAGGAAGAAATCTGACAAAATCGCAGTTTTAAAAGGGAACGTATTTTATGCATGTCAGCGTTGCAGCAGTGGTCTATTATTATAACAGCCTAATGAAGGTACTTTTCAGAATGCAGAGGAAATAAAATCGTGAGGTCTTTAATTATTTTTTAAAAAACTTTTGGTTTTCGCACGAGTTTTCAAGGCTGAATCGTGTGCAAGTACAAGATTTAGAAACAAACTGTATTTCGCATGTGCATGCACGTGTAATTCACATAGTATCTAGAACCAATAAAAGGCAGTGTGTGTGTGTGTGTGTGTGTGTGTGGTGTGTGTGTGTGTGTGTGTGTGTGTGTGGTGTGGTGTGTGTCTCCTCATAACCACAAACTATAACACCTAGCAGCTGAAACTTTGCATGCATACTAAGAAAACTCCAAGGAAGTGCAAGAGTGAAAATTGGGTGTTTGGGTTAATTAAAATACCCTTTTGAAGATAATTTAGGGGGTGCTCATCACAAAAAAAACCAAAATAAGCCTTACCAAGATGGCAGACGCTTTCCAAGATAGCGGCACGCCATCTTGGTCAGCCCTCTGTGGTTGCTGGCGTCTTCAGCCGCCATTTTGTTCGATGAGAAACACGATTGCTCTCACGAACTAATTAAAGTATATAATCAAAATAATATGGAATAGGCAAAGCCTAGAAGCGACGTAGAATTCTTCTTACATTGGCTTCTGACTTTACCTATAACTTGTCACAACTGTATACTTGCAACTATACCGTGGTACGTGTAAGTGCCGACAGCTGATGATTTTGACGCAATTTCGGTTACTTTGGCCTGATTCGGGATCAGCGATCAAATAATGTAAATCACGATTAAAAATTATTTTTTGATGATGCGGGGGATATCTTTATTAAAATCGTGGAGGAAATATCACCATGTCTGATATTTGGGTCTTTCATGTTCCGATGATGCTTTATCTCCCGGCATGTATCATTCCCCATGACACCGGAAGCAAAAAAAACGGAAGCAAAAGGGTCATAGCCAACGACACGGATTTCCAAATTTGCCAGGTTATTGTGT
>CM068965.1:90887127-90897984 GCA_035128595.1 Eptatretus atami | reverse complement strand
TGCGGTCCTTTGACCTCACTATGTGTGTACTGTTCTGCAAAACATTTTACAAATGAATCAACAGGAAAAGGGGATGTATTTCCTCTTTGTTGCTCCAAGAGGAAAGTCCAATTACCTCCACTATTTGCTGTACCTGCCTGACTGCAACAACTTTATCAAGGTAAAATGATGGAAAAACCGCAACTTCCGAGACAATATCCGAGTTGCAGTTGGCTTTGCTCCAAACACGGCCATTTCGGATATCTGGGATTTATAATCAAACTATTTCACATGTGCATGGACATGCGTTCACATGTGATGTATTACATCAGATGTGAAGTGAATAAAAAAAAATTGTGAACATAGTTGAGGCTCATGGAAGAGCGAGTCGGTAATGGTATGCTGAACGGGCCAGGACAGAACAGGAAAAAAAAAAAACAGTTGAGAGAGGGGGAAACCCAACAACGCAGATGAGGGCCAAGATAGAAGCAGACTTGGGTAAACAATGGGTTTGGGGAGGGAATGGAAGACTCTCCGTGTAACATCCAACTGAAGATGTCCAAATGTCAAACACATCTTTGTCCATTGGTTTCCCACAGGTGCCCCACTTGTGTGTGTGTGTTGACATATATATATATATATCATATATATATATATATAATATATATATATATATATATATATATATATATATATATATATATACAGTAATCCCCGTTTCTCGCGGGGGTTACGTTGGCAAACCTCCCCGCGCGAAGTGAAAATCCGCGATGAATGGACGCCTCCCCAAAAAAATCGACTCGTCTGGTCTGGTCGGTTTGGGAGTGATCGGGTTTGAGGTGCCTGAGATCGACTCGTCTGGTCTGGTCGGTTTGGCAGTGATTGGGTTTGAGGTGCCGGAGATCGACTCGTCTGGTCTGGTCGGTTTGGCAGTGATTGGGTTTGAGGTGCCGGAGATCGACTAGTCTGGTCTGGTCGGTTTTGAGGTGCTGGGTATGAGCAGTGCTTGTCCAACGGCGGCAAACCTTTTTCCTTCCCGAAGCATATATCGAGCACCTTAACCTTCTCCTGGAGCGTCAGGACCTTCCTCTGGTGCTTCGGTTCCTTGCCAGAAGCCTTAGAAGGTGCAGTGCGTTTGGGCGGCATCGTGGGGCTTGGGAAAAAAAAAACGTAGAAAATATTCGAAGTTCACAAGCGAAACTCTGTGTCGTGCATTGTGTGACTGGTCGAGCACCACGCGTTATAATTTATTGCTTAAATAATTTATATTTTATATATTATTACCGCGATGTACCGGGGGAATCCGCAGAAAAAATAGTTACGTTCCAAGGGAAAACCCGCGATGAACCGGGGGAGCGATAGGTGAACCGCGATAAAGCGGGGGTTGACTGTATATATATATATATATATGCATATTCATATTCCCCGCCAGTTTGTCCGCCCGTTCAGGGTGGGGCTTAAAAATCAAATTGCCGCCATTCTTTTTGCTCCGTGGCGGTTCTCAGTCGGCGCTGTGGTTAAGCGATTGGGTGTACGTGTGGATATTTGGAGAGATGAGTGTTTCCTGAGAAGAATAACGTCAGTAGAGTGTTTATGGGGTATCAAGGTTCCGATTCTATTAATCTTTAAAAATCTCCCATGCTTTGAGGCCTCACAAAACTACACCCTTTTGGGCTATCCCACACAATTTATTCTTACGATATCTTTTTTGTTGTGTCATTTTTGACCATCACAGACATAGTTCAGACTCGACTGAAACAAATCCCGAGAAAAATTGGACAAATTTATAGGTTTTTCGACAAATGCATTTTAAATAACTAAACAGATGTGTTTCTTTCGGTCCTGTCCCCTTGGGGTTGTTCGTAAGGTCCATTGCATGAACGCCTATTCGATGTGTGTTTGCATTTTTGAGGTCCCTCAAGGTGTTCTGAATGAAATTGTGAGAAATTGTGAGAAAGTGAAGGTTTTTTTTTTAATATGGGGTAAAATGAACAGGTTCATTGCTGCTGTTTTGTGAGATGCATCTGTAAATGAATTTTTTTTATTTGCCGTTCATCTATATTTGAAAGCTCTTCTCACTTGTGGAGAGAGGGATTCGGACCTGTCCCTTTGGGTTTTTGCTGTCTGTCTTTTCCCCGGATTTCTTTTCCTTTCATGTGGAACACCTCAAGAGACCTCAAAACACTGCAAGGAACTTCGAGCAATGCAATGCATGCATACTATATAGGACCCCTTTGAAAGGTCTTCCCGGCCACTGGGAAAGGAGGGGTGGTGGGAAGAGGAGAGAAGGGACATGAGAGGGGTGAGAGGAGAGAGGGGGAGACAACATCGTGGGGGGTTGGGGGGGGTAGTTACATCATTGCTACTTTGAAAGCTTTTGAAATACTATGTAGAACCCCTTTGAAAGTGGAGGGAGGGGAGTTAGAGGGGTAGGAATTGGAGGGGAGGGGAGAGTGGGGGGAGGGAGGGAGCAGAGGGTGAAAGAGATAGATGATGTTGGAGGGGTGAGTGGAGGGGGAGAGGGAAAGGAGAGAGTGGGTGCAGAGGAGGAGGGGTAGAGGGAAGAGTGGGGTTAAGGGGAGAGAGAGGGGGAGGGGGACAGCTAGGCCTTGAAGTCACATTTTACATTGTGTGGAATTTACACGGGTCACAGCTAGTAAACTTGTATTTTCTGTCTATCTGTCTGTCTGTCTGTCTGTCTGTCCATCGATGGAATCGGCCCCACCGGTAGCAACCCCATCATAACGCATACCTTTGGAATACTCTTGGCAAATGGAGATGCAAGAAAACATTTTCAAACATCTAAGGTAGGGGGTTTAGGGTGGGGGGAAGACCCCAATTCTCTCGATGTGAATGTATATTGTATAGCACCACCCGGTGGTAGGCAGTATTACAAATCATCTTCTTATATCGAATCTCTAAATTCCTTCCACACAAAGTGCGGGTGCTCGTCAGAGATAAAAAGAAGTTAAAAAAATATATTTATAGTACCATGTGGTAAGGGCTGACAGGATGGCCTAGAGGAATGCACACTCACCTCTAAGCTTTCTCGCCTGGGTTTGAATCCCAACCCAGCTATAAACTGTCATCCCAGTGGTTTACTGGCAGGGCGAATCATCAATGTGTGTGCCGTCCCTCGGGCGTACGTTAAACTGGGCGTTCCGTCTGCCGGTATTAGTTATTTAGTTGTCTTTCACATGAGTTGGTGTCCTTGGAATCGACAAAAGAAGAGAAAGCTTTGGGGCTAGATAAACATCCAAGGATATTGAAGGAGATGGCAGAGCAAATCGGCATGATGTTAACATAAGTAATGTTATGCTTATCCGCTCTGCCAAAATGAGTGTGTCATTGATACATTATAGGCCTACCTTTGCTCATACAACTTGAGACCCGTTCTTCACAAGAACCACCACATGACTGATCCACCCACACTTCAACTAGTTGCAGGCATCCAAAGTTTTTCATGTCTTCACATCTTCCAGGGAGTAAATACTTTTTGTAAACACAAGATAATTGACTAAATCTGGATACAAAATGGCTGGAAAGTTCGTCTCGCTTCTGGACGTTGCTGTATTCGGCAATTCATACGGGTCTGTGTTGCCGATAACGACTATAGAAATATAACATCGCACCCGAGTCAAAATGTTCAACGTATTGACATACCCACTCTTCAGGACAAGCTTTGACCCTGAGTATTTGTCCATAAAAGCACAATAACTCAACCAATCATGAATGTGGGTGTTTTCTTGTTTTACTGTTGTGGAAGCTAAGCCCCGCTTCAGATAGATTGAGGTGCCGGAGCGCACCGGAGCTGCGCTCCAGCAGGACTCCACCCGTGATGAGGACAGGCTAGAGAGCGGGATATCACAGAACTGCCGAGGACAAGGTAAATAATTGGAAATCACAGAGATTGTGCTTTTATGTCTTATGATTGTGCAGAGATGTCTTACTTTAAAGACAAGCTCGAGAACAAGAAATCAGGGAACTGGTGAGGACAAGCTTGAGAACAGGAAATCAGGGAACTGGTGAGGACAAGCTTGAGAACAGGAAATCACGGAGCTGGTGAGGACAAGCCAGAGAATGGGATTCCATGAAGCTGGTATGGACTCAAGAAGTGCTTGGAAGAGTCAGTGCAGCCAAAACTCCATCATGCATCAGACGAGGTTTTGCATGCCAAGAGTCCAACACGTCTTTCTTATTTCTTACAAGTCTTTCTCGTGATTAAACCTGAGCAAGGCATGAGGCAGGAGCACCAGCCCACAGGGGAGAGCAGTGCTCCATCAAGCTGCGGATGAAGGCCTTGCATGTGGATAGGAGTTCAGGTGTGCCAAAGAAGGATATTGTATGACGGAGGATGCCCAGTCGACAGCTGGCTTTGGAGGCAAACTCTGAAATGTGGTTTGCTCAAGATAGATCATGGCTGATAGTGAGACCCAGTAGTTTTAATGACAACTCCCTCAAGAGGATTGTTCAGAGAGTAGATGGGAGGTGGAGGTGGTTGTCAGATGATGTTTGAGCATCTTTGGATTTTATCAATTTCTGAAGAGAGGGAAGAGGCTACAGCCTGCCTGTGTGAAGGATGAGGGATGTCACAGCAGAGGATAGAGTCATCAGCCAACAGATAAAGAGGAGTTTCCAGAGACTTAGAGAGATAATTTATAAGGATCAAGAATAAGATTGGGCCAAGAACATTGGCCTTGGGGAACTCCAGCCTTGACAAAGAAAGGAGATGAAAGGATTTCATTCATGAAAGGATGAAAGGAAAGCATGTTGGCTATGAGAGTAGAGGAAGTCAGTAAGCCATGTGTGGAGTTGGCCCTGATCTTATGTCTGACATTGAGGGCCTCCATCTATTGTTGAGAGTAGAAGCAGCATGCACAAGGTGGAGTGACCTGTTCTGAAACCAAATTGGGTGATCTAACATGAGATTGTTGGAGAAAAGGAAGGATTTCATATCAACTGTGATGATGGATTCCATGACCTTGCTGATGATTGGAAGTAAGCCGAGAGGTCTGTAGTTAAGGGCATCAGACTTTGCACTTTCTTTATGTCATGTCGTGATGTTGGCAGATTTCCAAGCAGATGGAAGATCACCTTGCGCAAATGACAGGGTGAAAGGGCAGAGAGAGGATGGGAAAAGGGCAGAGAGAGGATGGGAAAAAGCAGCAGAGCAGTATTTTAGGATATGTGAGCTGATGCCATCCAGTCCAGTTGTTGAGTCAGAGTCGAGGGTTGAAAAAACCTTTTACACCTTTTCAGATGCAAAACACACAGAGTCCAGAAGCAGTTGGGTAAGATAGGGGAGAAGGACGGGTTCCAAGAGTGAGGGATTGGGGATACAAGATTTGGAAGGAAAAACAGAAGAGGCATTAGGCCTTTTCACGAGCGGAGTTGACTGTGCTGAAACTTGAAGAGAGGGACGGGATAAAGGGGAGCATACTCCAGACACAGACTTAACAAGGCACCACCAGGTTTTAGAGGAGGGAGACAAGTTTGAAAGTTCATTCTTGAGGTTGGACAGATGATGTTTTCTGGCTCTTCTAAGAGTGGACACAAACTTGTTGCGGACTTTTTGGAATGCACTGACATTGCCTGTCAGATTTTTTTATTCCAAATAAGACTCATACATCTTGAAATCCCAAATGAGATGCGTATCGTTTTAAATACCAAATCAGACTTGCATCTTCATAAAATCCCAAATTGTGCTTATATCTTTTATTCATTCAGGCTCATATCCAAATAAGACCTGTAAAGAAGGCTCATATATATTCTGTAATTCCAAATGAGGCTTGCATATGTTAAAAATTCCAAATAAATCTCGTATGTCTTTTTAAGACCCAAATTGAGGATCTTGTCTTCGATCTTTTTTTTAATCTCATCTCAGGGCCATATCCTTTTAAAACCCAAATCAGGCTTGTATCTTCTTGTTAAATCCCAAGTAAGATCTATCTTTTTTAAATTCCAAATCAGGTTAATATCTTTTTTTTAATGATCCAAAATCAAGCTCTTTTTTTTTTTTTTTAGATCCTCGTGGAGGATCTCGAAGTCTTCCTCACGTTGTTGTTCTTCATCTTCTTCTTGTGGACTTTTTGTTTCACAGCCTACAGTTTTCATCGAAACTTCCTGAAACTTGACAATATATAGTTAAAAATACCCTGCGCAGACAGGAACCATCTCCGATTTTGAAAATTCCTCCTAGAAAAAAAAGTTATGACGTCAAAATATCTCCGCTAATGGAAATCGCCTAAAAATTATCTCCGAAACTAGGCAAGTTTTTTGAATTCTGTTTGCGGGAATCGAACAGGGCATTAGCAGAGATGAATTACTGCACATATGATACATCACTATGACGTCATATCAATTTTTATGACGTCATTCCTATTTTTTGACATTTTTTATTTCACAACCCAGAGTTTTCATCGGATCTTCGTGAAACTTGCCATGTATATGCAGAAGAGCCCACGTGCAGGCAGTAACCATCTCCGATTTTGGAAATTCTTCCTAGAAAAAAGTTGACATAATATCACCGCTAATGGAAATCGCCTACACCATTATCTCCGAAACTAGGCAAGCTGTTTGAATTTTGTTTGTGGGAATCAAGCCGGGCATTAGCACAGATAATTTATCGCAAACCCGATACATCACAATGACGTCATATTCGTTTTTATGACGTCATCATTAAGAGGACGAGGATCTTAGCTCATTTGAGCTTGTTACATCCTAAATTACTCCTATCTTTATCAATCATGCATTTTTTGATCCCATATGAAGCTTTATCTTTTCAGATCCCACATGAAGCTTTAGTGAGAGGGAAGTGAGTCAGGTGAGGGAGAGGAGTCGAGTGTTAAGGGTGAAAAGGGAGGAGGGGTGGCGAAAGAGGTGTGTGAGTGTGTGTAATGCTCTACTGTGTATTGTAATGTGTGTGTGTGTGTGGTGTGTGTGTGTGTGTGTGTGTGTGTGTGTGTGTGTGTGTGTGTGTGTGTGTGTGTGTGTGTGTGTGTGTGTGTGTGGTGTGTGTGTGTGTAACACATACACAGGGATGCGTTATACGAGCAGGCTCAGGTGTATATGTAGGTTACACCCGGCACTGCAGACTGCGGGCCAGCATGCTGATTGATTGATGACCTGAACATCCCAAACCAATCTAGATAGTACTGGCAGCAGTTCACAAGCGAGGCCTGGCTAGGTAGTTTGAATGTGGGATCCATGGAGGGGAGGGGAGTCAAGGTGTTGGAGATGATGCAGAGAAGAAGATTGAAAGTGTTGTGTGTGCAGGAGACCAGATGGAAAGTAGACAGGGTGAGGAGGTTGGTAAGAGGGTACAAGCTGTTGCATGTGGATGACGAAGGAAGGAGTAATGGCATGGGAATAATTGTATCGGAAGAGATCAGAAAGCAGGTGGTCAGAGTGGAAAGATGGGAGAGACAGATAGTTATGACATGTTTCGTGTTATTGAGGCAAATGGTGTGTGTTATGTCGGTATATGGGACACAAACGGGAAGGACTGGAGTGGAGAAGCAGGAATGCAGGGACGCACTGAAGAGGATGATGGGAATGGTTGAGCTGGATGGTAATGCTGTGCAATGCGGTGAACTTAAACATGCAAGTGGAAGTAGTGGAGCCGGGTGAAGAGGAATGTTTTGGTAAATTTTGTTGGGAACGATGAATGGAGAGGGGATGGGATGGCCATTGCTGGTTCATTCTTTCAAAGGCAGGAAAGCCACAAGATTACCGATAGGAGTGGACAGCATGGAATAGAACTGGATTTGGTGGTGGTATGGAAGCAACAGTTGTGGAAGGTTAAGGATTGTAAGGCTGTGACGGGAGCATGGTACCACCTAGCCTATGGTGTTTGTGGTACAGATGAAGTAAAGGAGGAAGGTTAAGAGCAGGGGTGGGAAGATTATGAGGTGGGGTAAGTGCAGGGGGCAACGTTGTCGTAGAGTACAAGGAGAGGTTGAGGGCTAGATATGAGCAACTTGGTGAAAAAGCAGAAGGTTTGGAGGAGAGAAAAGAGTACAGAGAGGCAATTAGGGGAACTGTAGACGTTTTGTGTGGAAGGACGACAGGAAAGGGTGCATAGACGAGGGATAGAAACCAGGTATGGTGGACGGAGGAAGTAGTGAAGGCAGTTTTGGAAAAGGAGGTTTGCAAGAGGATCGAGAATATCATGGATAAGGAGAGGCAACCGGATGCAGGGTTGCTGCACCTGTATGGGCAGAAGAAAGCAGCAAGGAGAGCTGTGGATTAGTCGAGGAATGATGTGGGACAGCATGGAAGTGTATAACAAGTTGGAAGAGGATGGTGGGAAAAAGGTGATCTATAAATTGGTTCCTGACAAGTACGAGGATGGTAAGGACATTGGGGGGGGGCGGTGATTAAGGATGGTGGTGGGAGGCTAGTGACAAGAGGGGGCAGTAATGAAAGTGTGGGAAGGATATTTCAAAAAGCTGTTGAATCGGGAAGGAAGCAACAGCAAGCTGAAGCTACTGGGTTATATAAAGCGGAAAGTGGAGTTGGTGGAGATCACGGAGGAGGAGGTGTGGACAGCATTGAGGAGGATGAAGTTGGGAATAGCACCAGGCATTGATGTGGTTTGTACAGAGATGATAATTGCAGCGGGAGAAGTCAGAGTCAGTTGGACGAAAAGGCTGTTGAATGTCTGCATGAGAGAGGGCTCAATTCCACAGGATTGGAGGACAAGGTTAATTGCGCCAAGAAGGGGAAGAAGGGGAAGGTCAATGTTCAAGATCTGGGGGAGTATAGGGACATTATACTACTAAGTCATGTCATGAATGTGCTGCAGAGGATTCTGGATGTGAGGATAAGGAAGAGTGTGGAGATGGAGATTGGAGAAGAGCAGCAGTGGTTTAGAAAGGGTAGGGGGATGGTGGATGGGATGTTCAAACTGAGACAGCTGATGGAGAAGAAGTTGGAGGTGCAAAGTGAAATGGCATTGGGGTTTGTGGACCTGAAGAAGGCCTATGACACTGTGCTGAGGGAGATACTGTAGTGATGATGACACTGAGACGGATGGGAATGCCAGAAGCAGGAGTAGGATGGTGGAAGGGATGTACAAAAGAACGAAGGGAAGAGTTTTGTTTGGTCCTTGGACATCTGAGGAGTTCAGTATGAGCATCGGTTTGAGACAGGGAAGCACTCTCAGCCGACTCATGTTTATCATGGTGATGGAGCTGGTAAGCAGGAAGGTCAACATGAGGGGTATTCTGTGGAGGATGTTTTATGCGGATGATCTGGCTGTTGTGGTGGAGAGTAGGTGGGAGTACTGGGAGAATGGAAGGAGGCATTTGGGAAGCATGAGCTGAAGATAAGTCAGGAGAAGACTGAGGTGATGTGGGTCATGCAGCAAGGAAAATAAATGAATATCACGTTGGAGCAGAAGTAGATGAGACAGGGAAATAGGTTTGAGTATCTGGGGGGAACAGCGATCGGGGATGGTAAGTCGGAGGCAGAAGTGCAGAGGAGGATTCAGGTGGGTGTGAATATGTGGAGGGTGGAGGGATTAATGGCAGACAAAGATATCAAGAAAATTGAAAAGGAAGGTTCTGATGTCATGTGTAATGCCGGCCTAACTTTATGGTCTGTAGATGGTGGCACTGACAGAGACAACAACAGAGGCTGCAGGTTTGCAAGAACAACTGAGGATTGTGGTAGTGAAGAGGGTAGATAGGAGGATGGATGAACTAAGGGAGGAGATTGGTGTGTAGATGAGCTTGACGGAGAGATTGATGAAATGCCGGCTGAGATGGGCTGAACACTTGGTGCGGATGGGGGAAGAGAGAATGGCAAAGGGAGCAGATAGGTTGATGGAGCAAAATGAAGCTTGCATCTTTTTAGATCCCATATGAAGCTTGCATCTTTTTAGATCCCAAATGAAGCTTTATCATTTATACCACAAATGAAGCTTTACCTTTTTAGATACCATATGAAGCTTCATCTTTTTATATCCCAAATTAAGCTTTAACTTTTTAGATCCCAAATGAAGCTTTATCTTTTTAGACCCCAAATGAAGGTTTATCTTTTTAGATCCTAAATGAAGGTTTATCTTTTTAGATCCCAAATGAAGCTTGATCATTTTAGACCCCAAATGAAGCTTTACCTTTTTAGACCCCAAATGAGGCTTTATCTTTTTCAAATCCAAATGAAGCTTTATCTTTTTAGGCTCCAAATGAAGCTTTATCTTTTTAGACCCCAAATGAAGCTTTATCTTTTTGGATCCCAAATGAAGCTTTATCTTTTTGGATCCCAAATTAAGCTTTATCTTTTTGGATCCCAAATTAAGCTTTAACCTTTTATATCCCAAATTAAGCTTTAACTTTTTGGATCCCAAATGAAGCTTTATCTTTTAGGATCCCAAATCAAGCTTTATCTTTTTGGATCCCAAATGAAGCTTTATCTTTTTGGATCCCAAATTAAGCTTTAACTTTTTATATCCCAAATTAAGCTTTAACTTTTTGGATCCCAAATGAAGCTTTACCTTTTGGATCCCAAATGAAGCTTTATCTTTTTGGATCCCAAATGAAGCTTTATCTTTTTGTATCCCAAATGAAGCTTTATCTTTAATGGATCCATGTGAAGCTTATCTTTTTAGACACCAAATGAAGCTTTATCATTTTAGACCCCTAATGAAGCTTTATCTTTTGGATTGCAAATGAAGCTTTATCTTTTGGATCCCAAATGAAGCTTTATCTTTTTGGATCCCAAATGAAGCTTTATCATTTTGATCCCAAATGAAGCTTTATCTTTTTGGATCCCATGTGAAGCTTTATCTTTTTAGACAGCCAAATGAAGCTTTATCATTTTAGACCCCTAATGAAGCTTTATCTTTTTGGATTGCAAATGAAGCTTTATCTTTTT
>CM068965.1:90870672-90882414 GCA_035128595.1 Eptatretus atami | reverse complement strand
AAACTTGCCATGTATATGCAGAAAGCCCACGCGTAGGCAATAACCATCTCTGATTTTGGAAATTCTTCCTCGAAAAAAAGTTGACGTCATATCGCCGCTAATGGAAATCGCCTATACCAATATTCCGAGACTAGGCAAGCTGTTTGAATTTTGTTTGCGGAATCAAGCCGGCATTAGCACAGATAATTTATCGCAAACCTGATACATCACAATGACGTCATATTCGTTTTTATGACGTCATCATTACGAGGACGAGGATCTTAGCTCATTCGAGCTTGTTACATATATATGCCAAGTTTCAGGAAGTTTCGATGAAAACTGTAGGCTGTGAAACAAAAAAGTCCACAAGAAGAAGATGAAGAACAACAACGTGAGTAAGACTTAGAGATCCTCCACGAGGATCTAAAAATTAAGCTTTGTTTAAATCTAAGAGAATAAAGCTTCCAATATATCTAAAAAGATAAAGCTTCGTACATAATCTAGAAAGATAAAGCTTTGTATATAAATAAAAAGATAAAGCTTCATTTATAATTTAAAGACAAAAAGCTTCATTTATAACCTAAAGAGAAAAAGCTTAATTTATAATCTAAAAAAAAAATTATCCCCGTGTGGGGGTGACGGTCATCTCTGTAATGTTTTTTACGATCATAATCGATGAACCGTTGCCAGATATCTCCTAAAATGACAGACTAGATAGGTTTTGAAAATGGCGACTTCACAACTTTCGTGACCTCGTGACCTTGACCCTAACCTCGAATCCGGGAAAAAAATATGTCGTTGGGTATCACTCATCGACCTCTACCCACATACCAAATTTCATCAAGATCGGAAGTAAAAACTTTCTTTGTACCGGGAGGTGTTTTTGACATCTTCCAGGTTACGTGGCGGCCAAACGGGACGGAAATTCAAAAATCTGTCCGGTTAGATACAAGATAATATGTTTAACTATCATAATCAATAAACAGTTGCCGAATATCTTGTAGAATGGCAGACTAGATAGGTTTTGAAAATGGCGATTTTATACAACTTACGTGACCTCGTGACCTTGACCCTGACCTTGAACCGGACAAAAGTTATATCGTCGTGCAACACTCATCGACCTCTACCCACATACTAAGTTTCATCAAGATCGGAAAGAAAAATTGTTGACGGACGGACGGACGGACGGACATTTGGTCCGGCTTTATTAGGTCATCTCGGTAGAGATGACCTAAAAAAAAGAAGCTTTCTTTTAGTCTACAAACAACAAAATAAGTTTATAAATCAAAAAGATAAAGCTTCCCATATAATCTAAAAAAGATAAAGCTTTGTTTATATACTAAAAAGATAAAGCTTTGTTTATAATCGAAAAAGATAAAGCTTTGTTTATAATCTAAAAACATAAAGCTTTGTATGTAATCAAAAAGATAAAGCTTTGTATGTAATCTAAAAATATAAAGCTTTGTATGTAATCTAAAAATATAAAGCTTTGTATGTAATCTAAAAAGATAAAGCTTCATTAGTAATCTAAAAAGATAAAGCTTTGTTATAATCTAAAAAGATAAAGCTTTGTTTATAATAATAAAAAGATAAAGCTTTGTTTATAATCTAAAAAGATAAAGCTTCGTTTATAATGTAAAAAGATTAAGCTTTGTGAACAAAACCACACACACACACACACACAACACACACACACACCACAGATTCAGAAAGTATTCACACCCTTGATTTTTGTCACATTTTGTTGTGTTACAGCCTGAATTTAATATGGATTGATTTTTTATTTTTTATTTCAACGATCTATAAAAAACACTCAACCATGTCAAATTGAAAACGTGTTTTCAGAAATTTTTACAAATTAATGAGAAATGAAAAGCTGAAATGACTTGTGTCAATAAGTATTCAACCCCTGAGTCAATACTTTTGGAGAAGCATCTTTGGCAACGATTACAGCTTTGAGTCTTCTTGGGTACGTCTGTATCAGCTTTACACATCTGGATTTGGGAATTTTCTCCCTTCTTCCTTGCAGATTTGCTCAAGCTCTGTCAAGTTGGCTGGGAAGCGTCGGTGAGCAGCAATCTTCAAGTCTTTTCACAGATTCTCAATGGGATTCAAGTCTGGGCCTTGACTGGACCACTCAAGGACTTTCACGTTCTTGTTCTGAAGCATTCCACTGCTGCTTTGGCTCTATGATTGGGGTCATTGTCCTGTTGGAATGTCTTTTGCACTCTGAAGCAGGTTCTCATCAAGGATTTGTCTGTATTTGGCTCCATTCGTTGTTCCCTCTATCCTTACAAATCTCCCAGTCTCTGCCACTGAAAAGCATCCCCATAGCATGTTGCTACCATCACCATGCTTCACGGAAGGGATGGTGTTAGATGGGTGATGAGCTGTGCTCAGCTTTCACAAGACATATCGCTTTGCATTCAGGCCAAAAGAGTTCAATTTTCGTCTCATCAGACCACAGAATCTTTTGCTTCATTCTCTCAGTCTTCCACGTTCCGTTTCTCAGGAGTGGCTCCCATGTGGCCACTCTCCTTAAAGCCAAGATTTGTGAAATGCTGCAAGGATTGTTGTCCTTCTGGCAGGTTCTCCCATCTCAGCCAAGGAACTATGTAGTTCTGTCGAAGTGGTTTATGGGTTCTTGGTCGGCTCCCTGATCAATATCCTTTTTGCCCAGTTGCTCAGTTTGGTTGGACGGCCAGCTCGAGAAGAGTCTGGGTAGTTCCATATTCTTTCCATTTCCTAATGATGGAGCTCACTGTGCTCTTGAGAAATTTCAACACTCTAGATATCGTCTTATACCCTTTCCTCGATCTATGCCTCCTCATAATTCTATCTCAGAGTTCTACGGACAGTTCCTTGGACTTCATGGAAGAGTTTCTCCTCTGACGTGCACTGTCAACTGTGGGACCTTATTATAGAAAGGTGGGTTTCTTTGTTAATCATGTCCAATTAATTGAATTGGTCACAGGTTGACTCAATAAAGTTGTAGAGACATCCTGAGGATGAATCAAAGGAAATTGGATTCACCTGAACTCAATTTGGAGTGTCATAGCAAAGGGGTTGAATACTTATTAACGCAAGACATTTCAGCTTTTCATTTATAATAAATTTACAAAAGATTCTAAAAACCTGATTTCACTTTGTCATGATGGGAATGTTATGTAGTTCAGTGACTCCAAAAAAAAATCTCAATTTAGTCCGTTTCAAAATCAGACTGTAACACAACAAAAACATGAAAAGTCAAGGGTGTGAATACTTTCTGAAGGCACTGTTTTTATACACAAGGTGTGATCAAAAAGTTCGGTGAATGTTGCACTACTAATGAATGCATGAACATTGTTGAGGTCAGTGGATGGGGCTTATTTCTTCAACCTCTCACTTACCAGCACACAACAAACACCATTTTACTACTACGTCCCAGTGTGCCATGGCATTGCTTTGTATGAGCAGGTGTTTGTGGTTTCTGGCACTTATACAGAAAATGTCGAAGTTTAAGCAACGAGCAAACATGAAATTTTGTTTTAAATTGGCAAGACGGCTACAGAGCCACACATAATTCCTCGTAATGGTCTATGCAGATGAAGCTGTGACAAAGAAGACCGTTTTCAAATGGTTTCAAAAGGTTTAGGGAAAGAAATGAGTCGCTGGAAAATGACCAAAGAAGCGGTTGTCCGTCAACAGCATGAACCGATGAAAACATCACTCAAGTCAGCATTGTCATCCATGAAAACCAACATTCAACCATTTGAGAAATCGCAGAAGACACCAGTCTTCATGAGGTTCCGTTCAGGCCATAATGACAGATGAACATGAGATGTATCAGCCGCAAAGTTAGATCCTCACAGATGACAAAAAAGTAAATCATGCCTTCATTTCATCCAACTTGTTTGATCGATGCATTTCGGATCCAGCATTCTTACCCAGGTGATGATGTCATGGGTTTACGAGTATGACCTGAACACGAAAGCACAGAGCTCCCAATGGAAGACAGCTATGTCACAGAGACTGAAAAAGGTGTGTCAGTCGAGATCGCAAGTGAAGGTCTGGTGATTGCGTTCTTCGATATGAAGAAATGGTTCACGGCAGAATTTCTCTTCCAAAGGTGCTCCCGTTAATGTGGCTTATCACGTGGAAGTTATGAAACGTTTGTGAGAGGCATACAGAACAGAAAAGACCAAAAAGGTGAAGAACAGGTGGCTCTTCAATCACAAGGCATCTGCCACATGCCACTCTCTTCCAACAATTTTTGGCAGCAAAAAACATTCCTATCATCCACATCCACCTTATTCACCTGACTTGGCACCGTGCGACTTCTGGCTGTTCCCAAATTGAACAAACGATTTGACACGATCAAAGACATCAAATCCAACAACACAGATTTCTGAAGGCAATTAACAAAAAGACTCCATAAATGTTTCTGACAGTTGCAGGAAGGTTGAAACAAGTGGTACGAGGGAGTTCTTTGAAGGGGATTAATGATTAGTGTTTAATAAAAATGATTTTATTCTGCAATTAACTAAAATTTTGATCACCTCATATTATGCCGTATGCGGACACTGTGGGGCTGGAGAATGCTGTTTTGATGGGGGGGGGGGTACTGTGACTGTCTTTGTTGTTCTGTCCCACTCTGGTCTTGTTTTTTGCTGGCATTTCTTGATATCTGTTAGGTTTTAGTGGTTGAATAGCAGCATTTGCGGCCTCTTCGGATTTTGTTGCGTGATCTCCCAACTTCCACAATGGGACTTAGCGGGTCAAACAGTGTTTTTGCACAGCTCATCTTGTGACACGAATGGATGGCCACTGTTGTCGTCCAGTATCTTGTCCTGTGGTGGGCTTGTGGCATACTGTTGAGCCTATTGGCTGTCTGGTTTCCTGAGAGTAAGATATCTAGGAATGCCAGTGAGCCTTCTTTTTCAACTTCACAAGTGAATTGGAGCTCCTGGGACCTCGAGTTTCGGTGAGCGTGGAAGCTTTTGAGTTGATTGACCTTTTATGATCACAAATGTATCATCTACGTAACTTTTGTAGCCATAACTTGGGCCTGTGCTCATCAATTAGAGTGGAATCCCTCAAAGGCTTGCATGACGAGCTCTGCAATGAGGCCTGAGATCAGTGACCCTTGTGTTCCCTTCATTGGTGATGCACTGTTCAGTTGAAGGTGAAGTGTGTCGAGTTCAATACACAGACACCAGGGATTGATACCATGCAGAACGAGTGTGCTGTCTCTGCTCGCTATTGTGTCTTTGTAATTAACTTATACAACATTTCTGTCGAACTATTCTGCCATGTTCATAGTGAATTTTTCAGTGGGAGATGTCGGGAGTAGCTGCAGGTGTTGAGGTAATGTCAAGGATGCCAGTAAACCTTTGTCTTCCTGCAGTGGATGTCCTTGATTCTCCTGAGAAATCATCCACGTTGTGATTGTCATGTGTAGTTAGTTGTGGAAGGTTCAAGCTAGTGAAAGTGATCTGGCTGGATTGCGATCGTGGTCGTCCTCTGAGCATCCGATTGGTCGTCACAGTGAACATTTTTGTGGATTTTTGGTAGCTGTAAAGTAGGTCGAGTGAGTCCATGGGCACATGGCCCAAAACTTGGCTTCAGTCAGGAGTCTACTTTGATGTAATTTCTGTGCATTGTTAATACCTGTCTTTCGATGGCTTGTTGGGGTCTTTTGTGACAACTTCGTATGTCAATTGTCATCGAGGAGAGCTGCAGCTTTCCTGTTGTAATCACTTTTGTTCAATACCACGTTGATCAACCATTGTCTGCAGGAACAATGACGATGGAGCTGTCTTGGCGCAAATCTTGAAGTACAAGACATTCATTGTTTGTAAAAAAATGAATGTCGTTTCTGCCCTGGCGAGTGCCATTACAAGTTGTGTATGCAGCCATTCTTTACCATCGTCATCTGTTGGGAGGTGTTTATAGCTGGTTCCAATTTGTCTGCTCCAGCCTCATGGTGTCTGCATGCCACAAACCCAACTCCACTCTGAAGACATTGCTACCAAAACTGAAAGATAAAAATGACAGATTTGACAGATGTCAGACTGTTTATGAACCCCTGTCATGACTGCACCACCCACTACATGGGGCAAACAGGGAAAAGGTTGGCCACCTGACTGACTGAACACCAATGCGTGAAGCAGACACGACATCCTCTGCCATCACGACAAACGAAAACCTGCACCACACGTTCACGTGGGAACAAGCCACAGTCATGGGGGTGGCCACCTCCAAGGAAAGCCGTGGGTTAGAGGCATGGTGGTCTGATGACCGCTTGATCAACATGCATGTTGACCTCAACCCAACTTACCAAGCCCGACGTAGACACCTAAGCAAACATGGCAGGCCATGACAGCAAACCACTCCAAGACACAGGCTCAATGAAGAAGCCAACACGCCGATCCAAACTTCTGTTCCCTTCCCTCAACCAAACTCAACCCCATTGGTGGAATGAACAGCCAATCAGGCAGTCAGACACGTGCACACAGGACAATCCATCCATGGGAACATAACTGTGCAGAGCGTTGGTATTGCTAAAGCAGTCTCCTTGGCTAATGGGCACAATCCTGGACGGGTCCCACTCCGACACAGGATACCAGCATGCTGGCACTCATTTTGCCGACCTCGGAAGGATGACAGGCAGAATCAACCCCACCTGGTATAAATTCAACAGCTGAGTGGGATTTGAACTCAGGATCTTAAGATCCCAAGCCCACCACCCTAACCATTAAACCAAACACCAGCATACAGGACAATAATCATACAAATAAAATTTCCAAATGTAAACCGTTTTCATAAAGCTGCCTCTGAGGATGGAATCGAGACAGCGCCCGAAATGTCAGGTCCAACAAAAAAGGTTGTTTTTTCTTTTCCCTTTAAATGCTCAGTGTACTTTCTCATTAATTTAATATGATTCCTGAGCTGCACAATTTTATAACATATTCGTATTATATTACATACTAGCAAATATCACCCGTCGCTTAACTGACAGTAATACGAAAGGGGGGAGGGAAAAAAAGAGGGGAAAGAGGAAGAGAGGATGGGGGAAGCGAGCGGGAAGAGTGAAGAGGAGGAGGGGAAAGGAGAGAGGAGGGAGGGGGAGCGAGGAAGGGTGGGGAAGGGAAGACAGTACGAGGTGAGAGGAAAGGAAGACAGACCTGCAATGGAGTGTTAATTACGATTCACAGCGTCTCATCAAAACGATTCTGCATCGAATAACAGTGAAGAGAGAAACGAAATAATGTCTGAAATACATTTCTATGGTCATACAATAAAACGGCCCGGAAAAAAACTCCCGTCCGAATAAACACCACCCGGACGGCGTCCCCGAGACCAAACACCGCCTGGACGCGTCCCGAGAACCAACACCGCCCCAGACGGTCCCGAGATACAAACCCCCGGACGCGTCCCAGAACCAACACCGCCGGGACGCGTCCCGAGACCAAACACCATAGACGGTCGTCCCTGGACGAGCCAAACACTCGGGACGCGTCCTGAGACCAACATCGCCGGCGCCGCGTCCCGAGACCACAACACCGCCGCGGACTGTCCCGAGACCAACAAACGAGAGACACAGCCCGGACGCGTCCCGAGACCACCACCGCTCCGGAACAGCGGTCCGAGACCAACACCCGCCGACGGTCCCGAGACACAACAACCGCCAGACCCGACAGCGTCCCGAGACCACACCACCGGACGCGTCCCGAGACCAACATGCCGCCAGACCGCGTCCGAGACAACACAACGCCCGCGACGCGTCCGAGCTAAACACTGCACGGACGCGTCCCGAAACCAACATCGCCCACACATAAGCCAGCAGTCCAGATATGTCCAGAGACAGAGACAGAGACAGACATAGAGAGAGAGGAGGGAGAGTGAGAGAGAGATGCGGGAGGATGTCTGCACTGTAATGGGAAGGGGTAGAGCATGGATGGGAGAGAGAGCGAGAGAACATGGGGGTAAGAGAGTTCGCAGAAAGATGTGATGCTTAAATTTACAACATACACGCACGGACGATATCGGCAATTTTTCGGGAATTGGCAGGTTGAGTCAGTGTGATTACCGACTACAGTATTACTGTATACAACCAGAAACCTTGAGTATCTTTCACCAGAAAACAACGTAACATTTATATCGACGTTTCGGCAGTACGTTCACAAACATTATTCTTTAAAATCGACAATGGGTGCTCAGCAAGTGGCTTAAAGCACTCATGCAAGCACTCCCAATTGCATGGTTGATAAGGAACGGTTGGCAGGCTGTCGCTGCATACCATAGAGGAACCCATTAACTTTAAAGCAATCTTCACTGTGCACACCGCAGTTCATGAAATAAATTTATTTAGTGAATGAAATGACTTCATCCACAAAAGGTTGCAGCTTAATGCAGAAAACCCTGGAGACATCGCAAAGTTCAATCGCCCATGAAATATACATTGCAAGAAAATATAGACATTGATCTGACAGACGCTATGGACAAGCAGCCATCTTGGGGACAGGTCAACGAGGACTAGCAGTGAATCCATTTAAATCAATATAGCTCAATGAAGCTGTTAATTTTATTACATTGCTAAATTTTTTGTTCACTCAATAATAATTCTTCAAATAGAAGAAAAAGAAAAGTTTAATGCATTTGGAAATTTCACTTCTTCTTGTGTATGTATGGAGGAGGGAACACGCCTTGCTTGCTTTAAAGTAAATAGGTATATCGGCTAGTTATAAGACTCGTTATTTCTTTAAATTATCAAGATTTCACAACAGATTTCAACACTATTCAGTCTCCGGACGATATCCGATCCTCAAACCGAAATCATATTTTGATGAGACCTTAGGGAGTCGTGAGAGTAATCGTGGAAAATGTATCATATAATGCAAGAAAATTGCTCCAAACTCCCAATTTGACTTTCAAAAGTGATGTGACAGCGATGAACAGCATTCGATACGAGTGAGAAAGTGAAGAAAAACACTTTAACGAAAAGAATCGTTGTGGCTGTTCCAAAGTAAAGGCCCTGTCACACCCTTGACGATTTAGCCAGCGTATGGCTGACGTATGAAAAATTTGGCTAAACGCTGGCACACGTCGAATACGTTATGGGTAAGTTTTGTATACGTTAAGAGCACGCTGGCATAACGTCGTAGTCTGCTGGCATACGTCGTAGTATGCCGAGCTGTTAGACAATTTCCATGTTTGAAATTTTTCGACGTATGCCAGCGTATGACTCACACGTTCCGCATAACGCTGGCCATAAAGTTGTAGCACGTTACGCGATCGTTGACACACGTCGACACACGTTACTTGCAAGTTCTCATAGTCGAAACACGTCGAGGTAATGTTTAGCGTCAGTGGTTCCAGACTCCCTGTTTTTTTTTGTTTTTTTTTTTCTTCGGTATGACGGTGATGTTGACACTTCGATTTCTAGTGCGGTAATGATTTAAATCGTTGAGCGGCAGCCTATTAATTATATTAATATATAACCGCACTAGAAATCGAAGTGTCAACATCACCGTCATACCGAAGAAAAATAAAAAAATAAAAAACCAGGGAGTCTGGAACACTGACGCTAACCATTACTCGACGTGTTTCGACTTATGAGTAATGTACAAGTAACGTGTTCGACGTGTGTCAACGACGCGTAACGTGCCTACAATTATGCCAGCGTTGCGGAACGTGGTGTATATGCCGAGTACGTCGAGAAATTTTCAAACATGCTGAAATTCTCGACGTACTCGGCGTATGACGACGTAATGCAGCGTACTACGACGTATGCCAGCGAGCTCTTAACGTATACAAAACTTACCCATAACGTATTCGACGTGTGCCAGCTTGGTTCGGCAAATTTTTTCATACGTCGGCATACGCTGGCTAAAACGTCAAGGTGTGACAGCGGCTTCACACTTCCGATGTCTAGTGCGGTTATGATTTGAATCGTCGAGCCGCAAGCCTATGAATAGCCTACGCCACGTGATCGTCGGCGATACGCTGCCGCGCGCGTATGCATAAGTTAGACTATCATTGGGCATAGGTTGTGAACGTCCGGACAACACGCTCACAGCATTCGTTGGTATAAGTTATCTATATG
The DNA here is from genome assembly GCA_035128595.1 of Eptatretus atami. Taxonomy (NCBI): domain Eukaryota; kingdom Metazoa; phylum Chordata; class Myxini; order Myxiniformes; family Myxinidae; genus Eptatretus; species Eptatretus atami. The sequence continues at coordinate 90,872,348 of CM068965.1, read as the reverse complement.
TGATTGAACGTTCTGTGTACGTTACTAATACGTTATGCATACGTCAACACGTTATTATACGCCCAAAACTTAAAAAAACATCAATAGTTAGCGTACGCCAGCGTTTTACATACATTTTTGAGACCTTGCCATAACGCTGGCTAAAACGTCAAGGTGTGACAGCCCTTTAAGGCATGGTTGAGCAGGCCAAAAAACATGGTGGCTTCAGACCCGGCGAGGTACCCAGGAAATGCCTGAAGACCCTGAGAGCGAGGTGGTCGAGGATTGCCTGACGAAGGATATAATTAAATAATGCCGTAATTATTGTTAAATTAATTTGTTAACGTCTGCGAGTAATTTGACGTTTCTCCTCCGAAGCTGCTGGACCGGATTGTCACCACTTTCGCATGCGAGTGGTCTGTGGTCGAATGAACAGCATGGGCTATGTGAGATCACACCAGACGGACAGGTTTGGGAATTTTTTGGCGATTTCCTAATTTTTACATTTCGTTTGCATGGCGACGGGTGACGTCACACTGAGGCGTAATGACGTCATGACATCATCGGTCATTCGCTGACGTCATTACGTCTGTCGGCGACAGACCGTCACCGCTGAGAGGCGTAATGCCACTGCGAGAAAAACAGCATCTGCAATGTAAAACCCTCTTCTGCTGACTACCTCAGAAGGTGAATTTGACACAAAAAAAAATGTAACAAGAAACATGGTATATAAAGAAATTCGATAAATCACATCGTGAACACTGGATATATTGACGTCCTAACGAACTCTCACTTTCAAAACTTTGCGCAGAGGCGGGTTTTGGCTAGTTACGTTAAAAAGGGATGTTTTAATTAACCCAAACACCCAATTTTCACTTTGCACTTTCTTGGAATTTTCTTCGTTTACATGCAAAGTTCGAGGCTGTTTGGTTTTATAGTTTTTGGAGTTATGGAGGACACACACACACACACACACACACACACACACACACACACACACCCTTTAATTAGTGTGTACTCGACTACCCGTTGAACCCGTTGGGTTCCGTTGTGACAGCGGTTGATGAAAAAAACAAAAACACAAAATTTTTAATATTATTTAGTGGTCAAACTTTAACTTGAAGAAAATTTGAGCAATTTACCTCAGGAGTCATCGTTCAAATGAAGCACGCGTCTAAACACAATCTCTATTGTAATACCAAGCTTGCGCACTAAAAACTCGGCTCGCTTCACAACGATCCTATGAATTGCTGTGGACTTAGCGGACATGCCGACAATGTTTGGGAAGTCTTGGCGTTCCATAGTACCACTTGCTTTGCACAATGCGATTTTTGTCATTCCCCATGTACGGTCTGTCGTCTGCTACCAGCTATGTTGTACTGCTATCACCGTGCATGTCACGGGTATCAACTAGTTTTATTTATTAACGAACACGGAAGTATAAAGATCAAAATGGCAGTTTTTTTATGCTTAAAAATAATTGTTCTTTGTCAATACTAAATGTTTGAGTTTTTTTTTTAATCATTTCAAGAAAAAAAAAGAATAGCTCCAGAACCTATAGCGCTGAGTTGTTTGCATTGATCAAATTCTCCTGAAGAGTACTTGACTGAATCGGAATGATTTTTTAATAATAATTTTAAATATTAAATAATTTTATAATAACCTCAACCGCCACAATTATTAAAAACAACCTCACC
>CM068965.1:90829571-90848789 GCA_035128595.1 Eptatretus atami | reverse complement strand
AGAGGAGGATTTATATAAAGCGGGAAAGTGGAGTTGTGGAGATCAACGAGGAGGAGGGTGGACAGCATTGAGGAGGATGAGTTGGGAATGCACGCAGGCATTGATGTGTTTGTACAGAAGATATAATGCAGCGGGAAGAAGGTCAGAGTCAGTTGGACGAAAAGGCTGTTGAAATGTCTGCAGAGGAGGAGGCTCATTCCACAGGATTGGATGGACAAGGTGTTAATTGCGCCCAAGAAAGGAAGAAGGGAAGTCAAGTTCCAGATCTGGGGGAGAATAGGAATTATACTACTAATCATTCATGAAATGTGCTGCAGAGGATTTCCTGGATGTGAAGGATAAGGAGAGTGTGGAATGGAGATTGAGAAGATCAAGCAGTTGGTTAGAAAGGTAGAGGGATTGGTGGATGGATGTTCAAACTGAGACAGTATGCGAGAGAATGGAGGTGCATAAGTGAAATGGCATTGGGGTCTGTACCTGAAGAAAGGCCGTATGACACTGTGCTGATGGGAGATACTGTAAGTGATGATACACTGAGAGGATGGAATGCCAGAAGCAAGAGTAGGATGGTGGAAGGGATGCTACAATAGAAGCGAATGGAAGAGTTTTGTTGGTCCTTGGACATCTGAGCGAGTTCAGATGAGCATCGTTTGGACAGGAAGCACTCTCAGCCGACTCATGTTTACTCAATGGTGATAGGAGCTGGTAAGACAGGAAGCGTCACGTGAGGGGATTCTGTGGAGGCATGTGTTTATGCGGATGATTCTGGCATGTTGTGGTGAGAGTAGGTGAGAGTACTGGCGGAGAATGGAAGGAGGCATTTTGGAAAGCATGAGCTGAAGATAAGTCAGAGAGAAACTGGAGGTGATGTGGGTCAGCAGCAAGAAAATAAATGAATATCAACGTTGGAGCAGAAAGTAGATGAGACAGGGAAAAGAGTTTGAGTAATCTGGGGGGAACAGCGATCGGGAGGTAAGTCGGAGGCAGAAGTGGCAGAGGAGGATTCAGGGGGTGTGAAGTATGTGCGAGGGTGGACGGGATTAATGGCAGACAAAGATATCCAAGAAAATGAAAAGGAAGGTTCTGATAGTCATGTGTAATGCCGGCCTTAACTTTATGGTCGTAGAAATGTGCAACTGACAGAGACAACAACAGAGCTGCAGGGTTTGCAAGAACAACTGAGGATTGTGCGTAGTGAAAGAGGGTAATAGGAGGAATGGATGAACTAAGGGAGAGATTGGTGTGAGATGAAGCTTGACGGACAAGAGATTGATGAAATGCCGGCTGAGATGGTTTGAACACTTGGTGCGGATGGGAAATGAGAAATGGCAAAGGGAGCAGATTAGGTTGATGGAGCAAAATGAAGCTTGCATCTTTTTAGATCCCACCCCTATGAAGCTGCATCTTTTAGATTCCCAAATGAAAGCTTTATCATTTATACCAACAAATGAAAGCCTTTACCTTTTTAGATGACCATATGAAGCTTCACTTTTTATATCCCAAATTAAGCTTTACTTTTTAATCCCAAATGAAACTTTATCTTTTTAGAACCCCAAATGAAGAGTTTATCTTTTATGGAAATCCTAAATAACGGTTTATCTTTGTTAGATCCCAAATGAAAGCTTATCATTTTAGACCCCAAATGAAGCTTAGCCTTTTTAGACCCCAAAAATGAGGCTTTATATCTTTGCAATCCAAATGAAAGCTTTATCTTGTTAGGCCTCCAAAATGAAGCTTTATACTTTTGTACGCCCAAAATGAAGCTTTTTATCTTTTTGGATCCCAAAATGAAGCTTTATCTTTTTGGATCCAAATAAGCTTATCTTTTGGATCCCAAATTAAGCTTTAACGCTTTTATTCCCAAATTAAGCTTTAACTTTTTGGATCCCAAATGAAGCTTTTATCTTTTAGGATCCCAAATCAAGCTTTATCTTTATTGGATCCCAAATGAAGCTTTATCTTTTTGGATCCCAAATTAAGCTTTAACTTTTAATCCCAAATTAAGCTTTACTTTTTTGGATCCCAAATGAAGCTTTACTTTTGGATCCAATGAAGCTTGTATCTTTTGATCCCAAATGAAGCTTAATCTTTTTGTATCCCAAATGAAGCTTAATCTTATGATCCCATGTGAAGCTTTATCTTTTAACACAACATGAAGCTTATATTTTAGACGCCCTAATAAGCTTTTATCTTTTGGATTCGCAAGATGAAGCCTTTATCTTTTTGCGAATCCCAAAATGAAGCTTTATCTTTTGGATCCCAAATGAAGCTTTATCATTTTGATCCCAAAATGAAAGCTTTATCTTTTTGATCCCAATGTGAAAGCTTATCTTTTTAGACACACAAATGAAGCTTTATCATTTAGGGGACCACCTAATGAAGCCTTTATCTTTTGGATTGCAAATATGAAGCTTTATCTTTTTGGATTCCCAAATGAAGCTTTATCTTTTTGGATCCCAAATGAAACCTTTATCATTTTACCACATAAGCTTACTTTTATCCAAAATGAGTCTTATCCAGTTTATACCACAAATGATTCTTTATCCAATTTATACGCAAAATGATTCTTTATCATTTTATAAATATTCGTATTTTATCCATTTTGAAGGCTTTATCTTTTTAGACCCAGAAATGAAGCTTTATTATTTTGATTTGCCAAATTTGATTCATCTTTGACCGCCAAATAAGCTTTGTCTTTTTAAATCCAAAAATTAAGCTTTATCTGTTTAGACCCCAAATTAAGCTTTATCTTTTTAGTTCCCAAATTAAGCTTTATCTTTTGGGTCCAAAACAAGTGATATAATTAGAACCAAGTAAAGCTTGTATCTTTTTATAACCAATAGATGATGTGAATGTGTCGCAAAATCTCCTATGAGATTATCCAAATCCATTTTGTATCTGGCATAATGTTAATGCAGTACGTGAGCACCTTCTCAAGACTCCTATCATTTGTCTCTCTTTTCTCTTTTAAGCTGTGGAGTCACCGCAAATGATTCAGTCACCCCAAGCCCAGGTAATTAATAAATTTCCGCCCTGAGCAGTCGCCAAAACAAGGAGCTCACATCTTCCTGCCAGCTTATGAAAGAGCCTATGGGGAAGCAAGAGTATGGTTGGGGAAGGTGGGCAGGCCAGATCTCCACTCCTTTCTCACTCCCATTCTTCCACTCCCGTCCCCGAACTCTCCCCAGGGGGTCCTGCAAAGCCTCCATTTCCTCGGCGCGCCACGCCGTGGCCGTGGCGCAGGGCCCGGGAGCTGGAGGAGATGGGAGCGAAGGTGGCGTGGTGGGCAGTAGAGCCATGGAAAAAATATTCTGGAGTCCAAAGCGTTTCCTATAAAGGCCCTGGAAGCCCCAACCTTATTCCCCAACCCCTGCTGTATCCTCAGCATCCAGGAGGCCGACAGAGCCAAACATTGTGCTAAGCAGCACAGGCAGTTCGGTTTGGTTTTGAGGGAAGGATTCAAAAAATCAGAGATGGGTCTTTGAGGGTGGAAAAGAGGGGAAAAAGGGTAGGGTGGGTGGAGCTTGATTTGAGGGATATAAAGATTCTGGTTGGGTTTGGGGGGGTGTAAGAGACTGGATGCCAGAGCCCCTGTCAAATCTACCATGGAGGTTCTGGCATGAAAACTCAGGTCTTTGTCTCAAATGCCTACTCTTCACTAAAACTACAGACCGACATCCAACACTGTGATTCCAAAATTGCTACACTAAGACATTTAATTATATAAATCCATACAACCTTACAGCTGTCGAAACACACACACACAACAGCACACAACACACACACAGGAATACTGAGGGCAGCCCCACTTGCCTGAAGAACGACCCCCCCCCCACCCCTCATCCCCAGGAAGCCCACCAGGACCAGGACTAAAGAGTTTTCCACGCCAAGCTCCGGCTGATGAGAGATACTGGCATAGTTAGTAGAGCATCCAACTCTGCTTCTCTAGGGAGAAGACAGCAGAAACAACAAACGTTCCGCGAAATACTCTCATCATCCATATTCCCATTCTTCAGTTCCATACCTCCCAGTATTTAACAAAAGATTTTCCCAAAGACCATGGGTGTATCTTTAGTTTCCTTCCAATAAACTGTCAAGAAGAGGCATCAGAGTATTGATGTGAATAAATAGATACAGATACAGACAAGCAAGGCAGCAAGACGAGCAAGACAAGGGCAAAAGAACACTAAAAGGAGTAAAAGAATGCCAAGCCACTTTTTACTTTTCATAAAGAGTGAATAGATTTCAAACATGGTGGTTGAGGTGAACAGTGGCTGATATACTGGGCACATTGAAAGATATGAACAGATGAGAAACCCAGTGGCTGACAGTACTAACAAGGATAATGTGATGCAGCAGGCTACATAGTGGGCCTGGGGATAGGAGAAACCCCGCTTGAGACCTCTGGGGAAAGAAAGGGGGAGTGGTGGCGGGGTGAGGAAAGGGTTTCAAGCCTGAAACCAGGCATTGCACAAAAACCGCTTGGAAAACCTGGCATCAATGAAAAAGACGGTATTATGGATCTCTCAACCATAGATCCCATCTCAACCTTTGATCAGCCTAAGCCCTCGGAACTGTCAATATTATGCTCAATTCACACATTATCACAAGATTCATTAGATTTCCCTTATTAAAGGTGCTAATTTTGTATGCTTTTTTATCAGATTAGCAAAAAGGCTTATGAAAAGCAGAGCATGAGAGTACAGTACCAACCAAATGCCAAAAGTATGAGACATAGGAAGGATGCAGAGCGATGAATTACAAACCGTTTATCAAATTATCTTAGGATGTTGGTCCATCAGTGGAAGCAAGAACATGTTAGACCATCAACAACACCATTCAAAATATTAGGAGATATCAGGTATAACATTGGTGCCATGAAATATTTCAAAGGATCTCTGGCCATTAGTCATTAATTTTTGTCCTGCCTGTCCTATTTTCAACTTTGGCATGACTTGTTGCTATCCATTCCTAAGGACATTACCCCAAATTGGTGTGGGAAGATCCTGTGACAGAACTGTTTTTGAATCTCCTAAGCCTTTGGTTGGTCTGTTGGTGCTCATCTGAACCATGGCTCATGATTTACAGAATCCAGGTTCAAATAGCAGATGGGATCTGAAAGATAAAGCTTCATTTGGGTTCTAAAAATATAAAGCTTCATTTGGATTCCTCAAAGAAAGCTTCATTTATAATCTAAAGAGAAAAAGCTGCATTTTAATCTAAAAAAAACAAAAAGAAGCTTTCTTTTAGTCTAAAAACACAAAAATATGTTTTATAATCAAAAAGATAAAGCTTCCTATATAATCTAAAAACATAAAGCTTCCGATATAATCTAAAAAGATAAGCTTGTATATAATCTAAAAAGATAAAGCTTTGTTATAATCTAAAAAGATAAAGCTTTGTTTATAATTCTAAAAATATAAAGCTTCATTTATAATTTAAAGAGAAAAAGCTTCAATTATAATCTAAAGAGAAAAAGCTTCATTTATAAACTAAAAAAAATAAAAAGAAGCTTTCTTTAGTCTAAAAACACAAATATGTTTATAATCAAAAAGATAAAAGCTTCCATATAATCTAAAAAGAATAAAAGCTTTGTTTATAATCTAAAAAGATAAGCTTCATTTATAATCTAAAAAGATAAAGCTTTGTTTATAATCTAAAAAGATAAAGCTTTGTTTATAATCTAAAAAGATAAAGCTTCGTTATAATCTAAAAAGATAAAGCTTTGTTATAATCTAAAAAGATAAAGCTTCGTTCATAATCTAAAAAAGATAAAGCTTTGTTTATATCTAAAACAAGCTCAAATGAGCTAAGATCCTCTATCCTCTAAAGATGACGTCATATAAAAACGAATATGACGTCATTGTGATGTATCAGGTTTGCGATAAATTATCTGTGCTAATAGCCCGGCTTGATTCCCGGAATCAAAATTCAAACAGCTGTGCCTAGTTTCGGACATAGATATGTGTATAGGCGATTTCCATTAGCGGCGATATTATGACGGTCAACTTTTTCGAGGAAGAATTTCCAAAATCGGAGATAGTTACTTGCTGCGCGTGGCCTTTCTGCATACACATGGAAGAGTTTCACGAAGATCGATGAAAACTCTGGGTTGTGAAACAAAAAAAATGTCAAAAATAGGAATGACGTCATAAAAATTGCTATGACGTCATAGTTGATGTAATCATATGTCGGTAATTCATCTCTGCTAATGCCCTGTTCGATTCCCGCAAAACAGAATTCAAAAGCTTGCCTAGTTTCGGAGATAATTTTTTAGGCGATTTCCATTAGCCAGAGATATTTTGCGTCATAACTTCTTTTCTAGGAGGAATTTTTCAAATCGGAGATGGTTACTGTCTGCGCAGGGTATTTTTAGATCCTCGTTGTGGAACTCTAAGTCTTACTCACGTTGTTGTTCTTGTGGATTTTTGTTTCACAGCTAACAGTTTTCATCGAAACTTCCTGAACTTGGCGTACATATGTAAAAATACCCTGCGCAGACAGTAACCTATCTCCGATTTGAAAATTCTTCTAGAAAAAAAAAGTTATGACGTCAAAATATCTCCGCTAATGGAAATCGCCTAAAAATTATCTCCGAAACTAGGCAAGCTCTTTGAATTCTGTTTGCGGGGAATCGAACAGGGCATTAGCAGAGATGAATTACCGCACAATTGATACATCACTATGACGTCATATCAATTTTGATGACGTCATCCCATTTTTTGACATTTTAGATCCTCGTGGAGATCTCTAAGTCTTACTCACGTTGATGTTCTTTCTTGTGGACTTTTTTGTTTCCACAACCTACAGTTTTCATCGAAACTTCCTGAAACTTGCATATACAGGTTCCTCACAGAAAACCACAGGAAATTTGAGATTTTGAGATTTATTTTGCCGTATTTTACCATATGTTTTGTTTTGTTTGAAAATAAAGTGTATCTTTGTTTTACACTACATCTAAGCTTGCTTTTGTTTGTTTGAAAAAAAGTGCATCTTTGGTTTTACACTACATCTAAGTTTGCTTTTGTTTGTTTTAAATGAACTGTACCAAATTTCCTGGTTTCTGTGGGACACCCTGTAATATGTAAAAAATACTCTGCGCAAGACAGTAACCATCTCCTATTTTGAAAATTCCCTTCTAGAAAAAAAAGTTATGACGTCAAAATATCTCCGCTATGGAATCGCCTAAAAAGTATCTCCGAAACTAGCAAGCTTTTTGAATTCTGTTTGCGGAATCGAACAGGGCATAGCAGAGATGAATTACCGTACATATGATCATCACTATGACGTCATATCATTTTATGATGTCATTCCTATTTTTAGACTTTTTTTGTTTCACAACGCAGAGTTTTCATCGATGCTTCGTGAAACTTGCCATGTATATGCAGAAAGCCCACGCGTAGGCAATAACCATCTCTTGATTTGGAAATTCTTCCTCGAAAAAAAGTTGAGTCATATCGCCGCTAATGGAAATCGCCTATACCATATTCCGAGACTAGGCAAGCTGTTTGAATTTTGTTTGCGGGAATCAAGCCGGCATTAGCACAGATAATTTATCGCAACCTGATACATCACAATGACGTCATATTCGTTTTTATGACGTCATCATTACGAGGACGAGGATCTTAGCTCATTCGAGCTTGTTACATATATATGCCAAGTTTCAGGAAGTTTCGATGAAAACTGTAGGCTGTGAAACAAAAAAGTCCACAAGAAGAAGATGAAGAACAACAACGTGATAAGACTTAGAGATCCTCCACGAGGATCTAAAAATTAAGCTTGTTTTATAATCTAAGAGATAAAGCTTCCAATATTATCTAAAAAGATAAAGCTTCGTACATAATCTAGAAAGATAAAGCTTTGTATATAATATAAAAAGATAAAGCTTCATTATAATTTAAAGACAAAAAGCTTCATTTATACCTAAAGAAGAAAAAGCTTAATTTATAATCTAAAAAAAAAAAAATTATCCCCGTGTGGGGGTGACGGTCATCTCTGTAATGTTTTTACGATCATAATCGATGAACGTTGCCAGATATCTCCTAAAATGACAGACTAGATAGGTTTGAAAATGCGACTTCACAACTTTCGTGACCTCGTGACCTTGACCCTAACCTCGAATCCGGAAAAAATATGTCGTTGGGTTCACTCATCGACCTCTACCCACATACCAAATTTCATCAAGATCGGAAGTAAAAACTTTTCTTTGTACCGGGAGGTGTTTTTGACCATCTTCCAGGTTACGCGTGGCGGCCAAACGGGACGGAATTCAAAAATCTGTCCGGTTAATAACAAGATAATATGTTTTTACTATCATAACAATAAAACAGTTGCCGAATATCTTGTAGAATGGCAGACTAGATAGGTTTGAAAATGGCGATTTTAACACTTACGTGACCTCTGTGACCTTGACCCTGACCTTGAACCCGGACAAAAGTTATATCGTCGTGCAACACTCATCGACCTCTACCCACATACTAAGTTTCATCAAGATCGGAAAGAAAAATTGTTGACGGACGGAACGGACGGACGGACATTTGTCCGGGCTTTATTAGGTTCATCTCGGTAGAGATGACCTAAAAAAAAGAAGCTTTCTTTTAGTCTACAAACAACAAAATAAGTTTATAATCAAAAAGATAAAGCTTCCCATAATTAAAAAGATAAAGCTTTGTTTATATACTAAAAAGATAAAGCTTTTTGTTTATAAATTCGAAAAAGATAAAGCTTTGTTTATAATCTAAAAACATAAAGCTTTGTATGTAAATCTAAAAAGATAAAGCTTTGTATGTTAATCTCTAAAAATATAAAGCTTTGTATGTAATCTAAAAATATAAAGCTTTGTATGTAATCTAAAAAGATAAAGCTTCATTAGTAATCTAAAAAGATAAAGCTTTGTTATAATCTAAAAAGATTAAAGCTTTGTTTATAATTCAATAAAAAGATAAAGCTTTGTTTATATCTAAAAAGATAAAGCTTCGTTATAATGTAAAAAGATTAAGGCTTTGTGAAACAAAACACACCACAACACACACACACACACACAACACACCACAGATTCAGAAAGTATTCACACCCTTGATTTTTGTCACATTTTGTTGTGTTTACAGCTGAATTTAATATGGATTATTTTTTTATTTTTTTATTTCAACGATCTATAAAAAACACTCAACCATGTCAAATTGAAAAACGTGTTTTCAGAAATTTTTACAAATTAATGAGAAATGAAAAGCTGAAATGACTTGTGTCAATAAGTATTTCAACCCCCTGAGTCAATACTTTGGAGAAGCATCTTTGGCAACGATTACAGCTTTGAGTCTTCTTGGTACGTCTGTAATCAGCTTTTAACCACATCTGGATTGGGAATTTTCTCCCTTCTTCCTGCAGATTTGCTCAAGCTCTGTCAAGTTGGCTGGGAAGCGTCGGTGAGCAGCAATCTTCAAGTCTTTTCAACAGATTCTCAATGGGATTCAAGTCTGGGCCTTGACTGGACCACTCAAGGACTTTCACGTTCTGTTCTGAAGCATTCCACTGCTGCTTTGGCTCTATGATTGGGGTCATTGTTCCTGTTGGAATGTCTTTTGCACTCTGAAGCAGGTTCTCATCAGGATTTGTCTGTATTTGGCTCCATTCGTTGTTCCCCTCTATCCTTACAAATCTCCCAGTCTCTGCCACTGAAAAGCATCCCCATAGCATGTTGCTACCATCACCATGCTTCACGGAAGGGATGGTGTTAGATGGGTGATGAGCTGTGGCTCAGCTTTCACAAGACATATCGCTTTGGCTTCAGGCCAAAAGAGTTCAATTTTCGTCTCATCAGACCACAGAAATCTTTTGCTTCATTCTCTCAGTCTTCCACGTTCCGTTTTCTCAGGAGTGGCTCCCATGTGGCCACTCTCCCTTAAAGCCAAGATTTGTGAAATGCTGCAAGGAGATTGTTGTCCTTCTGGCAGGTTCTCCCACTCTCAGCCAAGGAAACTATGTAGTTCTGTCGAAGTGGTTTATGGGTTCTTGGTCGGCTCCCTGATCAATATCCTTTTTGCCCAGTTGCTCAGTTGGTTGGACGGCCAGCTCGAAGAAGAGTCTGGGTAGTTCCATATTCTTTCCATTTCCTAATGATGGAGCTCACTGTGCTCTTGAGAAATTTCAACACTCTAGATATCGTCTTATACCCTTTCCTCGATCTATGCTCCTCATAATTCTATCTCAGAGTTCTACGGAACAGTTCCTTGGACTTCATGGAAGAGTTTTCTCTCTGACGTGCACTGTCAACTGTGGGACCTTATTAAGAAAGGTGGTTTCTTTGTTAATCATGTCCAATTAAATTGAATTGGTCACAGGTTGACTCAAATAAAGTTGTAGAGAAAACATCCTGGAAGGATGGAATCAAGGAAATTGGATTCACCTGAACTCAATTTGGAGTGTCATAGCAAGGGGTTGAATACTTATTAACGCAAGACATTTCAGCTTTTATTTATTAATAAATTTACAAAAGATTCTAAAAACCTGATTTCACTTTGTCATGATGGGAATGTATGTAGTTCAGTGACTCCAAAAAAAAAATCTCAATTTAGTCCGTTTCAAAATTCAGACTGTAACACAACAAAAACATGAAAAAGTCAAGGGTGTGAATACTTTCTGAAGGCACTGTTTTTATACACAAGGTGTGATCAAAAAGTTCGGTGAATGTTGCCAACTTACTAATGAATGCAATGAACATTGTTGAGGTCAGTGGATGGGGCTTATTTCTTCAACCCTCTCACTTACCAGCACACACACAAACACCATTTTACTACTACGATCCCAGTGTGCCATGGCATTGCTTTGTATGAGCAGGTGTTTGTGGTTTCTGGCACTTATACAGAAAATGTCGAAGTTTAAGCAACGAGGCAAACATGAAATTTTGTTTTAAACTTGGCAAGACGGCTACAGAGCCCACACATAAATTCTCGTAATGGTCTATGCAGATGAAGCTGTGACAAAGAAGACCGTTTTCAAATGGTTTCAAAGGTTTAGGGAAGAAATGAGTCGCTGGAAAATGACCAAAGAAGCGGTTGTCCGTCAACAAGCATGAACCGATGAAAACATCACTCAAGTCAGCATTGTCATCCATGAAAACCAACATTCAACCATTTGAGAAATCGCAGAAGACACCAGTCTTCCATGAGGTTCCGTTCAGGCCATAAATGACAGATGAACATGAGATGTATCACCGCAAAGTTAGATCCTCACAGATGACAAAAAAAGTAAATCATGCCTTCATTTCATCCAACTTGTTTGATCGATGCATTTCGGATTCCAGCATTCTTACCCCAGGTGAATGAGTCATGGGTTTACGAGTATGACCTGAACACGAAAGCACAGAGCTCCCAATGGAAGACAGCTATGTCACAGAGACTGAAAAAGGTGTGTCAGTCGAGATCGCAAGTGAAGGTCATGGTGATTGCGTTCTTCGATTGAAGAAATGGTTCACGAGCAGAATTTCCTCCAAGGTGCTCCGTTAATGTGGCTTATCACGTGGAAGTTATGAAACGTTTGTGAGAGGCATACAGACAGAAAAGACCAAAAAGGTGAAGAACAGGTGGCTCTTCAATCACAAGGCATCCTGGCCACATGTCCCCTCTCTATCCAACAATTTTGGCAGCAAAAACATTTCCTATCATCCCACATCCACCTTATTCACTGACTTGGCACCGTGCGACTTCTGGCTGTTCCCAAAATTGAACAAACGATTTGACACGATCAAAGACATCAAATCCAACACGACAGATTTCTGAAGGCAATTAACAAAAAAGGACTCCATAAATGTTTCTGACAGTTGCAGGAAAAGGTTGAAACAAGTGGTACGATGGGAGTTCTTTGAGAGGGGATTAAGATTAAGTGTTTAATAAAAATGATTTTATTCTGCAATTAAATAAAATTTTTGATCACCTCATATTATGCCGTATGCGGACACTGTGGGGCTGGAGATGCTGTTTTGATGGGGGGGGGGGGTACTGTACTGTCTTTGTTTGTTCTGTCCCACTCTGGTCTTGTTTTTTTGCTGGCATTTCTTGATTATCTGTTAGGTTTTAGTGGTTGAATAGCAGCATTTGGCGGCCTCTTCGGATTTTGTTGCGTCGATCTCCCAACTTCCCACAATGGGACTTAGCGCGGTCAAACAGTGTTTTTGCACAGCTCATCTTGTGACACGATGGATGGCCACTGTTGTCGTCCAGTATCTTGTCCATGTGGTGTGGCTTGTGGCATACTGTGAGCCTATTGGCTGTCTGGTTTCCTGGAGAGTAAGATATCTAGGAATGCCAGTGAGCCTTCTTTTTCAACTTCACAAGTGAATTGGAGCTCCTGGGACCTCGAGTTTCGGTGAGCGTGGAAGCTTTTGAGTTGATTGACCTTTATGATCACAAAATGTATCATCTACGATAACTTTTGTAGCCATAAACTTGGCCTGTGCTCATCAATTAGAGTGGAATCCTCAAAGGCTTGCATGACGAGCTCTGCAATGAGGCCTGAGATCAAGTGACCCCTTGGTGTTCCCTTCATTGGTGATGCACTGTTCAGTTGAAGGTGAAGTGTGTCGAGTTCATACACAGACACACAAGGGATTTGATATCCCATGCAGAAACCGAGTGTGCTGTCTCTGCTCGCTTTGTGTCTTTGTATCTAACTATACAATCATTTCTGTCGCTATTCACTGTCTGGATGTGTATTCGGTGACTGAAGCAGTATGAGAGGTAATGTCAAAGGATTGCCATTAAATTTGTCTTCCTGCAGTGGATGTCCTTGATTCTCCTGAGGAAATCATCCACGTTGTGGATTGTCGTGAGTTGAGTTGTGGACAGGGTTTCAAAGCTATAATAAAGCTGATGTAGGCTTGGTGCATCGTGGTCGTCCTCTGAGCGATCCGATTGGTCGTCCACAGTGAAACATTTTCTCGTGGATTTTTGGTAGGCTGTAAAGTAAGGTCGGAGTGAGTCCATGGGGCACATGGCCCAAAACTTGGCTTTCAGTCAGGAGTCTACTTTGATGTAATTTCTGTGCATTGTTAATACCTGTCTTTCGATGGCTTGTGTGGGGTCTTTTGTGACAACTTCGTATGTCAATTTGTCATCGAGGAGAAGCTGCAGCTTTCCTGTTGTAATCACTTTGTTCAATACCACGTTGATCAACCATTGTCTGCAGGAACAATGAACGATGGAGCTGTCTTGGCGCAAATCTTGAAGTACAAGACATTCATTGTTTGTAAAAAAATGAATGTCGTTTCTGCCTGGCGAAGTGCCATTACAAGTTGTGTATAGCAGCGCATTCTTACCATCGTCATCTGTTGGGAGGTGTTTATAGCTGTTCCAATTTGTCTGCTCCAGCCTCATGGTGTCTGCAATGCCCACAAACCCAACTCCACTCTGAAGACATTGCTACCAAAACTGAAAGATAAAATAGACAGATTTGGACAGATGTCAGACTGTTATGACATCCCCTGTCATGACTGCACCACCCACACATGGGGCAAACAGGGAAAAGGTTGGCCACCTGACTGACTGAACACCAAATGCGTGAAGCCAGACACGACACATCCTCTGCCATCACGACAAAACGAAAACCTGCACCACACGTTCACGTGGAAGCAAGCCACAGTCATGGGGGTGGCCACCTCCAAGGAAAGCCGTGGGGTTAGAGGCAATGGTGGTCTGGATGAACCGCTTGATCAACATGCATGTTGACCTCAACCCAACTTACCAAGCCCGACGTAGACACCTAAGCAAACATGGCAGGCCATGACAGCAAACCACTCCAAGACACAGGCTCCAATGAAGAAGCCAACACGCCGATCCAAACTTCTGTTCCCTTCCCTCAACCAAACCTCAACCCCATTGGTGGAATGAACAGCCAATCAGGCAGTCAGACACGTGCACACAGGACAATCCATCCATTGGGAACATAAGCTGTGCAGAGCGTTGTATTGCTAAGCAGTCTCCTTGGCTAATGGCACAATCCTGGACGGGTCACCAACTCCGACACAGGATACCAGCATGCTGGCACTCATTTTGCGCCGACCTCGGAAGGATGACAGGCAGAATCAACCCCACCTGGTATAAATTCAACAGCTGAGTGGGATTTGAACTCAGGATCTTAAGATCCCAAGCCCACCACCCTAAACCATTAAACCAACACCAGGCATACAGGACAATAATCATACAAAATAAAATTTCCAAATGTAAACCGTTTTTCATAAAGTCTGCCTCTGAGGATGGAATCGAGACAAGCGCCCGAAATGTCAGTCCAACAAAAAAGGTTGTTTTTTCTTTTCCCTTTAATGCTCAGTGTACTTTCTCATTAATTTAATATGATTCCTGAGCTGCACATTTTATAACATATTCTATATATTACATACTAGCAAATATCACCCGTCGCTTACTGACAGTAATACGAAAGGGGGGAGGGAGAAAAGAGGGGAAAGAGGAGAGAGGAGTGGGGGAGGCGAGCGGGAAGAGTGAAGAGGAGGAGGGGAAAGGAGAGAGGAGGGAGGGGGAGCGAGAAGGGTGGGGAAGGGAAGACAGTACGAGGTGAGAGGAAAGGAAGACAGACCTGGCAATGGAGTGTTAATTACGATTCACACAGTCTCATCAAAAACGATTCTGCATCGGAATAACATGAAGAGAGAAACGAAATAATGTCTGAAATACATATTCTATGGTCATACAATAAAACGGCCCGGAAAAAAAACTCCCGTCCGACATAAACACCACCCGGACCGCCCCGAGACAACACCAGCCTGGACGCGTCCCGAGACCAACACCGCCCCAGAACGGTCCCGAGATACACCGCCGAGCGTCCCCAGAACACAACACCGCCGGGACGCGTCCCGAGACTCAACGACCATCGGCGACGTCCACGTCCCTCGGGACGCGTCCGAGACCACAACCATCGGGACGCGTCCTGAGACCAACATCGCCGGCGCGTCCCGAGACCACACCGCCCGGACTGTCCCGAGACCAACATCGAGAAACACCGCCCGGACGCGTCCCGAGACCAACACCGCCCGGACGCGTCCCGAGACCAACACCCCCGACGCGTCCCGAGACCAACACCGCAGCCCGGACGCGTCCCGAGACCAACACCACCGGACGCGTCCCGAGACCAACACCGCCCAGACCGCGTCCCGAGACCAACACAACCGCACCGCGACGCGTCCCGAGACTAAACACTGCACGGACGCGTCCCGAAGACCAACATCGCCCACACATAAGCCACAGTCCAGATATGTCCAGAGACAGAGACAGAGACAGACATAGAGAGAGAGGAGGGGAGAGTGAGAGAGAGATGGCGGGAGGATGGTACTGCACTGTAATGGGAAGGGGTAGAGCATGGATGGGAGAGAGAGCGAGAGACATGGGGGTAAGAGAGTTCGCAGAAAGAATGTGATGCTTAATTTACAACATACAACGCACGGACGATATCGGCAATTTTCGGGAATTGGCAGGTTGGAGTCAGTGTGATTACCGACTACAGTATTTACTGTATACAACCAGAAACCTTGAGTATCTTTCACCAGAAAACAACGTAACATTTATATCGACGTTTCGGCAGTACGTTCACAAACATTATTCTTTTAAAATCGACAATGGGTGCTCAGCAAGTGGCTTAAGCACTCATGCAAGCACTCCAATTGCATGGTTGATAAGGAACGGTTGGCCAGGCTGTCGCTGCATACCATAGAGGAACCCATTAACTTTAAAGCCAATCTTCACTGTGCACACCGCAGTTCATGAAATAAATTTATTTAGTGAAATGAAATGACTTCATCCACAAAAGGGTTGCAGCTTAATGCAGAAACCCTGGAGACATCGCAAAGTTCAATCGCCCATGAAATATACATTGCAAGAAAATATAGACATTGATCTGACAGACGCTATGGACAAGCAGCCACTCTTGGGGACAGGTCACGAGGACTAGCAGTGAATCCATTTAAATCATATAGCTCAATGAAGCTGGTTAATTTTATTACATTGCTAAATTTTTTTGTTCACTCAATATAATTCTTCAAATAGAAGAAAAAGAAAAGTTTTAATGCTTTGGAAATTTCACTTCTTCTTGTGTATGTATGGAGGAGGGAACACAGCCTTGCTTGCTTAAAGTAAATAGGTATATCGGCTTAGTTATAAGACTCGTTATTTCTTTAAATTATCAGATTTCACACAGATTTTCAACACTTATTCAGTCCGGACGATATCCGATCCTCAAAACCGAAATCATATTTTGATGAGACCTTAGGGAGTCCGTGAGAGTAGATCGTGGAAAATCGTATCATATAATGCAAGAAATTGCTCCAAACTCCCAATTTGACTTTCAAAAGTGATGTGTACAGCGATGAACAGGCATTCGATACGAGTGAGAAAGTGAAGAAAAAACACTTTAACGAAAAGAAATCGTTGTGGCCTGTTCCAAGTTAAAGGCCCTGTCACACCTTGACGATTTAGACCAGCGTATGGCTGACGTATGAAAATTTGGCTAAAACGCTGGCACACGTCGAATACGTTATGGGTAAGTTTTGTATACGTTAAGAGCACGCTGGCATACGTCGTAGTCTGCTGGCATACGTCGTAGTATGCCGAGCTGTTAGACAAATTTTCCATGCTTTGAAATTTTTCGACGTATGCCAGCGTATGACTCACACGTTCCGCATAACGCTGGCCATAAGTTGTAGGCACGTTACGCGATCGTTGACACACGTCGACACACGTTACTTGCAAGTTACTCATAAGTCGAAACACGTCGAGGTAATGTTTAGCGTCAGTGTTCCAGACTCCCTGTTTTTTTTTGTTTTTTTTTTCTTCGGTATGACGGTGATGTTGACACTTCGATTTCTAGTGCGGTAATGATTTTAAATCGTTGAGCGGCAGCCTATTAATTATATTAATATATAACCGCACTAGAAATCGAAGTGTCAACATCACCGTCATACCGAAGAAAAAATAAAAAAATAAAAAACCAGGGAGTCTGGAACACTGACGCTAACCATTACCTCGACGTGTTTCGACTTATGAGTAATGTACAAGTAACGTGGTCGACGTGTGTCAACGATCGCGTAACGTGCCTACAATTATGCCAGCGTATGCGGAACGTGTGTCATATGCCGAGTACGTCGAGAAATTTTCAACATGCTGAAAATTTCTCGACGTACTCGGCGTATGACGACGTATGCCAGCGTACTACGACGTATGCCAGCGAGCCTTAACGTATACAAAACTTACCCATAACGTATTCGACGTGTGCCAGCTTGGTTCGGCAAATTTTTTCATACGTCGGCATACGCTGGCTAAAACGTCAAGGTGTGACAGCGGCTTCACACTTCGATGTCTAGTGCGGTTATGATTTTGAATCGTCGAGCCGCAGCCTATGAATAGCCTACGCCACGTGATCGTCGGCGATACGCTGCCGCGCGCTATGCATAAGTTAGACTATCATTGGGCATAGGTTTGTGAACGCCGACAACACGCTCACAGCATTCGTTGGTATAAGTTATCTATATGTGATTGAAACGTTCTGTGTACGTTACTAATACGTTATGCATACGTCCAACACGTTATTATACGCCCAAAACTTAAAAAAAAACATCAATAGTTAGCGTACGCCAGCGTTTTACATACATTTTGAGACCTTGCCATACGCTGGCTAAAACGTAAAGGTGTGACAGCCCTTTAAGGCATGGTTGAGCAGGCCCAAAAAACATGGTGGCTTCAGACCCGGCGAGGTTACCCAGGAAATGCCTGAAAGACCCTGAGAGCGAGGTGGTCGAGGATTGCCTGACGAAGGATATAATTAAATAATGCCGTAATTATGTTAAATTATTTCGTTAACGTCTGCGAGTAATTTGACGTTTCTCCTCCGAAGCTGCTGGACGGATTGTCACCACTTTCGGCATGCGAGTGGTCTGTGGTCGAATGAACAGCATGGGCTATGTGAGATCACACCAGACGGACAGGTTTGGGAATTTTTGGCGATTTCCTAATTTTTACATTCGTTTGCATGGCGACGGGTGACGTCACCACTGAGGCCTAATGACGTCATGACATCATCGGTCATTCGCTGACGTCATTACGTCTGTCGGCGACAGACCGTTCACCGCTGAGAGGCGTAATGCCACTGCGAGAAAAACAGCATCTGCAATGTAAAACCCTCTTTCTGCTGACTACCTCAGAAGGTGAATTTGACACAAAAAAATGTAACAAGAAACATGGTATATAAAGAAATTCGATAAATCACATCGTGAACACTGGATATATTGACGTCCTAACGAACTCTCACTTTCAAAACTTTGCGCAGAGCGCGGGTTTTGGCTAGTTACGTTAAAAAGGATGTTTTAATTAACCCAAACACCCAATTTTCACTTTGCACTTTCTTGGAATTTTCTTCGTTTACATGCAAAGTTGAGGCTGTTTGGTTTTATAGTTTTGGAGTTATGGAGGACACACACACACACACACACACACACACACACACACACACACACCCTTTAATTAGTGTGTACTCGACTACCCGTGAACCCGTTGGGTTTCCGTTGTGACAGCGGTTGATGAAAAAAACAAAAAGAACACAAATTTTTAATATTAAATTTATTAGTGGTCAAACTTTAACTTGAAGAAAATTTGAGCATTTACCTCAGGAGTCATCGTTCAATGAAGCACGCGTCTAAACACAATCTCTATTGTAATACCAAGCTTGCGCACTAAAAACTCGGCTCGCCTTCACACGATCCCTATGAAATTGCTGTGGCACTTAGCGGACATGCCGACACAATGTTTGGGAAGTCTTGGCGTTCCATAGTACCACTTGCATTTGCACAATGCGTATTTTTGTCATTCCCCATGTACGGTCTGTCGTCTGCTACCAGCTATGTTGTACTCTATCCCGTGCATGTGCACGGGTATCACTAGTTTTATTTATTAACGAACACGGAAGTATAAAGATCAAAATGGCAGTTTATTTTATGCTTAAAAATAATTGTTCTTTGTCAATACTAAATGTTTGAGTTTTTTTTTTAATCATTTCAAGAAAAAAAAAAGAATAGCTCCACGAACTATAGCGCTGAGTTGTTTGCATTGATCAAATTCTCCTGAAGAGTACTTGACTGAATCGGAATTGATTTTTTAATAATAATTTTAAATAATTAAATAAATTTTAAATAATAACCTCACGCCACATTATTAAAAACACCTCACC
>CM068965.1:90795635-90825019 GCA_035128595.1 Eptatretus atami | reverse complement strand
TGGGTGTATCGGGCAGACCTACAGTGCAAAGTATAAATGGAGCGTTGGGACGGTACAGTCCTAGATATCAATGCAACCTGTGCTGAACTAGGGCCAAAATGTTTGCAACTCCTTGGCGTGCACACCCTCAGTGGGTGCGACACAACCTCATCCGTATGGCAAAGGCAAGATTGGCGCACTAAAAACTTTGCTGACAGGGAACTTCCCGGGCTTGGCTGATGTGCTGGGTGAGGTGGGCACGACAGAAGCTAATTTGCTGGAAGCAGCAAAACCTTCCTTCCTCGCTCTGTTTGGTCAGGTACCGGGAACTTCTATGGAATCTGCTCGCTTTACGCTATTCATCAAAAAGAAGAAAAGTCCCAAAGTGATGGCCCTTCCTCCAACAACGACCAACTTGTTACAACAAGTGTTGAGGGCTCATTTACAAGTGATGTTGTGGAAAGAGGCAGACCACCAAGCTCCACCCGATAATTCAGCTGATCTCACAAAATTTGGATGGGAGATTCAGGATAATATCCCTGTTCCTCTCACTGCTAAGGGTGACCCGGCACCGGCAGAGCTAATTGACATGATCCGGTGTCAATGTAGGGCACAGAGTAAGAAGTGCATCACTGAGGCGTGTGGCTGCCACAAAAGAACATCTTTCATGTACGTCATACTGTAACTGCTCTGGTGAAGATGGCTGCTGCAATCCACACTCAAAGAGACGAGATGTTCAAACTACAAATGAGGAGTACTCGATATGGAGGAGGCTTATGAGGATGACGTAGATCAGGAGGATGATGTAGATCAGGATGTTGGGAAAGAGAATTTTGATGAGGGTGGCGATCAGGAGAGCGAAGGCCAGGAGGATGAGGATAGTCTTTTTGATCCCGATTATGAGTGGGAGCATACAGAAATTTGATTCAGTTGGGGAAGATGACAATTATCATCTTATTGTATAATTTACACTTATGTAATTGTGAATACCAGCTTTTGTGACATGTTAGTGATATTTTCACATGAAGAAAACATGAATAAAGTGAATCATTAATGTTCATCAAGTTGATTCAATTCGCTGTCCACCCCGAGATCAAATTTAACCTTTATCTGACCTTCAATGCATGAGATAGACCTGTAATCGAAGGAATAACATCAGAAATGGATTCTACATACATAAAAACCTGAAAAGAGGTATTACACACCATTTTAGGACAAGCGGTTAAAAAATTAAATTATCGAGATGGTGATCGGTAGCCATCTTGGATTATGCAAATTACCAGAATTGCCCAAAGTTGCCATTTGGGCAACCAAGCTCGAATTGTTCTGGGACCTCATACGATTCCAAATAAACATTAAAAAAAATTCATAGGAAAGGACTTTCTAGGTTTGGTATTGAACAGATAGAAACGTCAAATCGACTATTGAGTCAATACTTTGTAGAAGCTACTTTGGCAATGATTACAGCTTCAAGTCTTCTTTGCACATCTGGATTGGGTATGTCTGTATCAGCTTTGCACATCTGGATTTGTGGATTTTCTCCCTTCTTCCTTGCAGATTTGCTCAAGCTCTGTCAAGATTGATGGGGAGCGTTGGTGAACACTAATCTTCAAGTCTTTCCACAGATTCTCAATGGACCACTGGATTCAAGTCTGGACCCTGGCTGGACCACTCAAGTACTTTCACGTTCTTGTTCTGAAGCCATTCCAGTGTTGCTTTGGCTGTATGCTTGGGGTCATTGTCCTCTTGGAATGTATATCTTCACTGCTGTCTAAGGTCTTTTGGACTCTGAAGCAGGTTCTCCTCAAGGACTTTCCTGTATTTGACTCAATTAATAGTTCCCCCCATCCTTTCAAGTCTCCCATTCCCTGCCACTGAAAAGCATCCCCATAGCATGATGCTACCTACCATCACCATACTTCACAGTAGGGATGGTGTTAGATGGGTGATGAGCTGTGCTAAGTTTCTGCCAGATATAGTGCTTTGCATTCAGGCCAAAGAGTTCACATTTCGTCTCATCAGACCATAGAATATTTTGCCTCATTCTCTCAGTCTTTCACGTGCCTTTTTGCAAACTCCAGGCGGGCTGTCATGTGCCTTTTTTTCAGGAGTGGCTTCCATGTGGTCACTTTCCCTGAAGGCCTAGATTTGTAAAGTGCTGCAAAGATTGTTGTCCTTCTGGCAAGTTCTCCCACCTCAAGCAAGGAACTCTGTAGTTTTGTCAGAGTGGTCATTTGGGTTCTTGGTCACCTCCCTGACCAAGGTCCTTCTTGCCCGGTTGCTCAGTTTGATTGGACGGCCAGCTCTCAGAAGAGTCTGGGTAGTTCCATATTCTTTCCATTTCCTAATGGTGGAGCTCACTGTGCTCTTGGGAGCTTTCAACACTCTAGAAATTGTTTTATACCCTTCCCCAGATCTATGCTTCCTCACAATTCTATCTCAGAGTTCTATGAACAGTTCCTTGGACTTCATGGTAGATTTTCTGCTCTAATATGCACTGTCAACTGTGGGGCATATGCATATATGATCAAAAGGCAAAGATAAAATAGAGTAGAGTAATTTAATAAGATCAATTGTAATCAAAATAAAGAGAAAGGATGTCTGTGTGACAACACCTGAACCCAGGTGTCCACTTTCATTCCTTCTCAGCAACTCCTCTCACCTTCAGGACATTGCTGTTCTCGATGATCGGCGAGTGAGGAAAGAGAGTCAAAATCACGACCACAAGCATCGCAAGTAAGCACCGACTCTTCCTCAGGTTCATCCTCATCTTGACTCGAGCTCCTTCCATCATCGGCTTCTACCACTTGCTGCTCGACCGACTCCAGCCCTGTGGAAACGGCATGGTCAGCACGTTCGACGAAGTAGGAGGAGCAGGTTTAAAGATGAAACTTAACTTAAACGTTAGATTGTAGTGCATTTAACGTAACGCCTCTGGTGAGATTTCAAGTTCTGAATCAGAATTTACAATGAGTTTACAAGTAGAAAGAAGAAAATGATGGTGGGTCATTCTGTAAGTACTGCATATTACAACTGAGATGATGAATGTTGTAAATTATTATACAATGAACTAGAATGGTACTCTTCGATGTCACGTCGACGCCAGATATGCCTCCGCCACCATTATTACATCATTATACATACTTGTACCAAGTTTGATGTAAATCCCTGAACCCAGATTTAAAATATTAAATAATTCTGGCTGCCAGACCATGCATCCGATCAGGTTCAAATTTAAACATATATCCCCCATTACTACTCGATCAAAATTGTGAAGTTTCACATCGATTGATGAAGCGGTTGAAGAGAAATAATTTTTTTTTAAGATCTTCGTTCAATCCAATATGGCTGCCAGACCATGTGACGTATTAACTATTCGTGAACACCATGGTATCCCCAAGGCTTGGGGAACATGTGGGTGAAGTTTCCCCTTGATCTGTCAAGCCGTTTCAGAGAAGAGGATTTTTAAAGGTTTATTCTTCAAAAACTCAGAGCTGCCAAAATATGTGAACTTTGCCGTCATAAGTGGAGAACTATTTGTTCCTCATGGATAGGTTTATCATACCTGTAAAGTTTTGCCTCGATCTGTTCAGCCGTTTCGGAGAAGATTTTTGAAGGCTTTTATGTTAAAAGCAATGTGGCTGCCACACTACGTGACCTATGACGTCATAATTATCATTAAAACATCCTACGTGAGCAGTCGCACCGATGGTGAAAACTGTTAAATAGATAAGTGGTTGAAGAGAAAAGAGAGAAAATGATCATGGACGGACGTACACACGTACGGCCAACCCGCAAACACAATGCCTCCGGTGACTTTGTCTGCGGAGGCATAAAAAAACTAGTCTTGGTCGTGAAAGTGTCAATCCTCGTCGGCAGACAGGTAGAACAATGGATGAAATCAACAGGACATTGGTGGAGGCATGGTAACCGCCGTGGGAACTGAAGATAACCTGACATTTCGGGCGTTAATCCTTCATCAGAGCAAAACATGGTGAACTCCCGAAACATCAGCTTCTCCTCGGTTCTCAGGGTAGTTAGGATAGTTAGGATGCTTCCATCAACGATCTAGAAATCATTATGCCAAGATAAATTCCAGACTGTACCCAGGGTTGTATCTTCTGGATTCCACGGCGATTCCGTCTCATCATGATCTTTATCCTCCACTGCAATAATGGGGAACAAGTGAAAACAAGGTAAATGCAGACCAATAATGAGTACACACAGGTGGTGAGTGAAAACATGGGACACACAGGTAGTGAATGAAGGCAGAATACACCTGGAGGATGGGTGTGGTTAGGGTGTGTGAGAGCAGTGTACACACAGGGGGGGAGGGTGTGTGAGAGCACTGTACACACAGGAGCGAGGGTTGTGAGAGCACTGTACACACAGGGGAGGGAGGGGTTGTGAGAGACTGTACCACACAGGGGGGGAGGGTGTGCAGAGCACTGTACACACAGGGGGGTAGGGGTGGGGGGGTGTCGAGAATCTGGTGGGAAAATGAAGAAAGTTGCAATAGGTGGTCAGTGAGGGATGGGGATTCAACCTGAGCAGCATTTTCGATGGTGAATCATTCAAGAACATCGTTTCCTTCGCATGGAGTTAGAATACTGAACGGGTGGAATAAAATGGAACAACAATATCATTTACTGTGACTGAATCAGGTAGTACAGTGGTGGGTGGGAGTGGAAAGCACGGTGGAGTGTGGAGTGTGGAGTGTGGAGTGTGGAGTGAGTGTAAGAAATGGTGGAATGTGGAGTGTGGAGTGTGGAATGTGGATTGTGGAATGTGGAGTGTGGGGCATGGTGGAGTGTGGAGTGTAACATACGGTGGAATTTGGAATATGGAGTGTGGAGTGTAACATACGTGGAATGTGGATTGTGGAATGTGGAGTGTGGGGCATGGGGAGTGTGAGTGTGGAATGTGGATGTAACACATGGTGGAATGTGGAGTGGAACACATGGTGGAATGTGGAGTTGAACACATGGTGGAATGTGGAGTGTGGAGTGTGGAGTGTGGATGTGGAATGTGGAGTGTAACACATGGTGGAATGTGAGTGGAACACATGGTGGAATGTGGAGTTGAACACATGGTGGAATGTGGAGTGTAATGCATGGTGGAATGTGGAGCGTAATGCATGGTGGAATGTGGATGGTAACACATGGTGGAATGTGGAGTGGAACACATGGTGGAATGTGGAGTTGAACACACGGTGGAATGTGGAGCATAATGCATGGTGGAAATGTGGAATGGTGAGTGTAACATATGGGTGAATGTGGAGTGTAACACATGGTGGAATGGGGAGTGGAAACATGGTGGAATGGGGATGAAACATGGTGGAATGTGGAGTGGAACACATGGTGGAATGTGGAGTGGAAAACATGGTGGAATGTGAGTGGAGTGTAACATACGGTGGAATGTGGAGTGGAACACATGGTGGAATGTGGAGCGTAATGCATGGTGGAATGTGAGCATAATGCATGGTGAAAGTGGAATGTGGAGTGTAACACATGGTGGAATGTGGAGTGGAACACATGGTGGAATGTGGAGTGTGGAATGTGGAGTGTGGAGTGTGGAGTGTGGAATGTGAAGTGTAACACATGGTGGAATGTGGAGTGGAACAATGTGGAATGTGGAGTGTGGAGTGGAACACACGTGGAGTGTGGAGTGAACACATTGTGGAATGTGGAGTGTGGAGTGGAACACACGGTGGAGTGTGGAGTGGAACACACGGAGGAATGTGGAGTGGACACATTGTGGAATGTAGAGTGTGGAATGTGGAGTGTGGAGTGTGGAGTGTGGAATGTGGATGTAACACATGGTGGAATGTGGGTGGAACACATTGTGGAATGTGGAGTGTGGAGTGGAACACAGCGGTGGATGTGGAGTGGAACACACGTGGAATGTGGAGTGGAACAATGTGGAATGTGAGTGTGGAGTGAACAACGGTGGAGTGTGGAGTGGAACACACGTGGATGTGGAGTGTAACACATGGTGGAATGTGGAGTGGAACCATTGTGGAATGTGGAGTGGAGTGTAACATACGGTGGAATGTGGAGTGTAACACATGGTGAAGATGTGGAGTGTAACACACGGTGGAATGTGGAGCAAAGCATGGTGGAAAGTGGAATGTGGAGTGTACACATGGTGGAATGTGGAGTGGACACATGGTGGAATGTGGAGTGGTGTAACATACGGTGGAATGTGGAGTGACACATGGTGGAATGTGGATGTGGAATGTGAATGTGGAATGCAACACATGGTGGAATGTGGAATGTGGAGTGCACACATGGTGGAATGTGAGTGGAACACATGGTGGAATGTGGAGTGGAGTGTAACATACGGTGGAATGTGGAGTGTAACACATGGTGGAATGTGGAGTGTAACACACGGTGGAATGTGGAGCATAATGCATGGTGGAAAGTGGAATGTGGAGTGTAACACATCGTGGATGTGGAGTGTAACACATCGTGAATGTGGATGTAAGACATGGTGGATGTGGAGTGGAACACATCGTGGAATGTGAACACACGGTGGAGTGTGGAGTGTGGAATGTGAAGTGGAACACATCGTGGAATGTGGAGTGTGGAAGTGGAGTGTGGAGTGTGGAATGTGGAGTGTGGAATGTGAGCGTAATGCATTGTGGAATGTGGAGTGTGGAGTGCAACACATGGTGGAATGTGGAATGTGAGTGCAACACATGGTGGAGTGTGGAGTGGAACACATGGTGGAATGTGGAGTGGAACACATGGTGAATGTGGAGTGGACTGTGGAGTGGAACACACGGTGGAATGTGGAGTGTGGAGTGTGGAAGGTGGAGTGTGGAATGTGGAATGTGGAGTGTGGAATGTGGAATGTGGAGTGCAACACATGGTGGAATGTGGAGTGGAACACATTGTGGAATGTGGGTGTGAATGTGGAGTGTGGAGTGGAACACACGGTGAATGTGGAGTGTAACACATTGTGGAATGTGGAGTGTGGAATGTGGAATGTGGAGTGTGGAGTGGAACACACGGTGGAATGTGGAGTGGAACACATTGTGGAATGTGGAGTGTGGAATGTGGAGTGTGGAATGTGGAGTGTGGAATGTGGAGTGTGTCGTGTGTCGTGGAACACACGGTGGAATGTGGAGTGGAACACATTGTGGAATGTGGAGTGGAACACATTGTGGAATGTGGAGTGGAACACATTGTGGAATGTGGAGTGCGGAGTGCGGAGTGTGGAGTGTGGAGTGTGGAGTGTGGAATGTGGAGTGTAACACATGGTGGAATGTGGAGTGTAACACATGGTGGAATGTGGAGTGTAACACATGGTGGAATGTGGAGTGTGGAGTGTGGAATGTGGAGTGTAACACATGGTGGAGTGTGGAGTGTGGAATGTGGAACGTGGAGTGTGGAATGTGGAGTGGAACACATGGTGAATGTGGAGTGTAACACAGTGGAATGTGGAGTGGAACACATTGTGGAATGTGGAGTGTGGATGAGGAGTGTGAGTGTGGAGTGGAACACACGGTGGAATGTGGAGTGGAACACATTGTGAAGGATGTGGAGTGTGGAGTGGAACACATGGTAGAATGTAAGTGGAACACATGGTGGAATGTGGAGTGGAACACATTGTGGAATGTGGAGTGTGGAGTGGAACACACGGTGGAATGTGGAGTGGAACACATTGTGGAATGTGGAGTGTGAGTGGACACACGGTGGAGTGGAACACACGGCTCGATGGAGCTGACCAAACCAGTGGTTGGCGCGCATGCACGCGCATACACACACACACACACACACACACACCACACACACACACCACACGCGCACGCCGCCACACACACACACACCACACCACACCCACACACACGCGCGCACAGCGCACACACACACACACACACACACACACACACACACACACACACACACACACACACACGGCCGTGTTTATCTGTCGCCGTGAATTAATGCAAAGGTTAAATAAATTAAAAAGGAGAAATAAAGTTTGGTACAACTACAGTTATTACAGTAATTCATGTTAACAACTTGGTTTTGGTAAAGGAAAGAAAAAAAAAGAAGGAAAACCTTGGGAAAAGATTTGTCCATCCGGACAAACTGAGGGAAAACCTTGGGATAAAAGATTTGTCCATTCGGCCAAACTGAGGTAAAACCTTGGATAAATGATTTGGCCTTCGGACAAACTGAAGGAAAACCTTGGATAAAAGATTTGTCCATTCGGACAAACAGGGAAAACCTTGGATAAAAGATTTGTCCATCGGACAAACTGAGGGAAATCTTGGGATAAAAGATTTGTCCATTCAGACAAACTGAGGGAAAAACTTGGATAAATGATTTGTCCGTTCGACAAACTGAGAAAAACCTTGGGATAAATGATTGTCCATTCGGACAAACTGAGGAAACCTTGGGATAAATGATTGTCTGCTCGACCTGAGAGAAAACCTTGGGATAAAAGATTTGTCTATTCAGACAAACTGAGGGAAAACCTTGGGATAAAAGATTTGTCTGTTCAGACAAACAGAAGGAAAACCTTGGGATAAAAGCTTTGTCCATTCGGACAAACTGAGGGAAAACCTTGGGATAAATGATTTGTCCGTTCGGACAAACTGAGGGAAAACCTTAGGATAAATGATTTGTCCATTCAGACAAACTGAGGGAAAACCATGGGATAAATGATTTGTCCGTTCGGACAAACAGAAGGAAAACCTTGGGATAAATTATTTGTCCGTTCGGACAAAAATGATGTTAACATGGGGAGCAAGGCAAGTGAAGGGAGTTCATGAAACAAGGATGAAGGGTAAATAAAAAAGGTAACATGGAAATGGAATAACCAGATAGGAAACACATATCAAGATGCGTGTTAAAAACAGCAAACCTGAGGAAATATAATTATACAAGGAAGATAAAAGGAAAGTGAAAGGGGAATGTAGAAAAGGGAATTAAATAGTTAATCGTGATAATGGTTGCGGAGTCGAGCAGAGACTCAATGTACACTACCCTTGCCATCGATACCCGCCACTCCCCAGAGAGGCCAAGGCGGCAGGGGACAGTGCAACAAAGGAGAAATGGTTGGTTTGGGCCAAGGGAGTGGGGGTGGGTAGAGCTGGAACCCATAGAGGCCCAGCATGCATCTATTCCATCCTAGCAACCATCCCTTCCTACCTCTGCACTCTCCATCTTTAGCTCTTCCTGTTTCTGTTCCTTTCTCAACTATATCCTGTACGCCTTCAACACAGTTGGCTTATTTCCATGATTCACTCATCGTTATGGTACCATCTGTCTGGATTCAAGTCCAAGCGTGAACTCAGCATCCTGCAGAGACGAGGCCACTGACCAGAATACCTGCAAGCACCACGAAAGACTTCATCGTTGTAATGGTGTAGCTTACTGCTCGATGAGCAATCATTAAAGTTATCCAAATATATTATGGGGACACTGAAATGGAGAGACCTTGTTCAAATACACCTCAACAACACGACCCTAAAGCCCAAACAAATGGTCATGATCAACATGGAAAACAACAGGAAAAAAAATGTGTCACACTCAAAACTGTTTGCATGTGTGTCTGCAATCTTTACAGCACTACTCAGTTCTGCTCCCCAGGTCGAGCTCGGTCCAGCTCCCCCCGGTGGACCCAGCTTGGATCAACTCCCTCCTCCCCCCTCCCCGTCCCCTCGCCCCACCTGGCTCAGCTCTGCTCCCCCAGTCCACTTGGTCCTGCTCTGACTTCGACTCTGTTCCAATCCATTCCACTCTGTTCCATCATGTTGTCCTAACTCTGCTGCACAGCTTTGTTTCCCAGTTATGATGTCTATTTCACAACTAAGTAAGCCTGTTTCCCCATCTTGTGTCTCAGCCATGGAGATATCAAAGGGCTCGCCTCGCTGCCGGTGCCAGGGTCGGCTGGCAGGACGACATCACCGCAGTGACGCAGCAACACGCGGGGAGCGCTGCGCGTGCCTTTGGTCTCCGGAACGCTATGCCTCGTAATTACAGCGGCCTCTCCGGGAGCCTGCATCCTACACAAACCACACGCCCCTGCCCTGGATCTGGTAGTTGGTAGCACAGGCTGGACTAAAACTGAGAGCTTTCCTTATAGAATTTTCAGAATGTTTGCAACATCAACGATAGGTGAACCATGACAAACAGTCAAGCAAAACCCCTCTGTCTGGGCGAGTGGAAACCCATTGGCTACCCGTCCCCAAAGTCAAGCAAAACCAATCGGTTTACCCTCCCCCCCCCCCCAATTCCGCTTCACTCTCCCAGCGCTCCCTGCCGCACTGCCCCATCGATGGCACTGCAGAGGGATCGGATAGATCGATAAAGCCAAGCGACAACAACCAAGCCTCACCATCAGCTTCCTACGATTACAAGTATAGAAACTCAGCCGCATTCTCTCCGTGCCTTAGCCCATCATGTACGACATCTTGCCCCCTCGTTTTCACTTCCAGCTTAGTCCTTTCTCTGTTTCTACCCGAAATGCAGACATCACGTGCAACTATGCCTGGTGTTGGCTTAATGGTTAGGGTGGTGAGCTTTGGATCCTAGGGTCCTGAGTTTGAATCCCACTCAGCTGTTGAATTAATACCAGGTGGGGTTAACTCGGCCTGTCATCCTTCCGAGGTCGGCAAAATGAGTGCCAGCATGCTGGTATACTGTGTTGGAGTGGCGACCCGTCCAGGATTGTACCCAATAGCCAATGAGACTGCTAAGGCAGCATCAACACTCTGCACAGAGTATGGTCCCAATCTCCTCTCTCCTCCTTAGCCCATCATGTATGACATATTGCCCCCTCGTTTTCACCTCCACCTTCGTCCTTTCTGTTTCTACCCCAAATGCACAGACATCATGTGGAACTATGCCTGGTGTTGGCTTAATGGTTCGGGTGGTGGGTTGGGATCCTAGGATTCTGAGTTCAAATCCCACTCTTCTGTTGAATTAATACCAGGTGGGGTTGACTCTGCCTGTCATCCTTCTGAGGTCAGCAAAATGAGTGCCAGCTTGCTGGTATCCTGTGTCGGATTGGCGACCCGTCCAGGATTGTGCCCAATAGCCCAGGGGACTGCTTAGGTAGCACCAACGCTCTGCACAGAGTATGGTCCCAATGGATGGATGGATGGATGGATGGACGTGCAACTGGAAAATTTTACAATGAAGAGCAAAGCAAATGTTATTCATGCTTTTGAGAATGTTTGGGGCCAGAAGCATCTCCAGGTGTGGGCCCTAGGTTAGTCCCCTCAGTTGTGCAGTTCTTCCTTGCTTTCACGTCTTTCTCACCATTAACTTCCCTACAAAACATGCCATTTACCAAAGCTGAAAACCATAACAAACCCAGGTTCATCTCGTTATTTTACAACGATGTGCAGATAACGACAACAGTTAACACGACAAGCAATGTGCTTCAAAAGCACTTCCACATGACCTTAACTTTCTTAAAGATCAACTCAAGTCTCATCTGATGTTGTTAGTATCATTCACTGATAAGAGAAATTAAATTGGGACAATGGCACAACAATGGCCTCATCTTCATCAAGTCATACCATAATTGAGCAGACAGGACAGCTGGCTTACACTCTACTCAAAGGATACTGTATCCTGTCATAAGCAATGCCCTGCCTGTGAATCACCAGGAAGAGAGTTTGCATCAGATTTTGTTTCATTGGTAATTTGACCAAGACACAGGCACGAATAAACCAAACCAAACACTGACCAAACAAACTTTTTTGAACTCGAGAAATTTAGAATGACTAAATCAATGGTACTCAATCATTATTCCCTTTCAGGAAGACCGCTGTGGTTACATTTTAATCGGACTTTGTCGATTACGTGTAAAACAGATACATTCACCGATTAAGTTACATTTAGTGCTCGATCACCAAAAGGACTTCCAACTCACCCAATACGATTTTCTACCGAAAAACAAAATGAACTAGGAAAATGGGAAAATTGTTCAGAAGATGTTTGGAACGAGCTTTGTGAAGATAATTTTATCAAGCAGGTGAGTCAATGTGCGGAGATGGATCAAAAAAAAATAAAAAAATCCTCAGAAATTATGTTTAAAAGTCATTTATCTTTTCCTCAACATTTTACATAAATCGTGAGAAACCATGAATTTGGTTCATGGATGGATCCGCACTCACAAAGTTGGCATGACATTCAAAGTGTACGTTTCCGTAACAAACCCGACACACCACGACGTATTTGAATTACTGCAGTTGAGTAATAGTTACGTGTTTGAACAAACCAACTCACACTGTTCTCAACTGAAAACCTAGAAATTATCCATTGGTTACCTTCAACAAACCACCAACTGAACTTAACAAAATAGTCAGGACAGTTGAACATGCAGATCACATCCTCCCACATCCACAATACAGTCAAACTTGAAAATATGAAATTCATGCCTTTTGACAGCAGCACAAACTCAGCAATAATCATCTTGCCTCTGCAGAGATTCCTCATCCTCAAGTTCGATTCCAAGATCATTCACTTCAGTGTCAAATTTGTTTCAGTGACAGCATCGAGTGCTGCATTATGAGCACACCGTGCTCCAGAAAAGAATGTCAAAGATCCCACAATGTGGTTTCAAAGAATTTGCCTTGGAGTCGGTATTCGGGACAAATTCCAACGTCCCGGTATGGATCAAGCATATGCTACATTACCTTTTCTGGTCTATAAATGCTGTGTAGTGGCTCCACAGAATCTACAAGTGGTGACCACCCAAAATGAAAATATATAACTTGATCATTGCTTTCGGAACCAATGACAAACAAAACAAAAATAATTCCATACTAAGTGCAATCCAAGCATTGGTCTCTAACTCAGTGAGGTGTGGTCTCTCATTGATCATTAAATGGCAGTAAAGGATTCTAAATTCACATTGGAGTTTTTGAGGTCTAGAACTGGACAGTGCAATGAACACATTGTGCCACATGAGGATATTATGCTAAACCTTGTGCTTGTGTCGGCAAAGGAAAATGACAAACGCAGAGAAAAGATAGTCATATCATGCGAGTTTAAAAATTGGGGTCATAACATTTTAAGAAAAGTGCTCAAACTCAGACGCCAACCTTGGCAAAACATTCCACCTCAAAGAACCACACACCCTCCCCCCACCATCCTCTTCCACACACCAGCACCCCACTTGGATGGCTTGTCCTATTTGTGCACATTTGCCAAACGGTGGGACTAGCGAAGGCCGCCGCCTCTCCGGAGGTGCTAATTTTTACTCTGACAAGAGAGAGGACATTTGAGGATAAGAGGCTGTTTGAACAGCGAATAGACAGATGAGAGAGTGATTAAAAGAAAAGAAAAAAACACAATTTTGAAAGAACAGTTTGCAGGCGAAAATGTGGGAAAAAAGGGCCATACAACGATAACTCCCAAAATACAATTGTTTGAAGGCAATAATAAATAAATGTGCATCACAGTAGCGAATCAGACTGCAAAGATGACTGAAGGTTGGTACAAAAATGTCCACGAGTGCAACTGGATAAACATGAGTGAGTACAGAAATGAAAAAGACAAAAGAAAAACGCCCATAATCACAAAAACTCACAAAATTCCACGTACAAAGACTCTCTCGACAAATCACATAACTCGTCTCAGCAAAATGTCACATCAAATCACGAAAGACCTCTGGACAAAATTCCGATAGACCTTCTCTACAAAATACAAATATCACATAGAACGAGTCTACGATCGAGCAAAACTACCTACCTCGAGTGCACACAAATCACAAAATCCATCACTCACAACAATTCACATAACCTCTCACAAATCAATAAACCATCAAACAAAATTCACAAAATCAAACAGCTCTCACAAAAATCACAAAACAAACATCACATAACCTCTCACAAAATCACAACAAAAACCTCTCACAAAATCACATAACCTCTCACAAATCACAAAATCACATAACATCTCACAAATCACATACTCTCACAAAATCACAAAATCACATAAATCTCACAAAAATCACATAACCTCTCACAAAATCACAAAACCTCTCACAAAATCACAAAATCACATAACATCTCACAAAATCACAATAACCTCTCACAAAATCACAAAATCACAAACATCTCACAAAATCACAAAACCTTTCAACAAAAATCACATAACCCTCACAAAATCACATAACCTCTCACAAAATCAAATAACCTCTCACAAATCACAATAACCTCTCACAAAATCAAAATATCACTTCACAAATCACAAACCCTCTCACACAAATCAAATAACCTCTCACAAAATCACATCACCCTCTCACAAAATCACAACCCTCTCACAAATCACAAAACATCTCACAAAATCACAAAACCTCTCACAAAATCAAATCACCTCTCACAAACACAAAATCACAAACTCTCACAAAATCAAATAACCTCTCACAAAATCACAAACCCTCTCACAAAATCAAATAAGCTCTCACAAAATCAAAACCCTCTCACAAAATCAAATAACCTCTCACAAAATCACAAACCCTCTCACAAAATCAAATAACCCTCTCACAAATCACAAACCCTCTCACAAAATCATATGTACTTCACAAAATCAACATTTAACCTCTCACAAAATCAAACAACCTCTCACAAAATCAAATAACCTCTCACAAAATCACAATCCATCTCACAAAATCAAATAACGTCTCACAAAATCACAAACCCTCTCACCAAATCAAATAACCTCTCATAAAATCACAAAATCACTAACCTTCTCACAAAATCACAAAATCACTAACCCTCTCACAAATTCACAAAACATCTCACAAATTCACAAAACCTCTCACAAAATCAAATAACTTCTCACAAAATCAAATCACCTCTCACAAAATCACAAACCCTCTCACAAAATCACAAAATCACAAAACCTCTCACAAAATCAAATAACCTCTCACAAAATCACAAAATCACAAACCCTCTCACCAAATCAAATAACCTGCGCACAAAATCAATCACCTTCTCAACAAAATCAAAAACCCTCTCACAAAAATCACAAACCATCTTCACAAAATCACCAAAACCTCTCACAAAATCAAATGAACCTCTCAAAAATCAATCACCTCTCACAAAATCACCAAAAACCTCTCACATAATCACAAACCTCTCACAAATCAATAAGCCTCACAAAATCAACAAAATCACAAACCCTCTCATAAAATCAAATAACTCTCACAAAATCACAAAATCACAAAAACCCTCTCACAAAATCAAATAACCCTCTCACAAAAATCACAAAAATCAACAAACCCTCTCATAAAATCAAATAACCTCTCACAAAATTCACCAAACCCTTCTGCACAAAATTCAAATAACCTCTCACAAAAATCATGTGTTACTCCTCACAAAAATCACATTAACCTCTCACCAAAAATCAAACAACCTCTCAACAAAATCAAATAACCCTTCTTCACAAAATCATATGTACTCTCAAAATCATATAACTCTCACAAAATCACCAAAATCACATTAACATTCTCACAAATCACAAAATCACATAACTGTCACCAAATCAAATAACCCTTCACAAAACTCATATGTACTCTCACATAATCACATAACTCTCCACAGAAATCCAAAATAACCCTCTTCAACAAAATCAAATTAACCTCTCACCAAAATCACAAACCCTCACAAAATTCACAAAATCACAAAATCACATAACCTCTCACTAAATCCAAAATAACCTCTCACAAAAATCACAAACCCTCTTTCACAAAATCAAATAAACCTCTCACAAATCACCAAAAATCACAAAATCACAAAATAAAATAACCTCTCACAAAATCAAATAACCTCTCACAAAATCACAAAGATCACAAACCTATCACCAAAATCAAATAACCTCTCATAAAAATCACAAAATCACAACCCTCTCACAAAATCACAAAAATCACAACCTCTCACAAAATCACAAAAACATCTCACAATTTCACCAAAACCTCTCACAAAAATCAAATAACCTCTCACAAAATCACAAACCCGTCTCACAAAGATCACAAGAATCACTAAACCCTATCAACAAAATCAAAAACCTCTTCAGCAAAATCACAAAATCACATAACCTCTACT
Source organism: Eptatretus atami (assembly GCA_035128595.1). Taxonomy (NCBI): domain Eukaryota; kingdom Metazoa; phylum Chordata; class Myxini; order Myxiniformes; family Myxinidae; genus Eptatretus; species Eptatretus atami. The sequence continues at coordinate 90,808,962 of CM068965.1, read as the reverse complement.
AAAGCAAATAACCTCTCACAAAGATCAAATAACTCTCACAAAATTCACAAACCCTCTCACAAAAATCACAAATCACAACCCTCTCACAAAATAACTCACAAAATCACTAACCCTATGCACAAAATCAAAAAACCTCTCACAAAAATCACAAAATCACATAACCTTCACAAATCAAATAACCTCTCACAAAATCACAACCCTCTCACAAAAATTTCAAATTACCTCTCACAAAATCACAAACCACTTCTCACAAAATCACAAAATCACAAACCTCTCACAAAATAACTCACAAAATCACAAAACCTCTCACAAATCAAATAACTCTTCACAAAAATCACAAAAAAAATCACCAAACCCTCTCACAAAATCAAATAACCTCAAAACAAAACCACAAACCCTCTCACAAAAATCACAAACCCTCTCACAAAAAATCACAAAACCTTTCAGCAAAATTCAACAAACCTCTCGCAAAATCCACAAAAATTCTCAAAAAATCACAGTAAGCCCTCAAAATCACAAAAACCTCTCACAAAATCACAAATCACCAAAACTTCACAAATCACAAAATCATGAAACCTTCTCACAAAATCACAAAAAAACCTCTCCACCAAAAATCACAAAAACCCTCTCACAAAATCACAAAACCTCTCACAAAAATCACAAAATCACCAAAACCTCTCACAAATCACAAAACCTCTTCACCAAAATCACAAAAATTCACCAAACCGTCTCACAAAATCACAAAAACCTCTCACAAAATCACAAAGCTCTCACAAAATCACCAACCTCTCACAAAATCACAAAAACCTCTCACAAAAATCACAAAAATCACCAAACCTCGTCACAAAATCACAAAACCTCTCACAAAATTCACATAACCTATCACAAATCACAAAACCCCTCACCAAAATCACAAAACCTCTCACAAATCACAAAGACCTCACAAAACACCAAACCTCTCACAAAATCACCAAACCCTCTCACAAAATCACGATGACTTCACAAAATCACATAACCTTTCACAAAATCAAAAATACATAAACCTGTCAGCAAAATCACATAACCTCTCACAAAATCACCAAATCCACAAAAATACCTTTCTGACAAAAATCAAATCACCCCTCTCACAAAAGGCACAAAACATCTCACAAAATCACAAAACCTCTCACAAAATCACATAACCCTCACCCAAATCAACAAACCTCTCACAAAATCACAAAATCACAAACCTCTCCAAAAATCACAAAACCCTCACAAAATCATGTCTCCTCCAAACAAAATAACAAAAACCCCTCTCACAAAAATCACAAAAAACCTACACAAAATCAATATAACCTCCCACAAAATCCACAAACCTCTCAACAAAATCCCAAAACCTTCACAAAAGTCAAATAACCTCCCACAAAAATCAAAATAAACCTCTCACAAAATCAAATAACCTCCCACAAATCACAAACCTCTCCCAAAATCAAATAACCTCTCACAAAATTCAAATAAAAAGCTCACAAAATTCACAAACCTCTCACAGAAATCACAAAAACATTTCACAAAAATTCAAATAACCTCCACAAAATGACCAAAAATCACATAACCTCTCACAAAATCACAAAAACCTTTCACAAATCAAATAACTCTCACAAAATCACAAAATCACATAACCTCTCACAAACATCACCAAAACCTTTCACAAATCAAATAACCTCCCACAAATCACAAAATCACAAAAACCTCTCACAAAATCACAAAACCTTTCACAAAATCAAATAACCTCCACACAAAATCAACAAAATCACAAAACCTCGTTACAAATCAAAGAACCTCCCACAAAATCACAAAATCACATAACCTGCTCACAAAATCACATACATCTCACAAAATCACAAAACCTCTAACAAAATCCACAAACCTTTCACAAAAAATCATAGAACCTCTCACAAAATCAAATAAACCCTCTCACAAAAATCATGTATCCTCTCACAAAATAAACAAACCGTGTCACAAAATCACAAAAAACCTCTCACAAAATCAAATCACCTCTCACAAAAACTTCTCACAAAATCAGCAAAAGCCTATTCACCAAAATCACAATAACCTCACACAAAATCACAAAACCCTTTCACAAATCAGATAACCTCTCCAAAATCAAAACCCTCACAAAATTCACAAAACCTCTCAAAAATAACAAAACGTCTCCACAACATCACAAAACCTCACAAAATCATGTATCTCACAAATAACCAAAACGGTCTCACAAAATCACAAATCCTCACAAAATCATTGCATATCCTCTCAGCACAAAATCACAAAACTTCTCAACAAAATCACAAACTCTCACAAAAATCAAATCAACCTCTCAACAAAATCATGATCTCTCACAAAATAACAAAACGTCTCACAAAATCCACAAAACCTCTCACAAAATCAAATCACCTCTCACAGAAATCAAATCACCTCTCACGAAATCAAATCACCTCTCACAAAAAATCAAATCAACCCTCACAAAATCACCAAACTCCTCACAGAATCACAAAAACCTCTTCACAAAATCAAAATAAGCTTCTCACAAAAATCAAAATCACCTCTCACAAAAATCACAAAATGCAAATCACCTCTAACAATAAATCAAACACCTCTCAACAAAATCAATCATCTCACAAAAATCAAAATCACCTCTCACAAAAATCACAAAACTTCTCACCAAATCCACCAAAGCCTATCACAAAATCCATAACCTCACACAAAATCACAAAACCTTTCACAAATCATATAACCTCTCACAAAATCAAATAACCCTCACAAAAGATCAAACAAAACCTCTCACAAAATACAAAACGTCTCACAAACATCCAACAAACCTCACAAAATCATGTATCCTCACAAAATAACAAAACGTCTCGCCAAAATCACAAATCTTCAACAAAAAATCATGTATCCTCTCACAAACACAAAACACTCTCACAAAATCCAAAACCTCTACGAAAATCAATAACCTCTCACAACATTATCGCTACATAACAAACTCTTCACCAAAAAACACAAAACCCTCACAATATAAATGTCCCTGCCACTAAAATAATCAAATCCCTCTCCCGAAATCCAAACACCTTCCCAAAATCAATAATCTCCACAAATCACAAAACTTCTCACAAAACCTTCCATTCAATAACCTCCACAAAATCACAAAACTCTCACAAAACAAACATAACCTCACCTCAATACTCCACAAAATCACAAAACTCTCAAAACAATACTCTCACCAAACAAATAACCTCTCCACAAATACAAACCTCTCACAACAAATCACACAAAATTCAAATACCTCTCACAAAATCACAAAATCACAATAACCTCTCACAAAATCACAAATCTCTCACAAAATCAAAATCACCTCTTCACAAACAATAACTTCAAAATCATGCCTCTCACAAAAAAAGGTCACAAAATCAAAACCTCTCCAATCAAAACTCTCCAAGAAATCAATACTCTCACAAAAATCAAATTCACCTCTCACAAAATCACCAAAACTCTCTCACAAAAATCCAAACATCAAACCTCCACAAAATCACAAAACAAACCTGCACAAAATCACAATAACCTCTCTCACAAAATCACAAAGCCCACATCACATAACTCACACAAAATACACCTTCTCACAAAATTCAATAACCTCTCCAACAAAAATCACAAAATCACCAAATCCTCTCGCACAAAAATCATAAACGTCCGTCACAAAATCACAAAACCTCTCACCAAAATTCATGATTCACAAATAACAAACTCATCACAAAATCACAAACATCACAAAATCTTCTCTCACAAATCACAAAACGTCTCACAACAAAACTCACAAATAAGAATAACCTACAAAATCACAATCCTCTCACAAAATCACAAAACCTTCACCAAAAATACCTTCACAAAACTTCTCTCACAAAATCAATCAAAAACGTCCCTCACAAAATCACAAAACCTCTCACAAAATCAAATCACCTTGTCACAAAATCAAATAACTCTCCACAAAATCCAAATCGACTCTCGCACAAAATCAAAATCAACTCTCACGAAATCCAAACCTCTCACGAAATACAAATACCTCTCACAAAATCACAAACTGCTCACAAAAATCACAAACCCTTCTCACAAAATCAGAAATAAACCCTCACAAATCATACCTCTCACCAATTCACAAAATCACAAATCACCTCACAAAATCAAAATCACCTTCACAAAATCACCAAACCTTCATTCAATCAAAACTCACAAATCAAATCTCTCACAAAAGTCAAATCACCTCACAAAATACAAAACAAAAACCTCACAAAAATCAAATACTCACAAAAAACGAATCTCACAAAATCACAAACCTCCATCAGTAAATCACAAAACCTCTCACAAATCACAAACACCTCTCACAAATAACATAATAAACCTCATCACAAAATCACAAACCACTCTCACAAAAAATCACAAAACTCTCACAAAATCACAGAAACCCTCACACAAAATCACAAATCTCGCTTCACAAATCACAAACCTCAATACAAAACCTCACAAAACTCACATAACAACCTCAACAATCAACAAAATCAAATACACCTCTCACAAAATCACAAACCCTTCTCACATAATCAAATAACCTCTCACCAAAATCCACAAGAACTCCATATCCACAAAATCCAACAATAACTCTCAAAAACAGTCCCTCACAAAAATAAAAAACCTATCAACAAAATCACAAAACCTCTCCACAAAATACACAACGCTCTCAATCCAAATCACCGTCTCACAAAATCACAAAAACTTCTCACAAAATCACCAAAATCTTCACAAAATATCAATGTCCTCTCACAAAACTTCACAAACATCTAACAAAATCAAATCACCTCTCACAAAATTACAACCTCGTCATCAACCTGTCACAAAATAACAAAACGTCTCACAAAATCAACAAATCCTCTCACAAAATAAACAAACTCTTCACAAAAATCTCACAAAACCTCACAAAATTCACAACAACCCTCTCACAAAATCACAGAATCAAATCACATACTCACAAGAATCACAAACTACAACAAACTAACTCTCAACAAAACTCACAAAATCACACTCACAATCCATCAATAAATTACACCACAAACCTTACAAATCACAAACTTCACAAAATACACCTCTACAATCAAAACCTCACCAAAATCAACTCTCATACAAAACTTCCAAATCACACAAAACTCACCAAAATTCAACATCACTCTCAACAAAATCAAATACACCTCTACAAACACAAACTCTACAACAAACCTCTACAACAAAACCTTAACAAAATAATCACTCTACAATCAAATCACTACAAATCACAAAATCTCCAAATACAAAACTCCAAATCACAAAAAATCTCAATCAACCTCTCACAAAATCACAAACATCTTACACAAACTCACAAATCATAACCTCTCACAACAAAATCACAATCACTCTCACAAAAAGTCACAAAATCATCTCACAAATCACTAACCTCTCACAAAATCACAAAGCCCTCTCAACAAAATCACTAATAAACCTCACAAAAACCGTGCACATATAACCTCTCACAAAATCACAAATCATCTCACAAAAATCACAAAACCTCCACAAAATCACAAACCTTCTCACAAAAACAAAACCTCGGACAAACTCTCACAAAACGTCTAAAAACTCCAAATCACAGAAACTTCTCACAAAATCACAAAACCTCTCACTACTCACGAAAAATAAATAACCCCTCAGCAAAAATCACAAACTCTCACAAAATCACAAAACCCTCTCACAAAAAAAATAACCTATCACAAAATCACAAACCTCTCACAAAATCACAAAACCCCCTACAAAAATAATTAACTATCACAAACTTCACAAAATTCACACCTTTTACAAAATCACATAAACCGTCTCACAAAAATACAAAAACGTCTCACAAAATCACAAAAACCTTCTCACAAAATCACAATAACCTCTACAATCAAAACCCAAATCACAAACACACCTCTACACAAAATCACATAAACTTCAGTAAAACAACCCTCTCACATAATACTAAACGAGTATACTTCACAAACACAAAATCACATAACCTCTCACAAATAACAAAACCTTCAAAAAATTCACAAAACCGTCTCACAAAATCACAACAAATCTCTTCACAGAATAACCAAATTAACTTCCACAAGAATCACAAAACCTCTTCAAATCAAATAACTCTCAAAATCACACCTCTCACAAAAATCATGTATCCCGCGCCAAAATACAAAACGTCTCACAAAAATCACAAAAAACCCTCACAAAATCAAAATCACCTCTCACAATCAAAACTCATAAAATCACCTCTCACAAAATCAACACAAATCCAAATCAATCCAATCAAAAAACTCTCAAATCAAATAACTCTCACAAAATTAAATAACCTCTCACAAAATCCAATCAAATACCTCTCAAAATATCCAAATCACCTCTCTCACAAAAAATCAAATAACTATCACAAAATCCAAAAACCTCTCACAAAAATCACATAACCTCTCACAAAATCCAAACCCTCTCACAAAATCACAATACCTTCAGAAATTCAAAACTCTCATCAAAATCACAAAATCAAATCACCTCTCACAAAATCACAAAACCCTACAATCGACAAAACTGTTTTCAATCAATAAACCTCTCACAAATCACAAAAATCACCTCTCACAAAATCTTAATCACAAACATTCCACAAAAACTCTACAAACAATACCATAACCTCTCACAAAACAAAACCTTTCAGAAAATCACAAACCCTCTCACAAAATCACAAAACCTTCACAAAAATCACATAATCTCACTCACAAAACTTTACAAACACAAACCTCTCACAAAATCCATCACAAACCCTGCTAACAACGGACAAACCTCGACAGAAACCAATCACAAAACCTCACAAACCTACCTCACATAACTCCACAAAACCGCTAACAAAATTACATAACCTTTCACAAAAACAAACTTTACAAACACTAACCTCACAAAATCACAATCAAATAACGTTTCACAAACAACATACTCCAAAAAACTTACAAAACTAAAAACCCACAAAAATCACAGAACCTCTCACAAAAATATGCTACGCCAAATACAACTCTACAAAACTCACCTCAAAAAACTTGCACAAAATAAGAATACCTCTCAACAAAATCACAAAACCTCTCACAAAATCAACACAAACTTTCACAATCATACAAATTACAATCAAAAACCTACTTTCACAAAATCAAAAAATTCCCATAACCTTTCCACAAAATCACAAAAACCTTCTCCAAACAAAACTTCACAAAAATCACAAACACATAACCTCTCCAAACACCAAATCACAAACCTCTCACCAAAATCACAAAACCTTTTCACGAAAATCATCAACCTCTCACAAAATCACAAAATCAGAAAACCTCTCACAAAATCAAAAACCTCAACAACAAATTCACAAAATCAACGAAACCTCTCACAAAATCACAATAACTTATCACAAAATCATCAATAACCACACAATCCATCTAGCAAAGATTACAAACTTCACAAAATCTGCTCTGCAAACAAAAGTCACAAAATCACACACCCTCTTCACAAAAATCAACATACCTTTCAACAAAAATTCACCCAAATCACAAACCTTTCACAAAATTCATCAGAAAACCTACTCACAAAACCACAAAAACATTCCTTCACTAAAATCACAAAACTTCACAAAACCTCACAAAACTTCAACAAAATCACAAAAATCACAAAACCTCTCAAAATCACAAAACCTCTCACAAAAATGTTCTCACAAAACCTAACAAACCCTCTCACGAAACCATACAAAAACTCTTAAACACAACCAAACTCCTTCCACAATCACCATCACATAACCTCTCACAAAATCACAAAACCTTTCACAAAATCAAAAACCTCACAGCAAAATCACAAAATCAAAATAACCTCCACAAAATCACAAAACCTCTCCCAAAATCAAATAACCTCTCCCACAAAATCAAGATAAAATCTCACCAAAATCACAAAACCTTCTCGACAAAACATTTCACAAATCAAATAACCTCCCACAAAATGACAAAAATCACATAACCTCTCACAAAAATCAACAAAAACTTTCACAAAAATCAAATAAACCTCTCACAAAATCGACAAAAATCACATAACGCTCTCAGCAAAATCACAAAAATCCAAATAACCTCCCACAAAATCACAAAACCTCTCACAAAAATCAACAAAACCTTTCACAAAATCCAAATACCTCCCACAAAAATCACAAAATCACAAAACCTCTTACAAAATCAAAATAACCTCCCACCAAAATCACAAAATCACATAACCTCTCATAAAATCACAAATCACATAACCTCTCACAAAATCACAAAACCTCGAAAAATCACAAAAACCTTCACAAAATCATAGAACCTCTCACAAAATCAAATAACCTCTCACCAAATCAGTATCCTCTCACAAAATAACACGATAATACACAAAATAACAACAAAAACCTCTCACAAAAATCAAATCACCTCTCAAAAAATCAAATCACCTCTCACAAAAACTTCTGCACAAAATCACAAAGCCTTATCACAAATCACATAACCTCACACAAAAATCACAAAACCTTTACACAAAATCATATAACTTCTCACAAAAACAAAAAGGCTGCCTCACCAAAAATCACAAAACCTTCAGGAAAATAACAAAAGTCTCACAACATCACGAAACCCTCACAAATGTCATGTATCCTCATCAAAATAAACAAAACGTCTCACAAAATCAACAAATCCTCACAAGAATCATGTATCCTCTTCACAAAATCACAAAACTCTCACCAAAATCACAAAACCTCTCACAAAATCCAAATCACCTCTCACAAAAATTCATGTATCCTCTCACAAAAATAACCAAAAAAACGTCTCCACAAAATCACAAAACCTCTCACAAAATCAAATCACCTCTCACAAAATTCAAATCACCTCTCACGAAATCAAGACACCCCTCTCACAAAATCAAATTCAGACTCACAAAATCACAAAACTTCTCACAGAATCACAAAACCTCTCACAAAATCAAATAACTTCTCACAAAATCAAATCACCTCTCACAAAAATCACAAAATAAAATCACCTCTAACAAAATTCAAAACCACCCTCTCACAAATCAAATCATCTCACAAAATCAAATCACCTTCTCAGCGAAATCACAAAAACTTCTCACAAAATCACAAAGTCCTATCACAAAATCACATAACCTCACGACAAAAACACAAAAACCTTCACAAAAATCATATAAACCTCTCACCAAAAAATCAAATAACCCCTCACAAAAATCCCACAAAATCCCTCTCACAAAATAACAAAAAACGATCTCACAACATTCAACAAACCTCACAAAATCATGTTAGTCCTCACAAAATAACAAAATCGTCTCGCCAAAATCACAAATCCTCACCAAAACATGTATCCTCTCACAAATCAAAAACTCTCTCACAAAATCACAAAAACTCTCACAAAATCAAATCACCTCTCACAAAATCATTATCCTCTCACAAAATACAAAACGTTCTCAAAAATCACAAAACCTCTCACAAAAATCAAAATCACCTCTCACAAAATCAAATCAACCCTCTCACGAAATAAAATCAACCTCTCACAAATCAAGATCATGCGTCTCACAAAATCACAAAAACTGCATCACAGAATCACAAAACTGCTCCACAAATACACATAACTTCTCACAAAATCAAATCACTCTCACAAAATCACATAATCAAATCGCCTCTCACAAAGATCAAAATCATCTCACACAAAATCAATCACTCTCACAAAACACAAATCAAATTTAACTCTCACAATCAAATGACGTCACAAAAATCAAAATCACCTCTCACAAAATCAAATCCCTCTTCACAAGTCACAATCACAAAACCTCTCACAAAAATCAAAATAACCTCTACACAAGAATCAAATCACCTCCACAAAATCACAAAAACCTCTCACAAAATCAACATTCAACCTCTCACAAATCACAAAAACATCTCACAAAATCACATAACCTCCAGCCAGAAAATACACAAACCCCTCAACAATATCACAACACCCTACTCACAAATTACCACATAACCTCTCACAAATATCACCAAGGAATCACCAATCCTCTCACCAAAAATCACCGAACCCTCACAATAACAACCCTCTACACAAAATCAAAAACCACCTCAACCAAAATCACAAACCTACATCACCAAAAATAAAATAAACCTATCACAAAATCACAAAAATCAACAAAACCTCTCACAAAATCAACAAACGTCTCACAAAATCACAACACACCTCTCACAAAAATAAGATAACCTATCACAAAATCCAAAACCTCTCACAAACACAAAAACCTCTCAACAGAAATCACAACCCTCTCACAAAGATCACAAAACCTCTCACAAAATCACAAAACCCTCTCACAAAATCACAAACCTATTCAGAAATCAGCGGAAACCCTCTCGAAAATCAACAAACCTTCTCACAAAATCAACAAAACACTCTCAGCGCGACAAAATCACATAACCTTCCTCACAAAATCACAAATCAAATACCATCTCGAGCGAGAAGAAGTCGAGGCAGTAGAGCGTCCAGCGATGTAATCACCAAAACCTTGTCACAAAATCACAAAACCTTTCACAAATCAAATAAACTCCCACAAAATACACAAAACCTTTCACAAATCAAATAAACTCCCACAAGTCAACAAAACCCTCTCACAAATCACAACAACTTCACAAAATAACAAACCCTCTCCAAATCAAATACCCCTCACAAAATCAAATTAACCCTCACAAAATCACAAAAACCCTCGCACAAAAATAAAATAACCTATCACAAACACAAAAATCACCAAAATCCAAACGTCTCAAAATCACAAAAACGGTACCTACATAAATCACAAACCTCTCACAAAATCACAAAAACCCTCTCACAAAAAATTAAAATAACTATCACAAAATCACAAACACCTCTCACAAAAATACATAACCTACCTCACAAAATCCAACAAATCAAATACCTCTACACAAAATCACATAATTCTCACATATCACCAAAACTCTCAACAAAATCACAACCTTTCACAATCAAATAAACTCCCACAAATCACAAAACCTTTCACAAAAATCAAATAACCTCCCACAATCACACCTCTCACAAAATCACAAACCTCTCACAAGAATAGGCAAAACCCTCTCAACAAATCAAATAAACCCCTCGACAAAAATCAAAAACCCCTCACAAAATCACAAACCCTCTCACAAAAATAAAATAGACCTATCACAAAATCACCAAAATCAAAATCACAAAACGTCTCACAAAATCACAAAAAGTAGCTCCGAGTAATCACAGAAACTCATCACAAAAATCAACAAACCCTCTCACAAAATAAATAAACCTAACAATGGCCAAAAGCGGCAAGCCCAACCCCCATAATCAACAAAAATCAGCAAAGCCCTCTCACAAAAATCACAAACCTCTCACAAAATCACAAACCCATCACACAAATCACAAACCTTCAGAAAACACAAACCTCTCAGAAATCACAACCCTCTCACAAAAGTCAACAAAAACCTCTCACAAAAATCACATACCTCTCACAAATCACAAAATCAAATAAACCTTCACAAATCACATAATTCTCACATAATACAAACAACCTCTCAACAATCACAACACCTTTCACAAAAATCCAAATAACCTCCCACAAAATCAAAACACATAAACCCTCACAAAATCATAATCCTCTCACAAAAATAACAAACGTCGCACAAATCACAAAAGCTTCACAAAATACAACACGTCTCACAAATCAAATACAAACTTCTCACCTCAAGATGCACAAATCCTCACAAAATCATGTATCCTCTCACAAAACTCTCTCAACAAAATCACAAAACTCTCACAAAATCAAATCACCTCTCACAAATCATGTATCATCTCACAAAATAACAAAACGTCTACACAAAAACAAAACCCTCTTTCACAAAATAACAAAACCGTCTCCACAAAATCACATCACCTCTCACAAATCAAAATCACCTCTCACGAAATCAAATCATCTCAACCAAAAATCACCAAAACGTCTCAGCAAATCACAAAACCTCTCACAAAATCAAATCACCTCTCACAAAATCAAATCACCTCTCACAAATCCAAAATCACCTCTCACGAAATCAAATCACCTCTCACAAAATCACAAAACTTCTCACAGATCACAACCACTCTCACAAAATCAAATAACTCTCTACAATCAAATTCACCTCTCACAAAATACACAAAATCAAATCCACCTCCAACAAAACTCTAATCACCTCTCACAAGTCACAACGTCTCACAAAATCAGATATAAACCTCTCACCAAATCAAAACATCTCACAAAATCATAAATCACCTCTCACAAAATCAGCAAAATCACAAAACCCTCACAAAATCAAATCAAACCTCTCACAAAAATCAAGAACATCTCACAAAATCAGCATAAACTACTCCACAAAATTCACAAACCCTGCTCACAAAAATCACAAACCCTCTCACAAAAATTCACATAACCTCTCACAAAATCACAAACCATCTCACAAAATCAACAAAAACCTCACAAAATCACAAAACCTCTCACCAAAAATCACCAAAATCCTCTCACAAAATAACAAACCCTCTCACAAATCACAAAATCAACAAACAAATAATCCTCACAAAATCAATAACCCCACAAAAAATCACAAACCCTCTCACAAAATTCAAATAACCCCTCACAAATATAAAATAACCTATCACAAAAATCACAAAACCTTTCTGCACAAAATCAAATAACCCCTCACAAAAATAAAAATAACCTATCACAAAATCATCCCAAAATCACAAACGTCTCACAAAATTCACCAAAACGTCTCACCAAAATCAACAAAACTCTCACAAAAGCGACAAAACGTCTCAACAAAATCACAAAACCTCCTCACAAATCACATAACCTCTAACAAAATCAACAAATCCTCTCACCAAAATACCAAAACCTCTCACCAAAATCACAAAACCTCACAAAAATCAACAAAACCTCTCACAAAATCACAAATCCTCTCACAAAAATAACCAAAACGTCTCACAAAAATCACAAAACCTCTCACAAAATAAAATCACCCTCTCACAAATCATGTATCCTCTCACAAAATAACAAACGTCTCAACAAAATCACAAACCTCTCACAAAATCAAATCACCCTCTCACAAATCAAGATCACCTCTCACAAAATCAAATCA
>CM068965.1:90743518-90767591 GCA_035128595.1 Eptatretus atami | reverse complement strand
TTGAACGCGCTGAGGCTGCATGCGTGGGCGACGCGACAAAAGACGACGCCTCATTTGCACGCGCTGTTTGAGCTTGGGCGCTCAAATCCAGTTGACATCGCCTGTCACGAGCCGCATTCGTGCCTTTACATTTTCCTCTCGGCCATAGCATCACCAAAAGTACTGTGTGTCTTGTTGCATGTCTTATCTGCATTTGTCTTAGGTTATTCTCACTAGGGTTCCCTCGAAACCGTAATCCGTAGCCCCAAGTTAAGGCGGTTATAGATTATTAAAACATTGTCGTGAAGTTTTGCGTTTTTGTTTCCCCGTATTGTCCAAATTAATTTGCGAGTATCGAGATTTTGCCGCCTAAATTTATTCGTTTCCGCGCCGAGAACATCCGCTCATTTTATATTAAAACCCCAAATGGCTACGGACTGCAGACTCCCTCGGCTCTTTGACAAATCCAGTCTGTAGCTGGGGTCTTTTCCCCAGCTGCAAGGCACAGGTGTATTTGGTATCGTGAGCTGAGGCGCGTACGAGACCTTCCAGCCCAGCGCTTATAACCCCGGAACGGCAGGTCTGTAGTGAAGCGAATCTTCAACATTGGCTGTCAAGGAGTAGGGTTGCAAGCCCCCACCACGAATCCTTAACACTGGTTAGGAGTGGATTCGAACCCACCCTCCATAAAATTGCAGGACACCGATTCCACAACATCTGGTTCAGTCGCACCTGACATTTGGTTACGAGAGGCGCGGGGGAAAAAAAAGAGGCGAGAAAATATCTGGAACAACTGAAGTTCTGTATGTAAGAGAATGTGACAAATGAGAGGAGCATGCGAAGAGCGTGGAGAGCAAGAATTAGGGGAAAAAGCTTCTGAGTTACAGAACACCAAAACAAAGAGGAATACAAAACGAGCTGAGTGTTAATGAGCGAAGAGAGAGAACGAGAATGAAACGTTAAAACTACCACGGTGCGATCGAACATTGGAACCAAAGCAAAGATTAAAGAATAAAGAAGATAAGGTAGCTGAAAGAACAACGAACAAGCAGAAAGGGAAATCATCAATGGGAAACGACGAGATGAGAATGAGAACACAAGAACAGGGAGAGAAACAAAAAAACTAAATTTGAAATTACAACTAAAGAGAGAGCAAGGTTGCGAGTACGCGAGATGGAAAAACCGCAAAATAACAAACAACTAAAAGGCTCAGAGAGGAAGAACGACTCAAATGAAAGGAAAATGGAGCCAGAAGTATAACAGCCAGAATAATGTGGGATGTGACATCACCACAGGAGATGTAATGGTGCTGACTGATTACATCACTCTCGGATGACCCACAATTAGACAAAACGCTGGTGATGGAGACATTGAGGGAGCACACGGGGTGTTGACGATGAAAACACATTTTGAGCAGGTCCAGCATTTGGGCTGACAGCCCAGTAGGAGTGTGGTGACCGATGAGAGCAAACCTGCTGGAGAAAGCGACGGCACGATGGACTCTGGACGCAGCAGGTATCGTGGGCACAAGCCTACCATGGTGCGACGATGAGCTTAAGGTAGAATTCAATTTTGTTAACGAAAAGAGACTCTGTCCGATAGGTGCACTGGTGACCCCTGAATGTGTGTGTTGATGCTGTGATGAAGCTGTGAGCCCACAGTCCAGACTACAGCACCGGGTGTGTGCTGCCAAAGGCCGAAACGTGTGGGGTACTCATGTGGCGTCGAGGGTAACCCTAATGCGCAGTCAGTTATTCATACGCAGCACAAGGGTTGAATGGTGTGAAGGGTCAACACAAAACCTTGAATTGTGGCAGCCTGCTGTGTTGGAGTCCTGAGCGTGGAATGAGTGCGGACGTTAGGAATAGTTAGAGGCTGCAAAGGAAAATAGAAATCCACAGGACAGAACTTGACACAGAACCAAAACATTAATGCAGCTCGCATGGTTCTGCAGGAGTTGGAGTTGCTGCAATCCAGGAGCAGGCTTTAGAAATTTGAGTTACTTTCTCTCGCAGACCTCACAGGAACTTTGGAAGAGTGCAGATGAGTAGCAACGGAACTAGCTGTGTTCACTGTCTTCAAACCTCTCTGAGGACACAGGGTTTGCATAGCGAGTGGTTTCTCCGCTTCTCGGATGTTAGGGAGAAGAGGGGAGCCACTTCTCCGATTGGGTTATCTAATTATCCGTGAACCCTGGAGAGAGAGGGGCGCTTCCCGATTGAGGTTACCTTGATTCCCACCTGGAAGAAAAGGATGGTTGACACAACCCCCAATTGAGACTACCCCTTTGAGGCGTGGCGAAAGGCGGCGGGTCATGAACTGGGTAAGAGGGATTCTTCCCCATCCCTCAATAGCTAAAGTAGCCAGCATATTGGATGTAACATTTTATTGAAAAATATATCGACAGTGATGCAATTGAGAGATGTGAAGGCATAAGGTGGCACGAGTGGATTTTGGTGCATTATATATTAAGAAACAAGAGTGGTGTAGACATCACAGCAGAGTGTTAAATACACCGAATCAAGTGGATGACAAAAGTGGCTTGTTCGAGAAAGACTGAAATGCCTGGTTAGAACCATGCAGAGGTTCCATGGGGCTTGGTGAAGAGATTTTGTTGTTTTGTTAAAATTGCGAAATAAAAAACATTAGGGCAGTATGAGTATGCCACGACTGACGACGTAGTGCCAATTGATTGGTTTGACAAAAAAGTGTCAGTTAAATTTGTGACCAAGTGGAATCCTGAGACTGGCTGGTGTTTTTTTCACATAAACGGAAGGTGGATTGGTGTTGGGACTGGGTGTGTGGCACTGTGAATGAATGACTAGATGTTTGGGAATGGCAGTGATTGTGCGAGATGAGAGAGTGAGTGCGAACAACACCCTGTCGTAGGGTCTCTTAACCAATAGTGTAGTTTAAATAAATGGAACAGTGTCCAGTTCGGGAAATGGTGGTCATTAGATCACTCTAGCCATAGCGGTTTGTTGCATTGTTTAGAGCTAAAAGTATAATGGTTAGGTTCGATGACTCTCCTTCGCACCATTCATGCGTGCACTGGGTACGCTTAATGTTGATGGGAAAAAATTGAGCAAGGCCAAGGCTTAGTCACCCTCTCCCATGCCAAGAGGAACCAGTATGCATGAGCACACACCCACAAAGATAAATTGAGTAAGAAACACACCATCCTGTCTGCTAATAAAATAAAAAAAAAGACAAAAAAAAGACGTATGAGGAAGACATACCAAACAAGTCCTGCCAAAGCAAGTCAGGCAAGGAAGTTAGGTACACTCCATCTCACCCTGTCTGAGGTCATCAACCCACTTGCGTCCTCAAGAAACACCTCCATGCAGGTTTGCTTCCATCGATTATCACCGGTGCCCCATTGCTGAGTCACCTGCTGTCCAATGCAGGCTTTGCCTGCGCCTGCTCTGTGAGTAGCCATTGCGCCGAAAATCATTTTGTGCCGGCCATATGGCCGAACTTTTTTGGCCATTCGCCAAAGTGCTTTTGTGGGCCGTTGCGGACCGATTCATGCCTTTTGTGGCCATGCGGCCCAAAGATTCATGCCATTTTGTGGGCCATTGCAGCCGAAGGTTCATGCCATTGTGTGGCTCAGTGGGTGTAAAGAACTCTCTGTGAGATTAGGCACTGGCCAACTGAACTCACTGTGAGAGCCAATAAGCCACGAAATGAGGAACCCTCAGGGGTGATGGAATTACTGCGGGAGGGGGCATGAAGGAGCGAACAGTGAAAGAACTTTGAACCTTGAATGTTCTCTCTATCAATATTGGCTGCTTAAAAGTAAAATGAATGCCCTCCCGTTAATCCATAATAGAATGTAAGAGTAGTGTGCTAGAGTGTGAATTTGTTTGTTAGATTCGTGATCCAAACAACATCGGATGGGACAGCCAATCTTACTTGACACTTTTGTTTTTTTGGAGTACGTCTTCCATGTTGTGGGTAGAGTAATGGGATCTGCTGTACGTTAGACAGGGCCATTACCGTGGCCCAGATGGAGGCTCGGAGAGAGCCTCGGGAAAAGGTGGTGGGTAGGTTGCGGAAATGGCTTAGTGTTGTTATTAAAATAGGATTAGCCAGATCCCCATTAAATGCATGTTTAGCCAGGTTGTTCGGTAATTGGAGTTACATGTGTTCGGGAATGTAGCAGGCTGTTATTTTCGTGCAGTGGTGCGTACCAAGGTTCTTCTTCTTCCTTCCCCTCTCCGGACGACAGTCCCCGCCCAGCGCTCTGAGAGTGGCAGTCGGCTTCGAGAGAGCGAGCGCCGAAAGGCAGGGTGGATCTGCCTGAGCGTCGAGCGGCTGATCGCAGTAGGAGGAATGCATGAGTTTTTGCGATCGGCTCTCGTGAAAAAGGCCCCCGAAAGGTAAGAGGAACCGATGAGGTCAGTCTGCCTTCTGCTGGATGAGAAACGAGAGTGGGATCGCGATCGCTGTGTAAGGGACGGCTGTGTCTGTCTGCGATTCTTCGTGAAAGAGCAAGAGAGGCTGCTGAGTCGAGTTGCGATCTGCTTCGTGAAAGACGGCAGAGGAACTGCATGAGGGGAGTCGGCGATCGACTTTTATGAGGAGGTCCTCGAACAGGCTCATCCGGAGTCCAGTGAGGACCTCTGTGAGTCTTGCTCCCGCATGGCTCGACACTTTGTCGATCCGCTGCGGAGCCCAACACCCTGATTTGGTCTGATTCTGGTGAGCAGGCCAGCCTGGATCTCGTATGGCTGGACTTGGAAAAGCCAGCTGGAGCACATCGTGACCTTCCGCTCTTGTGCTCGACCTTACGGGGGCTGAACGCGCTGAGCTGCGTGCTCGTGGGTGTGTGACAAAAGACGACGCCGCCATTTGCACTGCGCGTTTTGAGCTTGGGCGCTCGAAATCCGTTGACATCGGCTTGTCACGAGCCGCATTCGTGCCTTTGACACTTTTAACTCTCGTCCATGAGCATCACAAATACTGTGTTGTCTTGTCTGCATGTCTTGTCTGCATGTTCGTCTAAGGTTATTCTCGCTAGGGTTGCCTTCAAAACCGCATAATCCGTAGCTCCTATTTAAGGTGGGTATAGAATGATTAAAACATTGTCGTGAAGTTTTGCTTGTGTTCCCGATGTTCCCCAATAAATCTGGCTGAGTTATATGAGATTTGCCGCCTTGAATTATTTGTGCCGCGCTGAGGAACAATCCGCTCGATTTGGATATAAAACCCAAACGGGCTATCGGACTGGCAGACTCCGCTCGTCCTCTGACAAATCCAGTCTGTAGCCTGGTCTATTTCCCCAGCTGGCAAGGCACAGTGTATTTTGTATCGGTGATCTGAGCGCGTAACCCGAGACCTGTGCGCCGACCAGCCGGCGTTATAAACCCCGGAGACGACGGTGCTGTTCGTGACGCCGAATCTTCAACATTTGGCTGTCAAGAGTAGGGTGCGAATCCTGCCACTGCCGAATACTTAACTATATAAAATATTATATAAAAAAATAACATTATACATATATATACATATAATATACATACTACATATATATGACATTATATATATTACTATATACTACATACAATAAATACATATATACATATATATATATACATAAATATATATACTACATATGTATTTGATATACATACATATATATACAATACAGAATATTACATTACACAACATACGATATAAGTACGTGGATATACTGATGCTGGCTCACTTTCCCCACTGTAAATGAATGGGGATTTTCAGCGATTCACATTTTTTCCCCTAAATTACACCCCTTTTATCCAAGGTATATTTGTTGTTCCCGCTATTAACTTGGGCATTCTTTCAAATAACCAATGCGACAACGATAAAGATTGTTCAAGTAGCAAGTATAATGTGGTTTGTCAAGTGATTCGAAGAATATCTGAAACTCGTAAGCCTAGGGACACCAGTTTTCAAATAACCAATGTATATTGGTTAGCTCACTCATTGAAACTATAAACATTTTAGTTCATTCTCATATTCCTTCATATTAATTTCTATTGCACAATAATCCCCATCATAAAATATTTAAAAAACAAAACATTTGAATCTTTTAATATTTCAAATACCCTTTTGCCATTAGAAATCGATATTACTTCTCTTATGATCTCATTGACCAACCTCCTGAGCCACATATCATTTTGAGTTATAGTAAATTTTTTCCATTTGTTCAATTGTAACCATCGAAGTTTTCATCCATGAGGATATTTATTTTTTCTACATCCTCTAATTACTAGTTCTTAAATTGATTCGCTTATTTGGTTTTATACCTTTGTTTTCGTTATTTTTCTCAATAAGACTTATTTGATATTTTCACATTCATTTGTTTCCATTTAGTTACCAAGACTGAGATTTTCTCCACTCTTTAGTTTGATTAAATACTGTTAACCATTTACTATATTGTGAAAAAACGTAGCGAGCCTTAAAACCCCTTAACATCTCCCATTGTTAAGAAACTTGTTCCATATGGAACACAATCATATTCTATACACTCTTACATAAATATCATTGGAAACACATCTATTCCATTATCTAAAATAAATCTCTTATATCATCAAAGGCTCCTAATGCCTTTTTATTTTACTTCTTCACCTTATAAGTTATTTTATACTTCTATGTATTCATTTTCCTATTTCTTCTTTCTCATCTCATCAAACAATTATAATAATTCTAAAAGTTAATTGATTTCTTATTACATATTCTTTATTCCCTTAACCTCTATCAATCTATACCTGATCACCATACTTTATTACTACTTTGTCTCAATCAATATATATACTCCTTACTTATCCACCCAACTCATCCTTAACTACCATAACCTTTTCATTCTTTTGGAAAAATTAACCGCTCTTCATTACTTAAAATTACTTTATAATTATACTCCATATTTTTCTTCATACTTATTAAACATCAATTTCCTTATTTCTTTATGTATAAAACTATCAGTCCATATCAACAATGAAACATTTCACCATATCTTTCTTAAGCCATATACAAATAATCAAGTACATCAATATCTTTGATAACATCTATTATATATGCCTGTCCAATATAAATGGTTCTATCCAGTACCAAATTACTTCCTTTGCAGATGAATAGCAGAAAAAGTTCTCTGAAAAAACCTCTTCTCTCTCAAAAACTTGGTTTAATTATCATCTAGAAGGCGCTTTCCAAGATGTGGCAATCTTAATGTTTGCCGGGTTCTAACATTTTCCATAGTCTTCCACAAATACAGCATTATCATTAATTTATAAAAGTCCTCTTCAAATTTTACTTTTGTATTTCTCTCATATCTTATGAATTTAAATACTTTTCATCCAAACTTTGTTTAATTTTTAAAACTCTATGACATTTAGCTACTCTCACCAGCAGATAAAAAACATAGCCTCTTTATCATACAATGTGTATAGATAACCTTTGCTGTTGATTTTTCCTTTAATATTAAATACTTTTTATTTATATCACTAAACATTCTTTCTTGGTTCTTCTCACATGCAAAAGGAGATCTTTATGCTTATTATGAGATCTACTTGTACTTCAAATCAACTTCAAAATAATAACCTTCTCTCCTCATTCAATTCCTCTTGAGAAGAAATAACATATCATCAAAGTCCTTTTTCAATCCTTTCTTCCACCCACTCTACTTTCCATAAAGGCAGAGATGAGACATTGCCCATCCATACAAATTATAGCATCAAAATACATCAAATAATTACTATCTTTTCACTCTCTATTAATTTGGAAGATAATTTATTATTGCTTTAGCCATATCTTTTAACATACTCTGTGAATTATCCACTCCTAACTTCTCAATCATCAAACATATCACATCACTGCATTAATCAATACTTTTTTCTCATTTCAACATTGCACTCCAAGCTAAACCAGAGCTGTGAAATATGTGGGCGAGATCTACATCCATAACAATTTTTATTTATGACAGTGTGTATGTGATTGTGAGTAGATGCGTGCAACACATCATTAACAATAAAACATCTTTTTATATACCACATCATGATATTTCTCAACGGTTCTTTATTCTTAAAATATTTCCAAAATTTCTTTGCGTGTTTATTCCTTATCACTTATCTCTTCTTCATAAAGTATATAGAAATTTTCTTGAATGGAAGTTGTTTTCTAAATCTCATAAATTGAATTCATATATAATCATAAGTTTTAAAATTCCCTCCTTAAGATTTGCTCTTTTACTTTGAATTTCATCCTGTCTGAATTTCCTCTCGAGTTAGAATCCCCAACCAGACATGTCAGTGCTTAGTATGAGTTGTTTGTATTTAGAATTTCTATTTATTTCTTTGATTTCCTTACAATTAGAATTCATCTTTCATTTAAGAATTCTTCATTAATGTCCTCTTAATTAGAATTCCTCTTACTTTAATTCCTCTTTTAATCTGAATTTCCTCGTTAGTAGAATTCCTCTTTTGGAAAGATGAATAAGATTTGGAAAAAGAGCCTGTGGGAGCTTAATTTGATGCCTAGTTGGCTAGTGGTGTTCCTATAAACTTAAGAATCTAGAAACCTAATACGAGTTATAGGTTTGTGAATATCTTTTTTGCAAATGAAATATACTTTGACCTTGTGTTGTTATGGCAGAAAATATTCCCTGTGTTTTTTGAAAGTTCATTATAAAATAGATGTTAGCATAGTCTGCCGTTTTAGTAAGATACTGATTATAAGAGGTAATTATAATTATGTATTATTTACAACAGGAATGATCGACTCTAATACAGTAAGATGACAATTATCCCTAACTTAACTCCTCAATTTCCTCCTCACAAATCATGACAGGATATTGTTCTATCGAATTCTAATTTTCTCTTCTTTCGGTTATTTCATCGGTTCATTTGTTTCTCATTAATTTAGTTAGTCTTATACAATCCTTTCTAATCGTTTTACAAACTCTTGTGAGCTATTTTCCACATAATGTTCAAGTTATTATAGTTTCATCCAACAAGCTATGATTTGATATAATAACAGAAGCCGACAAGAATATGTTGTAATTATTTGTATATGATTCTTTTGATTAGGAGGAGCATATTTATCTTTTAAAGTACACTCCAAAATCAGCGTATATCACAAATGGTGATCAACTAGATTTATTATATTTCAAAAGAAACTTTTCACAGTTAGCATTTTAATTACAGAGCTATTTATGATACTCATATTTGAATGCTTGTTTCTAATCTT
This sequence comes from Eptatretus atami, assembly GCA_035128595.1. Lineage (NCBI taxonomy): Eukaryota > Metazoa > Chordata > Myxini > Myxiniformes > Myxinidae > Eptatretus > Eptatretus atami. The sequence goes on along the minus strand of CM068965.1, from coordinate 90,758,390 downwards.
CTTTGCTATGAATGCAAAAGACATCGCTTACAAGATAATTTTGTTGCTTTTCTGAATACCTGAAACGAGAGAATTATTTGATAAATTATTGATGTCAGTTCAATGTATTCTTCCAACACTTAAAACTTAAAGATCAAGTGTGTTCTTCATTATAGTGGTTTGAAATTTTAAATATTGAACTTTGTTTGTATCCGGAAATCCATATACATTAATAGAAGATTATTCCTTTTCTCAATTTAGGAAATCTCGTTAGTGGCATGTGAATTTAAAATCGTTTAATGTCCTACAGAGTCTTTCATATTATCATATATTGTTTACTCTTTCTGAATTACATTTTGGTGGATACTGTAAGTGAGCAAAGAACAGGACCAGAGAAAACATTTATTAGTCATTGTTCTTAAATTAAAAGCCTTCTTTAGTTTTATTTCTTTGGTAACTTCATATAAGAAGAAATTAAGGTTGATTTTAGAAAGTGCTATATCTAAAAAGATGATTTTATTAATACTTGAATCACATTCCTACCAAGTATTATTCTATACATTCCTCCTCTTGTCTGATTATTCTTCATAATGTGGGGCGTGTTTTCTCTTGGCGCATGCAACCCACTATCAAAATTCGTTTGAAAGATTAGTAATAAAGATTGAGAGGAGGTGTCTGTGGATATAATTGAGTTGTTCTCATCTTGTCTTTCATATTCATTTTCACTCCCATATAAACTTAAAGTTTTCATTTCTTTTAATTCTGCAATAACTTTTCGAACATCCAGGCTTCCCGACCCATTGCAATATGATTCAGCAATCGTTCATGGGGTTCTCCTAACTGAAAAATCCTTATTTTTATATCCCTTCTTAAAGGCCGTCCCATTCAGTGTTTTCAATGACTTGACATGTCTCTTCACTTAATGTCAAACTCATTTTTCTTGTGTTTTTGTGATTGAAGATGTCCATATCAGTAACTTACTCTTCAAAACATCTCCTGAGCAGATATCACAATGTTTTTCTCGTGCAGACTATGATGGACGCTTTTATAAATATCTTACTGAGAATCGAGTTCTATCTACTGGCCTGTTGTTGGTTCGTGATGTCTTCTATAATGTTTATATCGTTATTACAAAACATCGCAGTCTACGTTGTATTCTACCATATTTATAATATAAAACTTTGCTGAAAACTAAAACTTTCTTGATAAAATTTCGTTTTTTTACAGTGAATCTGCTGCTTAAAACTAAAATTTTCTGGAGAAATTTCGTTGATTTTACATGTCGGATCTCTGCTTACGAACCATAACAATTTTCTTGATGAAAATTTCGTTTACTTGGTGAACAAACTGTGAATTCTTCTTAACTCAAAATGTTTTCGTTGTATCTGAGAATATTTCGTTGATTTTTTACGAGCGTAATCTCGCTTAACACTAAAATTTCTGATGAAAGATTTATGTGTCATTACAGTGAATCTGTGCTTAAACGTAAACATTCATTCCTCGAGGAAAATGCGTTGATTTTTACCAGGTGAATCTCTGCTTAAACTAAGAGAATTATATTCTCGCTTGACCAATACGCGCTGTTATGCATCTTACAGTGATGTCTCTGCTTAAACTAAATTTAATGACCTGAAAATATTGTGCCGTTTATTTTACAGGCAATAACTCGACTTCACTAACAATTTTCCAGAAGAATATTTCAGCTCGATATGTTACATGCTGAATCTCTGCTTAAAATCTCAAAATGTCTTGATGAAAATTTCGCTTGCGTTACTTTACAGTGAATCTGTGCTTAACTAAAATTTATTTGATCTGAAAATTTCGTCATTTTACAGGTGTAATCTGCTACTTAAATACCATTTTTCCTCCCAACGTTAACTGTATCACTCGAATGAAACTAATCTACAATTTCAGAGAACAAAAGACAATTTTGCCAGAGTCAACTCTTCTAGTTGAGAAGCTACTGAGAAAATATGTCAAGATAGTTTAAATGAACAAAGATGACAAGTAAAACACAACTATTGATAAAACAATATGGACCTAATATTATCTGATCTCTTCAATTTACTTCGAAGATGTAAGGGCTTTAGTCTCAACTCGTGCGAAGTAACATTCAACTTAAAGTAGCTCATAACAAAAGTTTCCATCCTCTCTCTCTGATGCAAAAATTCAAAACTTAAAAAAGCAATAAGACAAGCGGAAAAACGAACAGTACCAAAAACACGACATTATAGCGTAGTGGATAGCGCTCCTTTAGAAACTAAAGCAGGACAAAGACCATCTGTAATATGCAAGGAGACAATTGTATTTTTTTTCAACAACCTCAACCGAGATAAATCCTATGAAAATAAAGGATTGCAAGAACGCGTAATCACCGATCAGACATGTTACGTTTCATACTGTAGGTTAAGATCATTTTGAAGAGCATTACCTTTAATAGTGAGTAAAAATTAGCACGTTGAATCTTTATGCGACAAAAAAGTAGTCTAGATTATCAAGTGTATGAACTTCTATACGTACTACTAACTTAAATCATGCGCTACCATATCAACTGAAAGAATTTTTGCTCAGACTTATGAGACTAGTTCAGTTGATACCGAGTTAGTTTCATCTCACACAACGATGGTTATTGATACCCGGAGTTTGTGTTCAAAACGTATATTATAAAAGTATAGATGATCTGAAAGTATTCGAGATGATATCCAAGATGAATTTCATTTTATATGTAAGTTGTTACTTATAAATATGCATAGTTGTACTCGAGTATTTAGCCCATATTGAATTCCTGCCTCCATATGACAAATTGAGCGTTATCCAACCTCGCGTGTGACGTAGTACCGGGATTTACATAGCCAGAGCAGTCAAAAGCCTAAAAAACAATGATATTCTTGATAATCTTCTAATAATGATAATAATATACAATATAAAAGGAAAAATATATTTTTGATTACACCAAAGATGAATTACTTTACAAATTTTAGAGAAAATGAAGTAAAGTATCGAGGGTGATAACACACCTTTTCGCTGCAAGGAAACGAGAACCACTTAGACGTATATCATGAAAGTTCAAGATTTGTTATTATTATGATGAACATTGAGGATTTATCCACAAGATATGCATAAATAAAATAATGGATTATCTTAGAAATTAAACCTGACTTAGGATAAAATACAGAGTTTCTAAAAAAGCCCATGATAATATAAATAACCGTTTCAAATATATTATAGACGAGCTATTTTTTACCATTGGGAAAATAAGAAAATTAACAATCATTAAAAATCTCCCAAAAATTCATTAAATTGGCCTCAGGTTGTTCAAGCGAGTGATAAAAATCGCTCCTTACTTTAAAGACACGACCCCAATGCTCACTCACCAAACTGTTATAACATATATCGATAATTAATAACTTTCCAATAAGTCAGTTTTACCGAATTCAACTACTTCTCACAAGGTCTTTACATGCTGACTTCTATGAAAATGAATATCAATCAGGTTTATTTAACTTCAAAAACCTAAATGACTTATTAAGTAACATGAAGATAATACAACTATTGTGATACACAGAGATGTAAAAGAAATCAAAAAACCGATAACTTGTATTCTAGTGATAAATCGGATGATATACCGTCTACCCCATATTTGGATAAATCCAAAAAGCACCTGTATCTTTGATGTGTGTTAATAGAGAAACCAAAAACGGTAATGGACAGTTACTACACAAGAGGAACTTCTTTTGAATTGTATGTCCTAGTCCATCGTACTTTCAACGACTTCCTCAGCTGTCCACCCACTCGAAGGAACAATACTCTAATACTTTATTTTATCAAGTTCATAGAGTACAATTCATATTAACAAGTCTTGAAGACAATTTTTCTGACAGATTCAGTAGTAAAAAGAAATGCGCCTTTACATAAACACACACTGTAGACGCAAACAGTACCTACTCTTGGAATGACAATAACGATAGATATTAAATGATATTTTTCAAAAAATTGCAGTGTCCGGAAGTAAAGAGCAAAGAAGATTTAGGGACATCAGAGTTGCTTTCAAAAGGTGTTAAAATCCAAAACAGAAGATTATAAAGAAGAAACGCAGGCAAAAACTAACGGGTGAAGAAGCATTTGAAAAAACAAGAGAAACATTTTCTAACCACTTTAAAAACTTCCAGAAAAATTATAGATGTTTCACAGTTCCACAATAAAATAGTACTCCTAGAAAGCTCCAAAGTTAAGATTTCGTAAAATGACGGAAGAAGAATTAGATCAATAGAGTATTTTAATGTGTGAAGCACTGTTCGAAAAACATCTATATTTTTGTTGCCATTGAATTTTTAAAAGGTTTAAAAAATTTCTCTTGTTTCTTTCAAATCTTCGTCCACCCTTAGTTTTGCCTGCCGTTTTCTTTTATCTGTCTTCCTGTTTGTTACAACTTTGAAACCAACTTTTATTTCCACTAATCTTTCTTCTCTTTCTTTCGCATCCATTTATTTATTGAAAATATCATTAACTATCTATCTTGTTTCAAACAATATATTTATATTTTCAGTCGTGTTTCATGTAACCCCAAATTCCTTTTACTAATAATATAGAACAATGCTCTCCAAAAATGTGTTAATATCTATTGAATTAACGTTGAATAAAAATAAAAGATTGCATTGTGCTGATGAACGACGAGAAGGACAGTGAAATACGATTGACTAAGGATAAATACATTACAAGAAGAATGTCTCCCTCTGTGTAGTATAGCTGTCCATTACCGCTTCGGTTCTCTCCATAACACATCATCAAAGATAGAAGTTCTTTTTGGATTATCCAATCTTGGGCAGACGGATTATCATCCAATTATCACTAAGAATACAAGTTATCGTTTTGAATTTCTTTTTTACATCTCTGATGTATCACAATAGTTTTAATATCTTCAATTTATAATCATTTAGGTTTTTTTGAACTAAATAAAACCGAGTATATCTCTTTGAAGTCCAGCATTTAAAAACTTGTGAGAGTATTAATTCTTTTGGTGAAAACTCGACTTGTGAATTATTAATTATCATAATCAAAAAGTTGGAGTGAGAGCATCTAACAATAAGCAGGGTTTTCCACATCACCTGAACCAATATGAGCATCTTAAATGAATTTGGGAGATTTTTCATGATTGTAAATTAATCTTATTTCCCAAATGGGTACAAACATCATTCATTTATAATTTAGAAACAGGTTATTAATTATCATTGGCTTTTTATAAAACTCTGTATTTATCCTAGTTCACGTTTAATTCAAGAATCCATTTTTATTATGCATATCTTGTGTTGATATTTCCCTGAAAAATCACATCCAATGAACTAATATATAACAGACAATCCTTGACATTTTCTCTAATACGTCTCAGTTTTTCTTCCCTTGTAAGGAAAGGCTGTGTTATCACCCTATACTTACATTCCATTTCTCTAATCAATCTTGTAAGATAATCATTTTGGCTTAAATCTAAAGAATTATTTTCCTTTTATATTTATATCATTAATAGAGCATGAAATCACAACATATACCATTGTTTATTAGCTTTTAGACTCTGTTTATCCCCGTCTTCACAGCAGCGACAATATCTCAAATTTGTATATGGAGAATCAGCGGAATGCAAGAGCCTCAAATCGAGATAAAAACGATTCATATTATAAGTAAAACTTTACTTAAACTGAAATTCATTTCGTTCGATATCATCTTCAGATTACTTTCATAATTCATCTATATACTTCATAACTCACGTATGAAACAAACTCTCGGTATCATAACCATCGCTTTGAATGCAAAACTCTCGGACTCATATCACTCTTCATAATCTCAACAATTCAGTTGAATATTTACTCATATTTAATTAGTAGAAAAAACATTACCATCAATATCATTATACTGTCTTTTTCAGGTAACAATTTCAACTGCTAATTTTTTATTAATTAACGGTAAATCTCTCACATGTTCTCTTAACTACAATTGAACGAAAATGTCATTTCACCTAACCGGTTAACAATCCTTCTCTCAATCAGATTGTAATCTTTTGAGGTTGTTGATGAGAACATAGAGCGAGATTTCTCTTGCAATTATCAGGATCTCTCTCTTTCTTCTAAAGCTTCATCCAGAAGTTTTTAGTTTTGATACTTTTTCTATGTTTCATTGCTTTTTCGTGTTTTGAATTTGGACCTGAAGAGAGGAAGACAACCTTTTGTTAGAGCTACTTTAATGATTGTTCTTCCAGTATACTAAACAGCCCTTGCCACTGAAGTAGAAACTGAAGAAACTACACAATTCCGCCCCAATTGTTTTATCCATAGTTGTGTAATTTATCTTTTTCAATTTTACATCCTTGACATATTCTTCAGTATCTTTAACAAATGAAGAGATTGATGAAACTTTCCTTGTAGTATCTCTTCGAAACATTTGTATTTATTAAGTGAAAAAGTGCAGATAAAATGGTTAAGTACAGATTTCACCGTAAAATGAACGAAACTTTCATCAAGAAAATTTTAGTTTAAGCAGCAAGATCACTGTTATAAAATAAACGCGTGGAGAGATCGTTCTATCAAGAAAATTTTTGTTTAAGCTGAATTCACTGTTAAAATCAATCGAAGACTATTCTCATCAAGAAAATTTTAGTTTAAGCACACTTCACCTTAAAAAAACTAAATTTTCACAAGAAAATTTTAGTTTTAAGCAAATTATCATGCTTACAAATCAACTAAATTCATCAAGAAATTTTAGTTTAAGCAAGACGCTTCACCTGTAAAATCAGAACGAAAACTTTTCATCAAGAAACATTTAGTTTAAGCACAATTCACCTTGTAAACTAAACGAAATTTTCATCAAGAATTACGTAATTAAGACAGTACGGTTCACCTTAAAATCAACAACTTTTCATCAAGAAATTGTAGTTTAAGCACAGTATGTCATTGTATCTAATAACGAGAGTTCATCATCAAGAAAACTTTTAGTTTAGCAGAATTCACCTGTAAAGCAACAAATTTTTCATCAAGAAAATTTAGTTTAACACAGATTCACCTGTAAATAAACGAAATATTCATCAAAGAAAATTTAGTTTCAGCAAAGTTTTATTATATAAAATGGTGAATAAACGTACTGCATGTTGTAATCCGAATATAAACATTATAAAAAACACCTCGAACCAACAAACTACCACATTTAATCTATTATCACTAAAAATCTCTCTTGAGTTGGATAAGAAAACATTGGATATCTGGCTCAAAGATGTGTGTGAAGCTGTTCAGATAATCGACATCTTCAATCACAAAAACACAAGAAAAAATGAGTTTAAAAGACCACAAGGAACTCATAAAGTGAGACTATCATATGTGAAAACACTGATGGTGCCATTTTAGAATCTTGCATGTATACAAATAAGATTTTTCAATTGATCGAAGAACCCGGTTCCATCGATCATATACCTGATCAATTGAAATATAAACTGATGTAGCAAAGAAGTTATTAAAAAGACATTCAAAAAGAAACCAGAAGACTTTTAATTTTAACTCTGTGCATTGGATGAAAACTGCGATGATAGTATGAAAAGACAAGAATGATAGATACATGATACTCCTCCTTCTGTTCAGCCCCCGTAAGGTCGACGGCACAAGAGCGGAAGGTCCACGGTGTGCTCCAGCTGGCTTTTCACAAAGTCCAGCATACGAATCCAGGCCTGGCCTGCTCACCAGATCAGACCAAATCAGGGTGTTGGGCTCCGCAGGCGGATCGACAAATGTGTCGAGCCATGCCGGGAGCAAAGACAGTCAGAGGCTCCATCACTGGACTCCGGATGAGCCTGTCGAGGACCTCCTCATAAAAGTCGATCGCCGACTCCCCTCATGCAGTTCCTCCTGCCTCTTTCACGAAGGAGAGCTCCTCTCTGCCAAATTTTGTTCGCCCAACCACATTTGCACAGGGCGCTCAAGGTCCGCCAACACCCCTCTGGTAAAACTACAAAATCACGAACCACTGCTCACCTTCACTCCTCATTCCTCTTTTTCCCGCCTTTGGAATAAACTCCCTATCTATTCTTTCCCATTCTTCCTCAGGCTTTCAAAACAGCTGTTCACCCACCTCTTATCATCCCCCATCAAATCCTCGATCTTTTCTACCCCCGATAATCCACCCAAGCCCACTCCCTTCAATTCCCCCTGCTTCCTTCCTGAAAGTCCCCGTAATGTCCATCTTCTCTTCCCCATGTTCCCGTCCCATCCCATCCCTCTCCCTTCCACAGAATCACCTAATGTGTCTGTTCCCCACTGTTTTGCCCTTCCACTCCCGCCCCCTCTTGCTCATGCCCCTTGCTGTGCGTGTGTGTTAGCTCTCATACGAAGTCTCGACAAGGTATACAAAAAAAAAAAAAAGCATTGCAATCAAACCTTTATTTGGTGATTTATGTTTTGAGAGTTGCGAGGCATAACTTATTGTGTATGTTTGCACAATCGATATGCAATTCGCCCATTGTTATTTTGATTGGGAGTTATGAGGCTTTTGTTTGGTGATTTATTTATTTAAAAGATATGTGATTTATTCACATAAAATCCAGACTTCTGGTTCTGGTTTGAGCGACCATTGGTTCTTTCCAAGGGGTCTCTGCCGACTTCTCAAAGATAACGTTCTGGTCATTGTTTGTCGTGTTATGAATGATTGAATTTGTTGCCTCCAATGTTTACTGTGTGTTTGTAGTTCGGTTTTTGTTTCAAAACTTGCTTTTTGGGTGAGTTTTTGTCGGTCTTGTCATGTCGGGTTTCCCTGAGGCCTACCCGTCTTCCTGTCTCTGTGCACGATCGTGTTTATTTGTATTTACTCCTTATTACCGATTTTTATTTTTCTCCACTTTTCCCTCCAACCCTCCTTCTATCCCACCCAACGATTACCCTCTGCTCATGTCTTAAAAATGTAAAAAATACAAAACAAAAAAAATTAATTTTCCCTTCTCACCTTACAATCAAGCCTGGTGTTGGCTCAGTGGTTAGGGTGGCTGGCTTGGGATCCTGACAGTTCTGAGTTTGAGCCCTGTTGGCTGCTGAAATTAACATGAGGTGGGGTCAACTCAGCCTGTCATCCTTCTAAGGTCAACAAATGAGTATAGTGTACTGGTAGAGGGCACAGCATCAGCAGCACAGCTGCACTCGTCCAAGAAATGATAGCTACCCGGCAGCCAAGCTGCCATATGCAAGAATAGAAGAACCTTATACCCCATGTAACCACCCGACTTCCTGTACCAACTCTTCTTCGTCCTTCCTCTTGCGATCTACATCTTCCTTCTACTTTTCTGACCCAACATTCACAATACACCATCATAATTTTTTTTCAACCTATCTTTTACCCCATCTAGCCTGGTTGGCTTAGTCGTTAGGGTGGTGGCTTGGGATCCTAGGATCCAGAGTTCAAAGCCCCGTTGGCCGCTGAATTAAGGTACACCAGGAGGTTGACTCAGCCTGTCATCCTTCGAGGTCGGCAAAATGAGTACCAGTGTACTGGTAAGGGGGACACTGCATCAGCGGCAATAGCCACGTCCCAACTAATGATGCAACCAAGCAGCCACAGGCTGCACTCGATAGAGAGAGACCTCATCTTACCTCACCTTAAAAAAAAAAATTTCAACTTCCTCACCTTACACCTTTTGTAACCATGTGATTTCTCTACCACCTCTTCTTCTTCCTGTTACTTCCGCCAACCTACCATCTTCCTTCCACTTCAGCCGATCCACATTCACCATACACCTTCACCTAATTTTTCTTCAACTTTCCTTACCTCATTTTTATAAAAAAAAAAAACAACAAATGGTCTCTTAAAATGTTTTCAACTTCCTCTTTCACACGTATGGTCTCTGTATTGTATCATAATTCACTCCTCCTCTTCTTCTTCAAAAGTTCTTTTTCAATTTGACCTTCCTTCCAATAGTGAAGTCTAAAAAGTCCCACTCTTGCATCATTTCCTTCTCAATTCTCTTCATTCTCCTTTATTGCATCCCTCAGGTAAGTCTTTAATCAACGTCTCAGACTTTAACATTTAAAAAATCCCAGTTGAAAATGCATGTTTGTGTTCCATCAATTCGTGCCTTGTTTTTTTCCAACTTCAGTGGCCAATTCACCCCCACTTCCTTATATCGACCTCCTCCTAACTCCTCACCTGTTATACCCCTGCTTACCCCTCCATCTTGCCCTCATCCTACCTCCTCTCTTCACATCTCTTCACTGTCTTCTGCTTAGTATCAGCTCCTCCTCTGGTGTCCCCAACTGTGTGATGTTCTCACATCTCTGGCTCCAATTCGAACCGAACAGATATCTCACTCTCTCAATCAGTGGCACTCCTCAACATCTCACATGCTCACTTTTTTCTTCGATTCAACACCTCCCTCTCTCAACCCCTCAAATCTTGTACCCTCCTACTGCTGCTATATTCTTCACCATCCACAACCAAGTCTCATCCGTCCCCTCTCTCCACCTCTCCCATTGCCCTCCTGCCCCTTGGCCATGCCTGCTCTCATCATCTCCCTTCCCTCTCAAAGCTTCACTCTCACCCTCCCTCGACAAGCAACTTTCACAATCTTCTCTCTCACCTTTCTCAAAAACTCCTCCTCATCCTTCTCCCTCAACTTTCCCCTCTCATCCTCTCCCACCAATCTCCCCCTCCCTCCCCCTTCTAAAAGTGCCCCCCCTCACATCCACAAAGCTTGCTCCTTCCCCTGCCCTCTCTCTTCCATCTCATCTCTCCACCTCATCCAATCTTCAACTTCCCTCTGCCCCCTCTCTTATTACTCACCAATGTGCCTCATCCCATCACCACAAGGCCTTATCACCTTCATTGCTCTCCACTAGCTCTTCTGTAACCCCCCACATTCTGTTAACAACTCTCACTACCTCCTCTCCTCCTCGTCCTACCATCCGCTCCCCTCCCTGCACCCACAGCCTCCTCCCCTACCTCTTCCTTAAGTATGGACCTCAAACCTCTGGACCATTCAAACCTGACAGATTTTCCATACAGGTTGCCATTGACAAAACCAAGACATAATCTGCTTAACAGAAACTTCATCCTTCAAGACATCTCTGACTCCCGAGTATCTCTCCCTGTTATCTTCCTCCTCCGGTATGACAGACCTGAGACTCGTCCTGGTGGTGGAGTTGCTCTCTTCATCAGATTCTATTCCTCCACTTTCCATGCACTGCTATATCTCTCCCCCACACCCCAGGAATACCTCTGGCTACGGCTTCCCATCCACTCCCACTTCCTGTTTATATGTGGTGTTGTACCGTCTACCAAACAGTGATGACTCCATTTACACCTCACTATCCGAAAACATGCCACCAACTTCTATCCTCTCATCCCAAACTCTCTCTCCTCATATGTGGTGACTTCAATTGTCATCATGCCAGTTGGCTGGGTGTGCGTACCTCCCTGCACCTGCCATTGCACTTCAGAAAAAGACCTCTGCGACCATTGCGACTGAACAACAATCTGTCAACTTCCAAACTGGATCTCAACCAACAGTAATCCATCTCTTCTGGACCCGATTTTGACAATTCCCTGAAAATGTCTGCTGTTCTTCCTTTGCTGCAGTCAGTTCATCTGACCACATTTCTTGTCAAAGAGACATCTCTCTGGCTGTTATATTGAGAACCACCTCAGCACCGTTGAGTCTGGCATTTCACTCAGGCTGACTGGCAGGGTCTTCAGCAACCATCAAACTTCCAGACTGGTCTCCCCATCTCCACTTTTTCCAACATCAACTCGTCCAAGGAATTCTTTCAAAGAAATTGCTCTCCCTCATGCCACAGATTATCCCATCCCATTTTCAGTTGTCATAACCATCCCTCCGCCCATGTACATGAAGCTTGTGGTGAGGCAGTTGTTCTGAAACAACTTGCCTTTGCCTCATGGAAGGCAAATCCTACTAAAGGCAATCTTAGTTCCTTCCTCAAAACTCAGAACAAGTGTGTGTGTCCACTCTGAGAGAGCCAGAAAACAACATCTTTCTAATTTCAAGTCTGAACTCTCAAACCTGTCTCCCTCCTCCAAATTCTGGTGGCATCTAGTTAAGTCGTTTCTGGTGGATGTTCCCCCTCCATCCCTCCCTTACCTCAAAGGCCACACTGCTGACACTGCACAAGAAAAGGCTGAATGCCTAAAACTCTGTGTTTGCTTCTAAATAATTGTGTCCCAAACCCATTGCTTTCTGAACCCACCATACCCAGTCGCACCAGCTCTTTCTGGAATCTGTGTCCTCTCCTGACAAGATGGAGAGCTTGCTGTCAAACCTCAACCCTGATTCTGCAAACCGGTCAGAAGGCATTAGCCCAAGTGTCCTAAAAACCTGCCTGCTGCTCTTCTCACCTCTGTCTGTTCTATTCACCCTCTCATTTGCTCAGGATCATCTGGCCAGCTACTTGGAAATCAGCAAAAAATTACTGCCTGCATAAAAAAGGTGCAAAAACAGATCTCTGCAACTACAGACATCGGCCTTCTCTCAATTATAAGCGAGGTCATGGAATCCATCATCGCTTGCGACATTAAATCCTTCCTCTTTTCCAAATGGCTTGATTTCCGATTAATCGCATATTGTGGATTCAGACATATGGCGTCTTTCGAGCAGTCTGGCATCCTGCCCTGCTCACCAAACTCTCTCCCTCTGCTATCCAAGGCAATCTCCACTCATGGCTCACAGACTTCTCTCCTGTCACAAGTCAACTGTGTAGCCCTAAATGGTGTTCTTTCATCCCCTCTTCGGTCCATGATATGCGATACTGACCAAATTGATGATTGGAAATCAGGCCATTGGAAAAGAGGAAGGATTTATGTCGAGAAGTGACTGTCATGCCTGGTGTTGGCTTAATAGTTAGGTTGGTGGGCTTTGGATCCTCGGGTCTGAGTTCAAATTCCGCTCAGTGCTGTTGAATTGATACCAGGTGGGGTTAACTCGGCCTGTCATCCTTCCGAGGACGGCAAATATGAGTGCTAGCATGCTGGTATACTGTGTCGGAGTGGCGACCCATCCAGGATTGTGCCCAAGAGCCAAGGAGACTGCTTAAGCAGCACCAATGCTCTGCAACAGAGTCTGGTCCAATCTCTCTCTCTCTTCCTGTCCAGGCTGGAGTTGCTCAAGGCAGTGTTTTAGGCCCTGTGCTTTTTCTGGTTTTCATCAATGATCTCTCTGACTTTCTGGAAAATCCTCTTTATCTCTTTGCTGTTGACTCCACCCTCTGCCGTCTGTCATCTTATCATCCTCAGATTAGCAAGCAGCAGCCTCTTCTACTCTCTGCAGAACCTGGATAATATCACAAGCTTGTCCAACATTTGGAACATGTCTTTCAATCCTGACAAATCTCACACTCTCACTATGTCTCTCCAAAAGGACTGTCTGGAAATCCCCATCTACTTCTCAACAATGGCTCTTGTAGAAGTCCTTTCATTCAACCTTTGGAGTCTCACTATCTGCCATGTGTTTCCAGAAAAAAATACATTCCAAGCTGTCCTACAAAGCAGCGGCCAACTGGGCATCTCCATCGTGCAAAGTCCTTCTTTGGCACACCTGAGCTCCTGACCACGAACAAAGCTTCCATCCGCAGCCTGATGGAATACTGCTCTCCCCTCTGGGCTGGTGCTCCACCTCTCACCTTTCTGGCTTCACGCTGTGGAACCTAGGCTTTTGGGATCATTGGTATCTCCTGTGATGAAGCTGTCCTTGGGTCACTCATTCTCTCACTGCAGGCAGGTCATTGGTCTTTCTGTCTTCTAGGCGTCTCTCCTGGCCTCACCCCCCCCACTTCCCGCTCTGACTGCAATCTGTCCCCCCCCCCCCATATTTCCAGAGGTCGCTCAAGGTCCGGCACCAACCCCTTTCTGGTGAAACTGCCAAAATCAAGAATCACTGCTCACCTTCACTCTTTTCGTTCTTCTTTTTTCCCACCTCTGTGAACAAACTCCCACACTCTCTTTAATCCCACTCTTCCCTCCAGGTCTTCAAAAACAGCTGCTTACCACCATCTCTTGTTCTTTCCCATCCAAAACCATGATCTTTTCTACCCACGCTTTAATCCACCCCAACCCACCTCTTCAAATTCTTTGTTTTCCTTCCTGAAAGTCTCTGTAGTGTCCATGTTTTCTCCATGTACCCGCGCCCATTCTCTCCCTTCCTCAGATCTTTAATGTTCTCTGTTGCCCCACTGTTTTGTGCTCCCCTCTCCCGCCCCTGTTGTCTCCTGCCCTGTTGTCTCCTGCCCCTCTTGTTTACATTCCTGTGTGTTGGCTCTTATACGAGCCTCGACATAATATATACACACACGCACACATATATATATTATATATATATAATTATATATATATATATATATATATATAATTATATATAATATATTGTTGGGAAATGGCCCTTAGTGTGTTATTAAATATAGGATTAGCCCAGATCCCCATTAAATGCATGTTTAGCCAGGTTGTTCGGTAATTGGATGTTACATGTGTGTCGGAGATGTAGCAGGCTGTTTATTGTTCGTGCAGTGGTGGTGCACCGAGAGATTCTTCTTCTTCCTTCCCCTCTCCGGACGACAGTCCCCGCCAAGCGCTCTGAGAGTGGCAGTCGGCTTCGAGAGAGCGAGCGCCGGAAAGGCAGGGGTGGATCTGCCTGAGCATCGAGTCGGGTGATCGGCAGTAGGAGGAACTGCATGAGGGTTTTTTTGCGATCGGCTCTCGTGAAAAGGCCGCCCCGAAAGGAAGAGGAAACTGGATGAGGTCAGTCTGCTTTCTGCTGGATGAGAAACGACGAGTGGGAATCGCGATCGCTGTGTAAGGGACGGCTGTGTCTGTCTGCGATCTGCTTCGTGAAAGAGCAAGAGAGGCTGCTAGAGTCGAGTGTGCGATCTGCTGT
>CM068965.1:90695897-90708626 GCA_035128595.1 Eptatretus atami | reverse complement strand
CCTCTTTGGTGTAAAGCCTGACTGCTCTGGACGGTGGTGCTCATGCAGTGCTCTGGATGCTGGTGCTCATGCAGTGCTCTGGATGCTGGTGCTGGGGCACTGATCAAGCAAAGACTCGAGTGTGGCATAGAATGCATCCTTCACAGTGAGATCACTCGCCTCAGTCGGAGCATATATGGAGACCAGGGAAAAGACACCCAAGGAGTGACGAATCCTTAGTCTCGTAATACGCTCGTTGACCAGTGTTTCCTCAATTATCATTGGAGTAAGCTTATTTGACATAGCTACAGCAACTCCTTCGGCATAGTAACGATCAGAGCGAACAGACCAATAGTCGGTGTAACGTCCCACAATCATCTCGCTGCAATCCGGTCTCCAAACCTCAGAGAATGCTGCAATACTGATGTCAAAATGCTTGAACTCAGATGATAACAGAGACATGACCATCTTCTCTTCGGGATGGAACATTCCAGGCACATACATGAAGGGACCGCCTCAGGTTAACCCAAGGAGATCGCCGTCTGATGGACGACACCACAGCACCACACCGACACACACTTCCGGAATCTGACCCAGGAATATTACCCCATTGATTCCCTCCTATCATGAAAAATTGGGGGCCCCGAAGGCTTTGCCCCAATCCTGTCATCCGGTGAGCTGCCCTCCGAAGGGCAGCTGCACAGGAGGTACTCCCACGGAGTGGGTTTTCAGATATTTTTTTTCGTACTTTCGTATGTTTTGCGGAATGAAGGGTTTTATGGTGGCCGGAGTGCAAATCCTGCCACCAACCTCCTAATAAAAAGAAACCTAACTGCAGGAGGATGTCCGCAAACACAGTTTGGCACTAGATATGGATGGCCGTTTGCTCACAAGGAGCTCCTCCGCCCTTTGGCAGGTTTTCTTTTTAATCCTGCTGGGTGTCCATATCATACACCTTCCTCACAAAGAAACATGGTCGGGGAGACGGTTTAGTCGCCGACAACCCAACCATGGAACAGGTTAGTACAGGTCTACATTGTACCTGTAGCAAGTCTCAGATCTAATCTGACCTGACCTCCACCCTCTGCCGTACCATTTCTCATCCCTCTGATTGGCAGGCAGCAGCCTCATAACTTCTCTGCCCACCTGGGCAAAATAATGAGCTGGTCAAATACTTGGAACATGTCTTTCAATCCTGACAAATCTCACACTCACTGTGTCTTTCCGAAAGGACCATCTACAACCCCACCCCATCTACTTTCTCGACAATGCCCTTGAAGAAGTCCTTTCATTCAAGCTTCTGTGTCTCACTCTCTGCCGTGATCTTTCCTGGGAAAGCCATATCTCCAAGCTGGCCTCCAAATCCAGTCGCCGACTGGGCATCCCACATCGTGCAAAGTCCGTCCTTGGCACACCTGCGCTTGTAACCACTTAAAAAGCTTTCATCCACAGTCTGATGGAGTAGTGCTCCTCCCTCTGGTCTGATGCTCCCACCTCACACCTCACTTGACTTCACGCTGTGTAATCCAAGGCTTTAATGATCATTGGTATCTCCCGCGATGAAGCTGAGTCTTTAGGTCTCTCACGCTCTCACTGGAGGCAGTTCGGTGGTCTTTCTGTCTTCTGCCATCTCCACTCCGGCCATACCCCCCACTGCCTTGTTTGTGATCTGTCCCCCCATGTTTCCTCAGGGTGCTCAAGGTCCGCCAGCAACCCCCTTCTGGTAAAACTCCCAAAATCAAGAATCACTGCTCACCTTCACTCATTCAATTCCTCTTTTTTTCCCCACCTCTGGAACAAGCTCCCACACTCTCTTCAATCCCATTCCTCCCTCCAGGTCTTCAAAACAACTGATCACCACCATCTCATGTCTTCCCCATCCAAAACCTTGAACTTTACCACCCCCATTAATCTACCCCAAACCCACCTCCTTCAAATTCCCTGTTTTCCTTCCTGAAAGTCCCTGTACTTCTATTTTGGTTCCCCTGTGTACCCCACCCCATCCCTCTCCCTTCCACAGATATCCGATTGTCTTTGTTCCCCACAATTTTGTGCTTCCCTCTCCCACCCCTCTTGTCTCCTGCCTTGTTTTATGTTTCTGTGTATTAGCTCTTACATGAGCCTCGACTTGGTATACAAAATAATAATAATCAATATCTATACGAATAAAATGGTGTGTGTGTGTGTGTGTGTGTGTGTAGTCATTATTATATATGTCATTATATATAAATTATTTAAAGAGCAGGTTGCGGTCACCAAACATGTTCTGAAAATTTATCAATATGATTATATATATGCATTAAATAGTTCGATCAAACTATTGTGGTTGCCTAACTATGGGAAGATTAATGAAATTTAACTCCGAAGTTGTTATTTCTCGAGGCTGTTGAAAAAAACAGCCGCGTGCATACATGGATGGTGACGTCACGTTCTCCAAAACAAAGCGGAAGCTCACTCTTTCATTGAAGAAGTGTCCAGTTGAGCGGGCCGTTCTTTCGCTTTTGAGTTTCCAACTGTATATATTATACTTTTTTATTTTGAATTATTGTAGAACAAAGTTATTTGGATATTTGTACATCTGCCCGTTAGTGTGGTCGTCATGTTTTGCGAAAATGGCTGGAAAAGGGTAATCGCTCTCACCGATTCCCGAAGGAATCAAACATTCACCGGCAGTGGATAAGATTTGTACAAAACAAAACGGGCGAATTTTCCCTGCCTTTTAAACAATATCTTTGTGGAAAAGCGCTGCGGCCTAACATCTAGTCAAGGCGCGCCTAGGCCCTGCGCGCCATCGAACATAAACCTTATAAATATCGGAATTTTACAAACTTCACAACTACCGAGTGTTAAACTCTAAGCGACTGCAAAAACCGAAAACAGAATTTGAATTGACTTTAAAACGAACCCGCAACGTCGATCGAAGCAAAAATCTCAATTCACCCACAGAATTCACAGCATTATTTAAATTATTTGTCAAAGTCATAAAACCGTAATATTCAGCCATCACGAACATCTTTACATAATCCGACAGCTTAACAAGTCAGGCATGTGATGATAACTTTATTGGGATGAAAATGATTTTTAAACCTCATCTTTGTGGAAAAAGCGCCCGCGGCCTAGATCTAGCCAGGCGCCTGCGGCCATACGCGCCAGGCGCCCTCAACTTGAAAACATTTCATAACTCGAGAATAAAAGCTCAAATTGCACCAAACTTACCTTATTCTTGCGAGCTCACGTTCCCTGTTAGTGGGTGAACAATCCAACGCTTGGCGAATTCTGCTTCGCAATGATAGGAAGAGCCGACATCGAAGGATCAAAAAGCGATGGCGCTTGACGCTTGGCCACCACAAGCCAGTTATCCCTGTGGTAACTTTTTCTGACACCTCTTGCTTAAAACCCAAAAAGTCAAAAGGATCGCGACGCCACGCTTTCACGGTCTGTATTCGTACTGAAAATCAAGATCAAGCGAGCTTCCGCCCTTCTGCTCCACGGGAGGTTTCCGTCCCCCTGAGCTGGCAGTCAGTCCTGCCACTTATACACGAAATAGGACCGTTTTCTTGCACTTGCAAGTGGCTCAAATTTATATGGCTCAGGAGCAGAAAACTCCATAGTTAAAAATTCCCATCATCCTCCGACTCGTCTCGGCAATATCGGAATGAAAACACTCAATTTCTTCGCCGCTGAAATCACTCTCTGATTCGCATCTCGCCATTGTTCACACGCTGTTTCCGAATGTTCACGAAAGTTTTCGGAGAACGTGACGCTCATTAGCATCTTCGGTAACTTCCGGACTGTTTTTTAGATCACTGAACAAAAGTTTGACTTAAAAGTTAATTTTTGCATATTTTGAGTTTCAAATGTAAGAAAATAATTGCCCAACGATTATTAATGAGCTTACAACCTTCGAATCACGCGATGTCATCAGCGACCCAAAACCTGCTCTTTAATTATATCCTTCGTCAGGCAATCCTCGGCCATCTCGCTCTTAGGGTCTTCAGGCATTTCCAGGGGAACCTCACTGGGCTCTGAAGCCGCCATGTTTTTTTTGGCCTGCTCAACCATGCTTTAACTTGGGACAGGCCACAACGATTTCTTAACGTTGAAGTGGTTTTTTTTACTTTCCTCACACCTATCAAATGCCTGTTCATCACTTTTGTAAGTACTCTAGTTTTCAAATTAGGAGTTTGGAGCGATTTCATGCATTTTATGATACGATTTTCCACGATCTACTCTCACGGACTGCCTCAAGTATATCATCAAAATATTACTTTGGTTTTGACTTTGAGGATCGTATATCGTCCGGACTAAATAAGTGTCGCAATCTGTTGTGAAATCTGATGATTTAAAGAAATAAGGAGTCTTAGAACTAAGCCGATACACCTATTTACTTTAAGAAAGCAAGGCTGTGTTCCCTCCTTCTCCATACATACACAAGAAAATGTGAAATTTCCAAAGCATTAAACTTTTCTTTTTCTACTATTAGGAAAACATTTGAGAGACGGAGTAAGCTTATTATGTTGATGGAACAAAAAACTGAGAAACGTAACAAAATTAACCAGCTTCATTGAGCTGTATGGTTTAATGCATTGGCTGCTCGTCCTCGTGCTCTGTCCCCCAGAGAAACTGCTGATCCATTGCGTCTGCCAGATCTGTGTCGAGATTTTCAGATATTTCGCGATGTGCTCTTCTGGGAATCAAAGAAAGTCTGGTAAATTGTTTTGAAATAACACCTGATTTCCGAGCCGTTTGCTGTATTAACGTGTTTTCTAAATTACTGGGGCAAATTTCTTTTTTTCCACCCGTCGCACAGAGTTGTTTATAAAGATTAATGTTTGTGAACATATCCCTAAAACGTTTATGTGAATGTAACGATGTTTTTCGGTGAAAGATACTTAAGGTTTCTGGATTGTATACAGTACGTACTGTAGTTGGTAATCACACCGACTCCAACATACTGATTCCTGAAAAATTGCCGATATCTGCGTGTGTGTGTGTGTGTGTGTTGTGTTGTTGTGTGTGTGTGTGTGTGTGTGTGTGTGTGTGTGTGTGTGTGTGTGTGTGTGTGTGTGTGTGTGTGTGTGTGTGTGTGTGTGTTGTGTGTGTGTTTTTTTCATTCAGCATTACATATTCTTTTCTGCTAATCTGTCTCTGTCTCTGTCTCTCTCTCTCTCTCTCTTCCTCCCCACAGTGTTCGTTTCCGAACGTGTCCAGGCGGTGTTCATCTCCGGACAGCTTGGCTCCGGATGCATCTGGGCGGTATTTTGTCGGACAGGAGTTTGTCTCCATATGTGTCCAGGCAGAGTTTGTCTCGGGCCGTGTTTATAGTATGACCTGGTAGAAATGGATCTCAGACATTATTTTGTTTCGATCTTCATTGTTGTTCTATGCAGAATCATATTGATTAAACTATGAATCATAATGAACGATCACCACACGTCTGCCTTCCCTTCCTCTCACCTCACACTGTCTTCCCTTCCTCTCACCTCACACTGTCTTCCCTTCCCCCAACCCTCCTCACTGCCCCTCCCTCCTCTCTCCTTCCCCTCCAAATCTTCACTCTCCCCCCTCTTTCTCCCTCCCCCCTTACGTATTACTGTCAGCGAGGTAACGGGTGGTATTTCCTTGTAATAATTAAATTACATGATCGTAATGGATATTTTAAACCCCCATTACATGATCTCACAACCTTGGTTCTGTGATGGGACCGTGATCCCGCACCTTGTTTGTGTGGACCTGATCCCGCCATCTTTGTGGACCGTGATCCCGCACCTTGTTGTGTGGACCGTGATCCCGCACCTGTTGTGTGGACCGTGATCCCGCACCTTGTTGTATTGTGGACCGTGATCCCGCACCTTTGTTGTGTGGACCGTGATCCCGCACCTTGTTGTGTGGACCGTGATCCGCCCCTTGTTGTGTGGACCGTGATCCCGCACCTTTGTTGTGGACCGTGATCCGCACCTTCGTGTGTGTGGACGTGATCCCGCACTCGTTGTGTGGCCGTGATCCCGCACCTTGTTGTGTGGACCGTGATCCCGCAACTCGTCCGTGGATGTTGCATGGACCTGTCGACTTTCCCGCACCTCGTTGTGTGGACCGTGATCCCCGCACCTCGTTGTGTGGACCGTGATCCCGCACCTCGTTGTGTGGACCGTGATCCCGCACCTTCGTTGTTGCTGGACCGTTATTCCCGCACCTCGTTGTTGGTGGACCGTGATTCCCGCACCTGGTTGTGTGGGGGGGGGACCTTTTGGATCCCGCACCTCGGTGTGTTGTGGACGTGATCCCGACCTCGTTGTGTGCGACGCTGATCCCGCCACCTCGTCTGTAGTGGACCAGTGATCCCGCACCTTGTTGTGTGGACCGTGATCCCGCACCTTGTGTGGACCGTGATCCCGCACTTGGTCGTGTGGATCGTGATCCCGCACGTTGTTGTGTGTAATGCGATCTCACCCTCGGTTGTGTGGACCTTGATCCCACACTTGGTTGTGTGGACCGTGATCTCATACTTGGTCGTGTGGACCGCGATCCCGCACGTTGTTGTGTGGAATGTGATCTCACCTTCGGTTGTGTGGATCGTGACGTTGTGTGGACCGTGATCCCACACGTTGTGTGGACCGTGATCTCACACTTGGTCGTGTGGACCGTGATCCCGAACTTTGTTGTGTGGACCGTGATACCGCACATCGTTGTGTGGAATGTGATTTCACACTCGGTTGTGTTGAGTGTGATCCTCTCTTAATAATTTTTTAAGTATG
Source organism: Eptatretus atami (assembly GCA_035128595.1). NCBI lineage: Eukaryota > Metazoa > Chordata > Myxini > Myxiniformes > Myxinidae > Eptatretus > Eptatretus atami. The sequence continues at coordinate 90,701,892 of CM068965.1, read as the reverse complement.
TGAAATGTGTTGTGAGTGGTGAAACCGCAATCGTTCATGGAAGCTTTCATTGTCACCTGATTGACTTACTTACTTGTCATCCAATCACAGTGGGGAGACAAACGCTCAGAATCGTCTGCAAATATACCCTGACAGCCCCAAAGGGTTAATTGCCCTCTCGGAGTCTAGGGGGTCATGGTTTTCACAATGCATGCAAAGTACAAAAACATTGGGTCAAATAGGTGAGCAGTTAGTTCTTGTTTGAACTACCTGATGATAAGTTTCAACAAAACCCTCACCCACCCTCCCCATCCATAACTTTCATCACTCTTCACCAATCCAGTCACATTACATACATGATGGCTCTGGGGTCTCACGGACTCGTTTATGGTCCCAAGTGAGTCATGTGGTCAAATGGAACTAAGAAAGTAAAACCATTTTCCACCGCGGGTTTTGTGTTCTTGTTGTAGAAACAACTTCGCCCTTTTAATGTTATTTCATACAAATTGGAGCTCATTGTAAAGCTACTGAAGCAGTGATCAGGAATCAGCAATTTTGAGCAAACGTTGTTCAGGTAACCAAGGAGAGTGAGTGCCAAACCTGGCAAACGAGTTGTAAAATAAATAATCATAATCTTTACATCAATTATATATCAACCATGAAGCAGCATATCTGCTGTGTTCAGTACCTTGTGATGCCTGGGTGGGTGGTACTGAGCCCACAGGGGTGCTTTGTTACCCAAATGGATGATACTGACCCCAGGGGTGCTTTGCTACCCAAATGGATGGTACTGACCCCAGGGGTGCTTTGTTACCCAAATGGATGATACTGATCTTAGGGGTGCTTTGCTACCCAAATGGATGGTACTGACCCCAGGGGTGCTTTGTTACCCGGTTGGATGGTATTGACCCCAGGGGTGCTTTGTTACCTGGGTGGATGGCACTGACCCCTGGGGTGCTTTGTTACCTGGGTGGATGGCACTGACCTCAGGGTTGCTTTGTTACCCGGGTGGATGGTACTGACCCCAAGGGTGCTTTGTTACCCAGGTGGATGGTACTGACCCCGGGGTTCAGAACCAATTATTACAAATGCAGGGACATTGTTTACGACAAGAAGAGTTTAGAGGATGGTCCACATGGATCATTCATTCATTTCAGTGAACACACCACCAGACATACAAAAACAAGACCCAAAAAACAGTGAAGAATGTGCCAAGCAGTTGATGATGAGTTTGGACCGTCCAGGCAGCAACGTACTCGGAAAACATGAGACCATGGTCTTACCAGCAGTACAGATCATCTGCAATGAAGGAGTAAATAGTCCACGTGAGCACACCTCGATCTCGTTCCTGACACCGGTGACCATATCACAGAATAAGCCTGAGGATCCCAAGGAAAAAACCAATGAGGGAATATCGCTTCAAATGCAAATTCACGATGTGATTGCTGTCGACGTTCGCCATCATGATAGATGTTACAAACCATATTCGAGTCTCAGCAACACGACCGCATTACCACCCACATGGCAGCACACTAGAATGACAGGCAAAGTGCAGTCAGTCCTGCCTTTCAACAAGTCACACAGCTTATTCGAATATTTCAAATGATGTACGGATAATGGACGTGACCAAATAACGTTGCTATAATATGTTCTTGAAGTCTGAAGGAAAATATTTTCAGGACATACACTGCACTCACATAATATGAACAACCCTTTGTTAAACCAATGAACCACTAACCTTTGGACGACAGCAGCAGCATCAAGCAAAGTTGGGAGGTGCAACTGCATAACAGTGACACAAAGTAGAAAAAGTGTTGGGTGGAGGGAAACCACGCCCTTGACTGATGTCACTGCTGGATGAGGGTGGAGCCTGGGCTGATGGAAGAAGCAAGCTTGTTGTGCTGCAGTTGTGATGGTCTCATGAATAGGACGACAACAAATGCCAAAACATTTTCCAAAACTCAGGCTGCATTTATTATGTGCAGTGAGCTTGAGTACTATGAGCATCGGAACACCAGCATCATGCTGCATTTTGCTCAACGGCAGCTCCCCTGCCAACAGGCCCGAGCGGCACTCCCCCGCCGACAGGCCCGAGCGTCGCTCCCCCTCCGACAGGCCCGAGCGTCGCTCCCCCTCCGACAGGCCGAGCGGCGGCTCCCCTCCGACAGGCGCCGCGCGCTCCCCCTCCGACAGGCCGAGCGGCGCTTCCCCCTCCGACGGCCGAGCGGCGCTCCCCTCCGACAGGCCCGAGCGGCGCTCCCCTCCGACAGGCCCGAAGCGGCGTCCCCCTCCGACAGGCCCGAGGCGCTCCCCCTCCGACAGGCCCGAGCGGCGCTCCCCCTCCGACGGCCGAGCGGCGTCCCCCTCCGACAGGCCCGAGCGGCGCTCCCCTCCGACAGGCCCGAGCGGCGCGCCCCCTCCGACAGGGCCGAGCGGCGCTCCCCCTCCGACAGGCCGAGGCGGCGCTCCCCCTCCGACAGGCCCAGACGGCGCTCCCCCTCCGACAGGCCCGAGCGGCGCTCCCCCTCCGACAGGCCCGAGCGGCGCTCCCCTCCGACAGCCGAGCGGCGCTCCCCCTCCGACAGGCCCGAGGCGCGCCCCTCCGACGCCCGAGCGGCGGCTCCCCTCCGACAGGCCGAGCGGCGCTCCCCCTCCGACAGGCCCGAGCGTCGCTCCTCCTGCCGCAGGCCCGAGCGTCGCTCCCCGCCGACAGGCCGAGCGTCGCTCCCCTCGCCGACAGGCCCAGCGTCGTCCCCCGCCGAACAGGCCGAGCGTCGCTCCCCCGCCGACAGGCCGAGCGTCGCTCCCCCGCCGACAGGCCGAGCGTCGCTCCCCGCCGACAGGCCGAGCGTCGCTCCCCCGCCGACAGGCGCCGAGCGTCGCTCCCCCGCCGGACAGGCCCGAGCGTCGCTCCCCCGCCGACCAGGTGGCCCGAGCGAGCTCCCCGCCGAGGCCCGAGCGTCGCCTCCCCCGCGACAGGCCCGAGCGCGCTCCCACCGCCGAAGGCCCGAGCGCGCTCCCCCGCCGACAGGCCGAGCGACGCCCCGCCGACAGGCGCGAGCGACGCTCCCGCCGACAGGCCCAGCGACGCTCCCCCGCCGACAGGCCCGAGCGACGCTCCCCCGCGACAGGCCCGAGCGGCTCTCCCTCGCGACAGGCCCGAGCGCGGCTCCCCGCCGACAGGCCCGAGCGCGGCTCCCCCGCCGACAGGCCGAGCGCGCTCCCCGCCGACAGCCCGAGCGACGCTCCCCCGCCGACAGGCCAGAGCGGCGCTCCCCGCCGACAGGCCCGAGCGGCGCTCCCCGGCCGACAGGCCGACGGCGCTTCCCCGCCGACAGCGCCGAGCGGTGCTCCCCGCCGACAGGGCCGAGGCTCCGCCCCGCCGACAGCCGAGCGGCGCTCCCCCGCACAGGCCGAGCGGGCTCCCCCGCCGACAGGCCCGAGCCGCTCTTCCCACAGACAGAACCGAGCGGCTCTTCCCACCGACACGCCCAAGCGATCTTCCTGATGACAGGCGCCGAGTGGCTCTTTCCTACCAAGGCATGAGCAGCGCTTCCCCCACGAATGGCCCGAGTGGCGCTTTCCCTCCGACAGGCCAGAGCGACCCTTCCCGACGACGGGCCGAGCGACCCTTCCCGACGACGGCCCGAGCGACCCTTCCCGCCGACGGGCCCGAGCGACCCTTCCCGCCTAGGGCCCGAGCGACCCTTCCCGCCTACGGGCCGAAGCGGACCCTTCCCCCGACGGCCCGAGCGACCCTTCCCGCCGACGGGCCCGAGCGACCCTTCCCGCCGACGGGCCCGAGCGACCCTTCCCGCCGACGGGCCCGAGCGGACCCTTCCCGCCGACGGGCCCGAGCGACCCTCCCGCCGACGGCCCGAGCGACCCTTCCCGCCGACGGGCGCCGGGAGCGACCCTTCCCGCCGCGGCCCGAGCGACCCTTCCCGCCGAACGGGCCCGAGCGACCCTTCCCGCCGAACGGGCCCGAGCGACCCTCCTTCCCGCCAGGGCCCGAGCGACCTTCCGCCGACGGGCCCGAGCGACCCTTCCCGCGGGCCGAGCGACCCTTTCCGCCAAGGCCCGAGCGACCCTTCCCGCCAAGGGCCCGAGCGACCCTTCCCGCCAAGGGCCCGAGCGACCCTTCCCGCCAAGGGGTCAACAGCCGAGTGGGATTTGAATTCAGGATCCGAGGATCCCAAGCCCACCACCCTAACCATGAAGCCAACACCAGGCAAACTTGTCAACCATGCTGCAGAATTTCCATCACCGCCTCATGCATCTCATTCACCTCAGCTGCACCTCCAATTTCCAACTTGCCTTCTTCTCTGGAAGAGCATTCTTCACAACCGGATCACTCGAATCTCACACCAACATGAACTCCCACATCTTCACCACTGGATCACTCAAATCCCACACCAACATGAAGTCCCACATCCTCACCGCCTTATCCTCCTCTGTCACCGCTGTTAATGGAAACCAAGGTTTTCCACCCTGACCATGAAATGTGTTCAGCAAACACCATGGTACTCACAACCACCCCTCACAAACCCACTCAACAACACCTTCATTCTCTCTACATGCCCTATTGCAATGTTATCCATAATCAATGGCCACCACATGACATCAATCGAAACTTCAAACACATCTTCAACTTCCTTGGGAAACCACACCCATTAATCCTCCTCAAATGATGTACATGCTTCTTCCTTACTTCATCCTCATCCACCCTTGTCCCACATCATACAACTTCATCATAGACCATCTTCCCAAGCTCTTCATGTGGGCTTCTGCCAATGATGGTACAACTTGCCCTCAGAGCTTAAACCTGTGTAAACGATCCACCATCCCTATTGTCTCGTTGCAACACCATCGACTTCCTCACATTGAATCCCATTCTTACCCACCACATAAATCTTTCCAACAACTCCAACACATTTCCTGCTGCATCAGCTGAATGTTGGACAACTGTCCGATCTTCCATAAACACAAACGTTTATGGCAATCTCTGATCAGAGGCCAGTTCCATCTCTGTGTCATTCACATCCACAACATGCATCAGCAACTCCATAACCAAAACAAACAAGATGGGGGATGTGGCACACAGCCTGTCGCAATTCCCAACAACCTCTGCCACTCTGTTGTATAGGAAGACTTATATGTCGCAATCTTGCAAGCTCGGGGTGGGTGGGAGGAGAAGGATGCTTGGTGTGGAAACTATCCGTTAAATATGTAAGCAAGTTATCCGAGATGGATGGTGCTGTGTCGGGGTGGTGCTGAGGTATCGTACACCAGACGGCAGTCTCCTTGGGTTAACCTGAGGCAGTGTCTTTGGGTGGGTGGGTGGGTGTCTGGAATGTCCTATCCCAAAGAGAGGATTAATATTGTTGCGAATTCGCGCCCGCCGGCGTGCGATCGGCCGCTCGACTCGAATGGCGGCCGCCTCGCCCACCGGAACGGACAATTCAGTCGTGACCCTCCTGGAACTACCGCCCGGAGCCAGTCACGGGTGGGGTTTAACCTCACCACGATCGTGCCAATTGCCCACCCGCGCAGGATAGGGTTGCTCGCCAAATTCGACCTACCGAAGTACCTGCGCGAGTGGTCGACCGGGCGATCGTACCACGCCACAGGCCGTCTCCGGACACGAACCGCTTAAGCGGTTCGTTCCGTGCTGCAGAGATAACCGAGCGGAGTTATCGTCGGCCTTGACGGTCCCGATTAATTACCGGGCGTTTTAAACCCACTATCAATCCCTTACGTGATGCAAGATGGAGATTCAATTAAAGGAAAAGACGAAGCGAAACGGGGAACAATTGGACAAGCAAGCACTTTTATTGCACTCTCAGACAAGGGAGCACGTATTTACAGCAAAAGGAAGCAGGGAAAGAGTTAAAACCGAATAAGCAATTATTCACAGCACAGTCACTTACACTATTCTACTTTACAGACTGGCGCCACACACACATTTCCACAAAACCCCAAAGAAAAGGAAGTCGCGACTTCCCTGGGCGCGTCG
>CM068965.1:90670358-90683036 GCA_035128595.1 Eptatretus atami | reverse complement strand
GCCGATTCTCCAGCTATGGCACCCCCGGGCACTACACTGGCTCCGAGCCTACCAGCTCCCTAAACACCGGGGAGTGCCCTCCCTGGCTACTCCCCCTCGATGCTCACATGGCAGGCTGGCGCCCCGGGCCCCTTCCCTTCCGAGGGTCACTCCGTGCCCAGGACACTGCCCACGGGGCTAATGGCGCCCCGGGCCGCCCGCATCATGCGGGCGCACCCGTGCCCACTAACTATCCCGGCCCCCCATGGGCCCTTGGCCTACGCGTGGCAGACTAGCCCGGTGCCCGGGTACCCACTCAGCGATATCTCACCTTCGGCAGCCACGCCCCAGCCCGTCAACAGGGCTCCTGCACCCTCCAAAACAGTTCGAGCCTACACTCACACCAACAGCAAAAACGACTTCATTTTGTCATTACTAACCCCACTAACCACTTATCCGACCCGGGGTCCCTTGGGCGGAATCAACCCCTCCCCCCACTCACTCATCGCACCAGCAATTCGCACATTCGAATCATTCACACAGACCGCGCTGGCCTCACTCACGTCACCAACCAATGTTTCTCACTTTCACAACCCACAACTCACCGCGAATCCGTGCATTCTGCTCACTACATCCCCTAACTCGTGCTCACGTCGTCCCTTACACTACCAGCACGTTCCTTTTAACAACTACGTAGCTTAAGCTACGTCCCCACTACACATCCAAGTCAGTCCATTGTCCTCAAAATCCCAAAAAAATCCATTTCCTCCAAATCTCAACTACAATCCCTGCAACTAATCCATTCCATCGGACTCCATGAGGACTTACCCTGCCCCACTGAAGTCGGACTAGCTAAGCTAACCGCCTTCCCCCTACCAGGTTGCATCCTGTGCCCAGGCAAGGGGGTCTTCCAACCCAGTGCCCCGGGAATCCCTGTTCACATCTCGTCCGAAGCGAGGCTTGCTTTTTTTTTTTTTAAATGCGCGCGCGACCAGCGGGCAACTCGCAACCTGCGCCCCAGCCGCGGCAATTCACAGCCGCGCACCTTTGGCGTGAAGTCATGGCAACTGTTCGCTCCCTCGCCCTCTTGACGCACCATCCGGCAGGGATTCACGCCTCCTGGCGGATGAAGACTAAATTTTCACCATCAGTGCGACTACTCCGTCTCAGAGTGTTTCAAATGATAATTATGACATCAATAAGTGACGTGTGTTGGCAGGCATCGGTGGAAAAACGGAAAAACTTTGGACATGCTGTATCTGAAACGCGCACCAAAGGAAAACATTGAAATGGCAAGTACTCATGGGGAATGAGCGTGATTTCTCATGGCATCATAGAAGGCCTTCTTATCGACATATAATTGGCATATGTGGAACGTGCATCCGATCAGTAATGAAAAGTTTGAAGGGTCACCTAAGGATAAAATCGTCCACAATATTTTTTGATGATGTCATCGGTCCACGTGAATTCGACAGCATTATTGGTTTGTTTGTATTTTTTAAAACCTTAGAAAAATCTTTTTCTCTGAACTGCTGAACCAGTCATCACTGTCAAATTTTTGAAGTGGTAGTTCGAATGTTTCTCTAGTAATACGTACAACATCCAGTACACAAACGCCACACAATAACACACACAACAACCACACAAAACAAGTTGGCAGCGAAGGGGTCTGATAGATCTCTGACTGGTCTTTTTCTGTCCTCCATCATTTTTCCCGGCCTGTGAAACAAACTTTCCATTCTTTGATCTCATTTTTCCTAACCGGTCTTCAGAGAGCTTTTTTCTTTTTTCTGTAACTTGTCGAGCTCGATGAGAGCTAACCACCAACGCAAGCAAGGGGGGCATGAGAACAAGAGGGCGGGAGTGGGAGGGACAAAAACAGTGGGTGAACAGACACATTAGGAGAATCTTGGAAGGGGAGGGTGACGGGGAACATGGGGAAGAAGAAGAAATGGACATTACAGGGACTTTCAAGGAAGGAAAGCAAGGGGATTGAAGAAAGGGGCTTGGGTGGATATCGGTGGGAGAAAGAATCGAGGATCTGGATGGGGGAGATAAGAGTGGTGGGAACAGTGTTTTGAAAGCCGGAGGGGAAGAATGGGAAAGAATAGGGAGGGAGTTATTCCAAAGGCGGGAAAAAAAGAGGAATGAAAAGAGTGAAGGTGAGCAGTGATTCGTGATTTTGGTATTTTACCAGAGGGGTTGTTGGCGGACCTTGAGGCGCCCTGTGGAAATTGGGGGACAAATCGCAGAAGAGCAGGGGGGCGAGGCTGAGAAGAGACGGTAGAAGCAGAAAGACCACCGACCAACGCATGATGAGTAGAGGGCCAAAGACTCAGCTCATTGCGGGAGATGCCGATGATCCTAAATGCCCTGGTTTCGACAGCGGAAGCCGAGAAAGGTGGGAGGCAGGAGCACGCAGCCCAGAGGGGAGAGCACGTAACCCATCAGGCTTATGGACAAAAGCATTGGTAGTTGTCAGGAGCTCAAGAATGGAAAAGGAAGGACTTTGCACGACGGAGGATTCAGTCGGCGACTGGCGTTGGAAGCGAGGTTGAAATGTGACTTCCAGGAAAGGTCATGGCAATAGTGAGACCCAGAAGCTTGAAAGAAAAGAACTTCTTCCGAGGATTGTTGAGAAAGTGGATGGGGGGGTTTCTAACGGGCTTTCGAAGTAGACATAGTGAGGTGAGATTTGTCTGGAAAAGACATGTCCACGGTTGGATCCATTTTGTGATTTTTCCCAGATCTGGCAGTGAGCCGAAGAAGCTGCTACCTTTGCCGGTCTGAGGGATGACAGATGGTACGGAGAGGGTGGAGTCATCGCAAAGAGATATAGAGGATTTTCCAGAAGTCGGAGAGATACATTGTTGATAAACCAAGAAAAAAGAACAGGCCTAAGAACGCTACCTTGAGGAACTCCAGCCTGGACAGGAAGGGGGATGAAGAATCTCCATTTAGGGCACACGTGACTGCGACAGGAGAGGAAGTCTGCGACCATGAGTGAGATGGATTTGATACCAATGGGGAAAGAGAGGTTGGTGAGTAAGGGCAGGGGGCCAGACTGTGTTCAAAAGCATGTGATATGTCCATGGAGTAATCGCTCGGAATTTCCTGTCTGGGCATCGAGGACCTCATCCATTGATGCGGAGAGCAGAAGCAGATTGCCAGGGTAGAGTTACCTGTCTGAAACCAATTGAATGATCGGAAATCAAGCATTGGAGAAGAGGAAGGAATTTCAATGTCTGAGCGATGATGGATTCCATAACCTTGCTGATTGATTGGAGAAGCCTGTTGTCTGTAGTGCACGGACTGTTTTTGCACCTTTTTTAATGTAGGGCAGTGATGTTTGCAGAATTTCAAGCAGATGGCAATGACCTTGAGCAAATGAGAGGTGAATAGAACAGAGAGAGGGTGAGCAAAGAAGCAAAGCAGGCTTGAGACACGTGGCTGATGCCGTCTGGACCGGTTGCAATGGGTTTAGGACACAAGATGTTGGCTGCAAACAAACACCTGAGTTAGGCATTAGCTTTTTTCACGTGCGGTATCAGCAGGCAACCATTTGAGACGGGAGGGAATGGAGGGGGAACATACACAGAAAACATGATTTGATTAAACTCCACCCAACAAAGATTTGAGAGGGAGAGAGGTTGAGAGTTCAGACTTGAAGAGAAACGATGGTTGTTTTCCCTGGCTCTCGAGGGTAGATACAACACTTGTTCCCGAGCTTTGTGGAAGGAACTGAGATTGGGGCCTTCCAGTTGGTTTGCTTCCATGAGGCAAAGGCAAGTTGTTTCAGGACAACTGCCTCGCCACAACATCTAAACAAGGGCGGGAGGATAGGGTAGGACAACGAAGACAGGAAGGGGATAAAATCTGGTGCATGAGGGAGAGCAAGTTTCTTTGAAAGTCCAGAGAGTGATATGGAGCAAAGTAGCGATAGGAAACCAGTCAAATAATTTTGATGGCTGCGTGGAGACCCTGCCAGTCGGCTAGTGAAATGCCCCAGATCTCGACGGCGTGAGGTGGTTCGCTGATAACAAGCCAGAGAGATGTCCACTTGACAAGGACGTGTCAGAAGAACCGATTGGAAGCAGAGAAGAGCAGCAGATATGTCAGGGAAATGTGTCAAAATCAGATCCAGAAGAGATGGAGTACCATTGGTTGAGATCCGGGTCAGGGAAGTGACCGTATTGAGTCATCCCAAATGAGTCCGCATAGAAGCTTTTGCTAGAGGTCATGACAGGTGAGAGAGGCCCACACCTCGCAAACTGGCATGATGACAATTGAGTCACCACATAAGAGGAAGAGAGAGTTTGATGAGAAGATAGAAAAGATGGTCCATTGTTTCAGATAGTGAGGTGTAGATGAGTCATCACTGTTAGGTGACCGGTACATGTACACAAAAAACATGAGTGGGAGTGGAGGGGAAGCGTAAGCCAGGAGGTATTCCTGGGGTGTGGGGGAGGAGAGCAGTGCAATGGGAAGTGAGAAGAAGTCTTTGAGAAGCACCGAGCAACACCTTCCACCAGGACGAGGCCTCAGGTCGTCTACGAGGAGGGAGACGGGAAGAACTTGGAGAGTCAGACACGTCTTGGGAGATGGAAAGTTTCTGTTTAAGCAATTATGTCTGGTTTGTCAGTGGGCAGCCTGTATGCGAAAAGATCTAAAGTTTGAGCGAATGCCCCGAATTGAGGCCACACTTTTAATGAAGAGTAGGGGAGGAGGCTTGGGTGCAGGGGTGGGGGGAGGCGATGGTAGGACAAGGGACGAGGAGGGGAGGAAGGAAGGGTGTTGAAAAGATGTGGGGGATTGCGAAATAGCTAGGGGAGGGGGCCGAATGAGGAGGAGAAAAGGTCTGTGGTGCTGGGGGAGTTGGGGGACAAGAAGGGGGAAGCCAGGCAGTTGAGGATTTGAGGAGGTGATGAAAAGATGGAGGTAAGGGAGGGAAGAGGGCAGCTAGTGGATGAGAGGGGGGGCAAACTTTGAGAAGGAGAGTGGAGGGGAGATGAAAAGGTAGGAAAGATGAGGGGGAATTTTTGAGAGAGGTGAGAGGAGGATTGGAGGGAAAGAAGGATGGTGCTTGAGAGTGAGAGGAGGTGAGTGCACTGAAGTTGAAAAAAAGAAGGTTGAGGAAAGCGAACATCATAGCAAACTGGTTAGAAGTTTAGGTCAGAGATGCGAGTTAACAACCAATTCTTGATGCGATGCAATAAAGGCGAATTCAGAGAAGGAGAGAACGAAGAACGCTGTAACAGTGGATTTTTTAGGCAAGGAATGAAGAGAGGTCGAAAAAGAGCAACAGTCTGTTTAAAATCGCAGAAGAGTAGTGCATTATGAAACGAGTAAAGAAGTAACACATGTGTGGAGAGGAAGATGAAGCATTAAAGATCATTATGCATTATTATTAATTTGAGAGGAGTTTTCAACAGATAGTCATGGAAGTGTTGTCGAAAAAAATCGAGGAAGAAAGAGAGACGGAAGAATAAGAGGAAGAAAGAAGAAGCAGAATGGGAGAAGGTTAGCGTACATTGTTGTTGTGTTTTTTTGTTTGTTTGTTTGTTTGTTTTTTTTAAATAAGCAATAGAGAGAATTAGTTGGAAATGGGGACGTTGGAAGTGGGTAGGATAGAAATTGAAGGTAAGGGGGAAAAAAAAAAATAAAAGATCGAAGCACCGAGGCTAACCGTTATGCCTCAAGCCTAGGCCAGGCGAGGCCAACACCCGGTAAGCCACGTCCGACAAAACCCCAAAATAGCACGATTGTTGAAACCAAACCGAACCTAGGAACACACAGTAACATGTTAGGTGAAAAATTAAACAGTTAAACGGGACAAATAAGCGACCGAAAACTTCAACTTTGAGAACGTCAGCAGAGAGCCCCTAAGGAGACCTCTCGACGCTCCAAACCCGGAACCGGAAGCTGTTCTCCCCTGCGTTTTTCCCTAACCCTTCATATCATTTTTTTGCTCCTTTGCCTCTGGCGTTGCCTATTTCAATTCTCCTTCCTGCTGTTCCTTTGTTAATTGCATCCAGACCAATCTGTGTCTCCACTGCTTCACCAAGCCTGACCATGTAATATTGCAAAAAAAGTGTTGAAAGATTGATGATGAGTGGAGAAAAAACATCAATTTAAATGAAAATTGTGAGTGAAAAATATCCACACCTTTCCCGAATTCTGAAAGGATTTGGATGGACGTTCGAAATAAAAGGTGAGGCTTTCCAAGTGGAGGTGTGGAAAGCGAACGTCTGTGTTTGCTGACTTCAAATTCTAAATGTGCCAGTGGGGGATAAAAACATTTCAATGATTTAAAAACAAAGGTTTTCCTCAAATTCATCAACACATATATTATGTCATCAATCAGAAAACCAAATACAGATCTCTCGCAGCATGTCTTCCTGGTCTGTGTTACAAGTAAATTAAATAAAACAACACATGATATGAATCTGGGTACACAATCATATACAAGTGAAAGCTGGCTGCATCATTTTCTGGGGCTCAGCTGTGTTGCTGATGCATGCCCGCTTCCAGCATTCTGGTACTCCATTTGCCGATCTTGGAAGGATACAGGCTGAGTAACCCCTACTTGGGTTAATTGCTAAATGCCAAATAGGGCTTGAGACTTAATGACGAAGAATCTAAACCAAGCACTTTAACGCATGAAAGCCAACACCAGGTCTATTCAAGAAGGATGTATGGGAATGGTTTGCCAATAAAGTACACAACAATGGATTAAATAGTCACAATAAATTATCATGTGGGAACCAATCCCAACATCCTTTTGCAACCATATGACCACCACAGAGTTTCAATCATTTTCCTGGGGTTTCATTGTCCATGGTCATAGTGACGCCACAGCCCACCACCACACCCAGCAGACATCTGGACAGGTGTTGTCCTCCCTCCCCTCCCTGGGCCATTATTGCCCTCCACAGAGCTATGCAGTTTTGCTTACTTTGGCAGAATCCTTTCAAGTTTATGCAAATCTTCGAATCTCGATAGTCATGAAACCTTCCCAACTGTAATAAGTGACGATTCATGTTCAACCACAGTCTTGAGCTCAATAATTTTGAGTTCGGTTCTGAACAAAAAATAAGAACTAAAAGCACCCAAATGAAAGCCCCGTCCATGCAACTTAGGCACAAAAATAAACCAAACTCAATATAACAGGGGGAGATAAAACTATTGGAATAAACTCCAGGGCAAAAAAAAAACAAAATAAAGGACAGGAGAGAGGAGGGTTGAGGTGAGAGAGAGGCCAGTGAAGTGAGAGAGATGGGGGAGAGAGTGGGGAGAGAGAGGGGGGAAGGGAAGGAGGGAGGAATAATGTATTGAGTCGTGTGTTGGTAACGGACTCTGAAGTGTTTTTGAAAGAACAATTTTCTCTTCATACTTCATCGTTATCAAAAGCAGTTACGAAAGAAGCCCTGGAACACGTTTTAATATTTCCCTGTCGGAAATAAACAATTTACAGGGATGGGCCTCGCATGTAATGGCTTCCCCAGGCAACGTGGAACCGAACCTCAATCTCTAATGCCATTACAAAAACTCATGTGCTGCAGCAGCACTAACGAAGGCCTGTGTATCAGTAGCATGACTTTGCCCATTCAAACATTGGACCCAATTATTAATATTTTATCCATATCTCAAGTGAAAGGTGTTGAAATTTGGTGACAAAAATTCCATTGGTAAAAAGGTTAAGGCCTGGACGGACATAGACACCAAACACACAGCGCAAAACCCCATCTCCCGCCGCACCTTTGGTTGGGTTGGGGGGGGGGATGGGGTGGCTAATGCAAACAGGCTTGCTCGCACATACATCTGTTTAATATCCATGTTTATTAATCATGTAGTAAGTTTGGACATTATTCAGAATTCCACAACTAAAAAGGCGGGATGAATATCCATTAACACTCCTCCCTCCCCTGCACTTCCTGAGTGTGTACACGAGGCCGTATAGTATAACCCGTAATAATGTTTTCCCCATTAACAAACTGTTTGAAATTTTTGCAATTTTCGCAAAAGATTGGTTTTGGCCCGTCAGGAAAGCGACTGAATCTTCATCAAATAGATCTCAATAACTCTCTGGAGAAATTCTCTTATCTCTTTGTTGATAACTCACACACTCTGTTAACATCCCTCAATCGTATCTTGGACAAAGAGACAGCTCACTCTCTCACAATCTTGACATAAATCACAAACTGGTAAACACCGTTGGAATTCTTATTTAACTTCTTTGAGAAAAATCCCTGTCACGTCCCCCTGTGTGTCCTCTTCTCTGCTGTGTTCTGTCCTGTGTCTCTCTTCTCCTGTGTCCATCTCTCTCCCTCTTCCCCCCCCGTCGTGTCAGGAACCGTACTGCAACTTCTCAACAACCCTCGAAAAAAGTTCAATCACCACTCCTGGGTCTCACCTCACCCTCCAGCTGTGATCTGTGATCTTTCTTCGGGCCAAAACATTTCAAAGATGGTCTCCAAGCCAGCTGCCGATTTGGCCATCCTCCCTTGTAACAAGAAGCCCCCTTCCTTGGCACACCTGACCTCCAATCCCACATACTGTAAAGCCTTCATCCGCAGCGTGATGGAGTTCTGCTCTCTCTGGGCTTGGACTGCCTCCCTACATTGTCCAGCTGAGCCATGAAAACAACGAAAGCTGAGTCCATGGGTCCGATCACGACACCGCTGCAGACAGGTCGGTGGTCTCATCGTCTTCTATCAAGCCTCTTTGCGTCTTGCACCATCTGCCTCTCTATGCTTGTCCCCTTCCAACATTCCACCCCCCCCCCCATGCTCAGCAGGCTCGAATAGTCCACACACATGAACTTAATGGTTAACCTTACCTAAATCCAGACGCATCTTCATTTTCCTTTTTTCTCCACCGTGGAATCAACTTCCAACTCTCTTCATTTCTCAATTCTTCCCACCAGGTCGTCAAGACACAGCTGTTCAACAAGCACCATCTCAGAATCGTCCGTAATCCAAAACCCCATGATTTTTTAACGCGTTGTTAACCCTTTCCCCCAATCCTACTTTTTTTCCAATTTCCAGTTTTACCTCCTGTATCCCTCGTCCACTTGGTCACTCCCAATAGATCCTCTGGTCCATCTTGTCCACCCCAATGGATCCCTCTGTAAATCCATCGTCCACACCATGGGTCCTCTGTATCCATCTGTCCACCCCATGGGGATCCTCTGTAATCCATCTTGTCCACACCCAGGATCCTGATGTCCCTTGTCACCACCCCATGCATCTGTGTCCATCTGTCCACCAACACAATCCTCGTGTCCACTTGTCCACCCCATCCCGACCACTCTATATTCCACTTGTCCACCCCACAAAACACCTCTGTATCCATCTTGTCCACCCCATGGGACCGTATAATCTTGTCCACTCCCATCGGACCCTGTATCATCTTGTCACCCCAGGATTCTCGTATCCAATCTTGTCCCACCCCAGGGCATCCTCTGTTCCATCATTGGCCACCCATGGATCCTGTACCAATGTCCACCCAATGGACTCTGGTATCATCTTGTCCCCATGGACCCCTCTAATCCTCTGTTCCACGCGACCATGATCCTCTTATTCCCATCTTTCCACCCCCACGGACCTCTTTATTGTGCCATCTTTCCACCCCACACTCATCCTGTTTCCCACTTGTCCACCAACACATCGTGTTTCCATCTGGTCCACCCACACCACACATCGTCTGTGTCCATAGTTGTCACCCTAACACATTCCTGTGCCATGCGTAACACCACACATCCCTGTGCATCTTGGTTGTCCACCACCACACAACTTGGTCTGTGTCCATCTTGTCCCCCACAACATCTCTGTTCCATACTGTACACCCCACAACAATCCTCGTGTCCATCTTGTCCACCCACACACCTTGTATCCATCTGTCCCCACCCTAACACATACTCTTACCATCTGTCACCCACACATCCTCTGATCCCTCTGTCCACCCACACCATCCTCGTATCATCTTGTCCCCCCACACATACCTAATGTATCCAATACTGTCCACCCCACAACATCCCTCGTAATCCATCTTGCCACCCCACACATCTCTGTACCAATCTGTCCAAAACGTGATGCTTCCACACACCCATTGCTTGTCCAAGCCCTCCTCCATCATGCTTCAGCTCCACATTGGGCTGTTGGTTTCTGTCTTCTCTCGTCTCGTACGTCCCTGATCCGTTCCCGGATTCACACGAACTCTTCCATGAGCCTCGACGATGTATTGAAAAAATACATAATTAAATCCTTTACGGTTTAAAACTTTCAATATTATACAAAAGGATTCAAAAGGCCACGAACGTGTCCGTACTTTAGGAAACACAAGGCGTCATGAACGAGGAGTTTTTCCCCGCGGGACAAACCAAACAAAACCGCCTCTCAAAACATTCGACGAACACCACTCACTTGAAAATTCCCACACGTAGTTCGAGTCCCGAAAGGGTTTCGCATCCCTGTTGGTTTCGTTGTTTATTGAAACAATTACAAACATTAAAACGAAACGGCGGGTTTATCGTTCACTTCAAAGGTAAAACGAGAGACGAGGTCATTGGTTCAAGCGCTGTTACAAGATGAACGCGCGACTGACATGTGACGTCACGGTACCCACGTTCGAATAAATTAATGAACCGCAGAAAACGAATAGTCGTACTAGTTAAACCCTACCCCAGAAAAAAAAAAAACAACATCAGTAATAAAAAATAACAAACTAAAAATTAAAAATATGGGGGATGGGGAAGGTATGGCGAAGGGGAGGGTGAGGGAGGGGAGGGTGAGGGGGAAGGGGGGAGGGTGGAGGGGGAAGGGGGGAAGTAGGGGATGGAAAGGGGGGAAGGGAGGGGAAGGGGGGAAGGTTAAGGGGGGAAAGGTGGGATATGGGAGGGGAGAGGAGAGGGAGGGGGAAGAGGGGAGGGAGGAGGGGGGGGAAGGGGAAGGGGGCAGGGGGGAATGGGAAGGGAGGGGGAGGGGAAGGGGAGGGGAAGGCGGGAGGGGGGAGGGGAAGGGGGAGAGAGAAGGGGGAAAATGTGTGTGGGGAGGGCAGAGAAGGGAGGGGGGGCGATGGGATAATTAAATTAATGGGAGGAGGAGAGAGGAGGGAGGAGGGGAAGGGGGAAGTGGGGGTGGAAGGGGGGGGAAGGGGAAGGGGAGGGGAAGGGGGAGAGGGAGGGGGGAGGGGAACGGGAGGGAGGAGAAGGAATGGAAGGGGGGGAAGGGGAAGAGGGAAAGGGGGAGGAGATGGGGGGAAGGAAGGGGAAGGGGGGAGGGGAATGGGAGGTGGGCAGGAGGAAGGGGGAGGGGAGGAGGGGTGATAGGGCGGGCGCGGGGAGGGGGAGGAGGAGGGGCAGGGGAGTGAGGATAAGGGGAAGGGAAGGGGGGGTTGGGAACCGGGGAGGGGACCGGGGGGAGGGGATGAGCAGGGAGGAGAAAGGGGCAAATGAGAGGGGGGAAGGGAGGGAAGAGCGGGGGATGCGGCGAAAAGGAAGGGGGGAGGGACAAACATGGGAGGGAGAAAGGGGGGAGGGAGAAAGAGGGAATAGGGGGGGGAGGAGGGCGGAATATGGGAGGCGATCCACGCGGGGAAGGGAAGGGGGAGGGGGATAGGGAAGGAGTAGGAGGGGAGGGGGGGAAGGGGGACGAAGGGGGATGGTGAGGGGGGGGAAGGGAAGGGGGGAGGGGAGGGAAGACGGGAGAGGGGGAAGGGGGGAGAGGAGAAGGGGGGAGGGAGCATTGTGGAGGGGGAGGGGGGAGGGGTGAGGAGGTTAACAGTTTTATAACGTTGATAACATAAAATGTAACCATCACTAATCCACAAATCGAGGCCTAACTTGTTCACTGGACCACAATCGAACAAGACATGTTATAATAAGTTAAATTATTACCGAAATGCAATCGTTCCTTCGTTTTAATAAACGTTTAACCCACGTCATTTATAATCATGTGAAATCGACTCCTCTTCCCATCTTGAATGTTTGTGTTCCTCACATATTTATTTTAAAAACAGCTCTCACATTATTTTTTATTTATTTTTAAAACCCTTCATAATTTTAATTTTAAACACCTATCACATTAAATTTATTTTAACCACATCAACATTATGAACAGTAAATCCCCCGTTCCTAGCGGGGTCTAGTTCCACACACCCCGGCGCTAAAGTGAAAAAATCCGCGATGAATTGGACGGCACTTCCCAAAAAAATCGACGCTTCGTCGATCTTGTCGGTTGGGGTGATGTTTTGAGGTGCCTGACGATCGACAACGATTATAACTGGTCTGGTCCAAGGTTTGTGCAAGTGATTGGGTTGAGGAACGGGGGTGCCGGAATTGCGAACTATCCTGGTCTGTTCGGTTTGGGAAGGTTGGGTTTGGAGGGGCTGCCAGGACTATTGATCGACTAAGTCTGGTCTGGGTTCGGTTTTGAGGGCTGGGTTGAGTCAGTGCCGTTCCCAATAATATCGCGGCAAACCCCCTTTTTTCCCCCTTCCCCCCCCCCCCACAATAGAAGCATATATCGAGGCAACTACCTTACGCTTCCCTGAGCGTCCACAACCTCCTCTGGCGTTCGTGTCCTTGCAGAAAGACCTTCGATAGGTGGCAGAGGCGTTTGGGCGGCATCGTGGGGCCTTTTGGATAGCAGAAAAATCGAGTTCAATCTTCAACACAAGTGAAAAACTTTTGGGGTGTCT
>CM068965.1:90602571-90617116 GCA_035128595.1 Eptatretus atami | reverse complement strand
GGCAGTTCCGCTCGGCTGCATCCGATCCGGAGTTGGTAGTTGGTACTCTACCGTAGTTGGTACTCTACCGTAGTTGGTAGAGTGATCCGGTTCAGGCAAGGCGTACCGAGAGCGTGGTTCATTAGGTAACTTTGTTCTAGACAAGAAGACCCTATGCTACGCGGTTGAGGTATTGGCATCAACGGTCGATTAAGCGACCCGCCGCGTCACGGAATTATCAGTGAGCGACGGCCTACAATTCCGGGAGTCTGGTGGGAGACGGACATAACTTCCCCCACCTAGTGGTCGTTCTCGCTACCGGACCTCGGCCCGCAACAATATATATATACTTTTATTTTTACCATCAGCAAAGCGATGGTTGGTCTTTGCTTGTCATTAATAATCTGCAGCGGAGTTTGGGGGGGGGGGGGAGTTTAAGGAGGGCGATCGACAGTGCGACCCACATCATTTCTCATCATTACCTCACCATGTGTCTGGCCTTGCAGTACTTTGGCTGGTTGGGCAAGTACATGTGATTTTAGTAGGTGGTGTGTGTATATGTGTACATGTGCACACGAACATACGTTCAAGGCTCATACTGTGGCTCAAGGAGCCTAGACGTTGTTGTGACAAATTGCACAACATCAAACACTCCTTCATCCGATTCCTGGCTGTAGAGTATGGATGGAGAGATAGCATCTCCTTGAATGCTTCTTTCCTAAACTCTAGTCCTACATTCGTCAGGTCAGTCTTTTGGGACTGCCACTGGTAACATGTAACCCAGTGTTACCTGTCGCATGGTCGGGTTGTCGGCTTTCCGACACCCCTAAACTAAACCGACACCCCTCACTGGCTTTCCGAGGAGGGAGGATAACTGCCACACCCTGCCAGGACTAAAAACACCTGACAAAGGGCGGATGAGTTATCTTCAGGAACCAACGGCCATCCAGTGTCTCCTAAAAAAAACATTGTACATTAAAAACAAAACTCATCCACAACTTTTTGAGATGTGCTGTATATTGTATTGGCCCCATCTCTCAACGGTGAAGAATCACTTTAAAAATTTAAAAAAATTCTCGAACCCAGATCCAAAATCGAATACATTTATCCATGTTACACACCCAACCTATCCACAAAGTTTCGTCCGAATCCGTCAACAACGATTTGAGATATCGTGCTTTTTATCGTTTTTCGCCCCCATCTCTCAATGGTGAAGATGACACCTGTAAAACCTACCTTTGTGGGCCTTGCAACATTCATTTGTCTGGCATTTCTTATAGACAAGTCTCTCTTAACTGATGATGAATGTGTTTCATCCATCAGATTATCAAGAACAAACCAAAGGTCCCCAGGGGAGGCTTCCAATAATTCAGTGCACGTGTAAGGTAAAGACCTAAGATGTGATGTGTATATTGATTATAAATAAATATTAGGACATTGTAAACAAACATGCGAGCTGTTGTATGTTTCTGAATTTTCAATCATTGCTAACGAGTTCAGATAAACACAAATCGTCCTCCAGCAGAGAAAGTGGGAATGAAATAATGAGATAAAGTAACAACAATGAACTTGAGTAACAAAAAATTGAAATGTTTCCCTTTTGAAGTTAAAATAAGGGATATATCTTGCAAAGCTTGAAATAGAGGCAAACCAACCACAACCATTCTCTATTGTAGTGAATGATAAACAAACTGAACTATTTCATAAAACCAATTCCAGTCCTTACAAAGCAGAGTCTGTTTATTAACTTAACAACAAACTCACAAACCTCTATCTTCACCAAAACCAGCTTCAGTCTCTCCCGAGTGGAGTGTTTGATGAACTTACCCAACTCGAAGCAGGTTTTTTTAATACACTGTCGAGGCTCGTGGAGGAGCCCAGACACATCACAGATCAGGACGTAACAGAACAAAAGAACAACAGAAATGCTTGGCAGGTACCATGTCCGTCTGGTACAAAGGCTTAGCAGGTAAAGTGAACAAAGCTCCCGAAACTACTCCACTCATTTCATCCACACGTAACTCATCTTTATACATTCTCATTGTGTATCAGGAACAGAAAGTTTTGCGAGTGCGAGATGGTGGGAATGTTACCGAGACATGTCGATTTTTCCTTCACATTGTCATTCGTGTACCAGCATCTATATGTGTAAACATAGGGGCAATACCCCTTGACGCTCACCTGGAAGTGGCTGGATAAGATAACCAGGAAACCACTGGTAGGCATGGATGACCTAGAAAATATATAACAGAGAAGAAAGTAAATACCTATGGATTTTTTTTAATGCCGTGAACAAACTTTGGTAAATCACGGGTGATAAAGGTTGTGGTCAATTTTAATCATAATTGGGTGTGTAGTTTCTGAAAAGAAAGGCTCCATCCCATAAGCTCCCCAGAACTACCTTCCAGGTGAGCGAAAAATGAAAAGCACGGTCTGTGAAGTCGTGAAGCCATCCAGGAAGCGGTGAAGCCGTCCGTCAATCTGTAAAAACAAGACTGACGTTACAGTTTTACAGTTTTTGTTTACACAAGCCTGTTACAGTTTTTCTTGATCGTTTACACACATTTCCTGAAACTATACCTCATTTCTCAAAACTATTAGCACAAAACACAAAACAGTCAAATGTTTCTGCAAAACTTCCGAAATCTCTGTAAAAATGTAACACTGTTCAAAACCCTGTTTTTCCCCCTCAAAATGACATTTTACATCCAAATCATACACACAAGCCATCAAATGAAGAGACCTTACTGAATACCAATTACACACTGGTGTGATCAATGAAAGGCACCATGATGAAAATCTTGAGATGTCGGTATGCTTTTCCTTTTCCTGTGTTGTAATGTACAACTTTCGTACAGTAGCCCGTTGTTCCAAATTATTACAAAGTATACAGGCCTACTCAAATGTGAAAAGAACACAGTGAGATTGTTAACCTCCGCCATCGAAGATGGACGGAGGTTACTGTTTTCACCCCCTGTCTGTTTGTTACTTGACGAAATCTACGATTTTGTCAAGTATGTTGGTCGGTTCGGTTTGTGAGTTTGTTTGTTACTTGACGAAATCTACGATTTTGTCAAGTATGTTGGTTTGTTTTGTTTGTTTGTTTGTGTGTACGTCTCGCTCTACAGGTCGCATTTCGAGTCGGAATGTCATGGAACTTCACCAATGGACTTATTGGCCACCAGAATAGAACCCTATAACTTTTGGCATGTCAAGGTCAAAGGTCAAAGTCAGGAAAAATTCCTGAAAATCGCGAAAATCTGTATCTTTTAGCATGGGCCGATTTTCAAAAATTCATGTCTCCGCCAAATCTTAACGGATTCCTTTCAAATTTGAAACACGGACGTAGGAGGGGAGTATCTTTGACTGGATGAATTTCGTCAAGTCCTGGCCCTATGGGCCATTTTTCATTATCTTGCCAAAACGAAGGTTTTGCAAGATATGTTAGTCAGCTTGTATGTTTTTTTTTTTTGTTTGTTTTTTGTTTTTTGTTTGTCTGTAATCATGTATAAAAAATTCTGCAGAGCACAGTTATCATTGGAAATTTTTGTAACTTCGCATATCAGAGGCCTATGGAGGTCCCTTTCAGTGCATAAAATTTTGAAGATCAAGGTCAAAGTTCAAGGTCACTTTGTCGCAAATCAGGGGTGTCGACGAAAACCCCTATTTTTGAGTAATTTTGATCGGATCGTCTTCAAACTTCATGGGAATATAGTTCATGGTCTGGCGCTCAGCTGATTAATTTTTGGTGGCGATTGGCCTTGACCTTCATATGTTTGTTTTATTTTTTTTTTTTTTTTTTTTTGTCTGTTATCACGTATAAATCACTCTGCAGAGCACAGTTATCATTGGAAATTTTTGTAACTTCGCATATCAGAGGCCTATAGAGGTCCCTTTCAGCGCATACAATTTGAAGGTCAAGGTCAAAGGTCAAGGTCACTTTGTCACAAATCCGGAGAGTCGACGAAACCCTTATTTTTGAGTAATTTTGATCGGATCGTCTTCAAACTTCATGGGAATATAGTTCATGGTCTGGCGCTCAGCCGATTAATTTTTGGTGGCGATTGGCCTTGACCTTCATGGTTAGCGCCTAAGGTCAAACATATTTGACCCCAAGGTCAAATTTTCAAGTTTTAGGAACCATATCGTGTAGTACCTCAAATTGAACACCTCGATGAGTGCTTTCTAGATATGTCAAGCTTGAGACATTATGACGTCATTTGGTGACGTTATGAGGCAAACGCATATTTTTCATGGTTACTCTGTAGAACGATTCTCATCGGAATCTCTCGTAGGCAGATATTCCTCAAGGAGTCGCTCCTGGTGGATAGCAGCTCTGTTCACCTCAGTGTGACCTTAAAGAAGTCACACGTGGTCACCTTTTGGCAAGATACGGTCACCCTGCGGGTGACATTGGTTTATTTATTGTTGTTTGTGAACAGTATTACGGAAAAACTCCTGGACGGATTTCGACGAAACTTGGTGGGGGATTAGGTATGGTCCAAGGATCATGCCATTAGATTTTGGACTTGGTCCACAATCCAATATGGCCGCTATCGCGGCCATTTGAAAAAATATTTTAAATTTTTTTTTTTTTTGCATTTCTACATGTTTTAAGTGATTTCCAACCCCCCAAAAAAATTTGTTGGAGAAAAAAAACAAACAAATTTTGCAACTTATTTTTTCAAAAAAAATTCGATTTTATTTTTTGGGCATTTCTACATGCGCGTCGATCTAGTTTAGTTTATTCAATCGTGGTTCAGTAGAGTCTGATCCGTTTTGACCTACAATGAATAGGATATCAGGTTCACTTAAGTGACCCAGCAGTATTGGCGGCGGAGGTTTTGCACTCTACCGAGTGCTCCCCTCTAGTTTTTTATTTATTTTTCCAAATTACAGCATTGTAGGCAGGAGGCAACATAAAACAAAAAGAAACAGGAGAAAAATAATATATAGTACTGGGAGACCAAGTTTAAAAAAAAAAAATGCTAAACTTCAATTATCTAAATTAATAAATACGGTATTGCCAAAATATAAACACAACTTCTCATTTCGTTCATGAAACATCGATACTGTGGTCCCCTTACAGTCGTGCACATTACAGTAGGTATTCTGCAGTACAGTAATCACCGAGTATTGTATTGATATGTTACAGTACATTACAGTAGAGTAGAGGTAGATTCGTCCAATTTTTACTTTCCTATTCTCATTTCTGAATGTTTGCATAACAGAGGCAACAATGAAGTGGCTCAGATTCAGCTGAACTCTCTACCCGGCCTACCTCAGGGTCAAACCACATGGGGAACCAAAGTCGCCCCGATCTCGTGTCAGATATTTGTCCTCCTCTTCCTCTTCCTCTTCCTCATTGTCTTCCTCCTCCACCTTCTCCTTCTGCTCCTCTCTCTCTCTCTCTCTCTCTCTCTCTTCCTCTCTCTCTCTCTCTCTCTCTCTCTCTCTCTCTCTCTCTCTTCTCTCTCTCTCTCGGTACAATGTTGTCAGTCATTGTTCTCCAGCACAGGAAAGCTCACCTGTAGTCCTTTATATGTGTTAAAGCCCTGATTGTTGATTGAATAATAATTAAAGTAACTCGTGTTTGACCTGTGAGTGATGAGTGTGTTCAATTGATAACTGAAGTTTAGTATTTCGAATGGCCGTGTTTCCCATGTGAAAACAAGAGATTACTTGATGAACATTGTGCCGAATGAGGAGAATTGTGTGGTGTTTTGGAAAAGGGTTAAATGAGAATGAAATTTGTGTGAAAACAAGCGAAATGTGCTGAAAGTTTTGAAGAAATTTTCTTTCTTTTTGCACATGAACTCCAAGTTTTCCTCATTGGGTTCAAAGCACCAGTTCCAGTGTTTAAACAAGAGAGAAAAACTGTAATCACGTCCTGTTTGAACGTTGGTTGCAGACTATATGAACGTCTATGAATTATGTACTATTGGAATGTATGTTTTGACGCTTCAGATTGCTGCGACCCCTTCAACCGTTGAACACCCTTAAGACCCCTAAAGACTTAAAAGACCCTCAAGTCACCGAGGACCCAAAAGACCCATAAAACCTTAACACCATTTAGACTCCTTACACCCTTCAGACAGATTACACTTGGATCCTTTTATATATTACAAATAAATATAATATCACCAATAATACAATTAAATTTGTACAAAAGAAATATTTGTATTATGATTGGTGTAAATCATAACAATACAACAAATCTGTGACGTTGATCTCTGCACCGACGTGTGGAGAGGCGAGCGTAGTGAACTGATCCACGCCATGTGTTCCCTGTCGTGCGAGTTTTTTTGAAGCCAGTGGCTAAAATAGTTAATTCTGGGACAGCTGCAATCCCATGGATTGGAATAAAGATAGATTCTCTGCAAGCTGGTCATTTGGCTGGAGAAAAGCCTTAACAACAACAAAACCAACTAACCCCAACCAACAAAAAGCAACCAAAAACAACCAACAACAACAAGCAACAAAGCTGTTGGCAAGACAATGAGATACAATGAGAAAATATTTCTGTTTTTTTAAGAACAACAAAAAGTGTCGTCAGCACAAGATGAAATTACAACTTTTGATTTACTTGATGGGATAAGCAATCTTGTGAAGGAAAAAATGAAGAAGAGAAAATAAGTGCCCAACGGAAGGTTGTACAATAAACTAGAGAGTGGACAACCTTGGTGGATAGCTCACTGAAAGAGAAAAGAATGGCACAGACTGTTATTAACTTTTCACTGACATGATGCAATTTCAAACAAAGAAAAAAGACATAAAATGTCATATCCCCCATTGTTTTAGTAATTTTGCTGCACAGAGTTAAAGCCATTTCGTCAACTAAAATGGCTGCCAGGATACCAGTTGGCAATCTTTGATCAGATCGCAAATTAAAGTTAGTAAATAGTACACGATGGCATCATCGTTTCCTGTGGTTGTGCCACGTTTGAACAAAATCGGACCATGCATGTCCGAGAAATGGTTGGGGACACATTTAAGTAACAAAATTGCTGCCAGTCGGCCATCTTGGATCTGATGTCGAAAAAAAAATGATGTGCATATGTAAGCCATCATTCATTATTTGTGTGCAAAAAGTAAAATGGGTGCCAGTCGGCCATCTTGGATCACATCGCGAAACAAAATGATGTGCTTATGTGTACCGTCATGTGTTGTCTTTGTGCCAAGTATAAATAAAATTGGTCCATACATGTCCGAGATATGGTTGCGGACGCACGCATGCATGGACACGAAAATTGAGTCTAAATCCATTAGCCCCTGTTTCGGACCAAGTCCAACAGGGTCGAATAATCCATATGATAAAGCAGGAATGTCTGTCTGTCCGTCCCCGAACTACTCCCTCAGTTTTGGGGCTCGCCCCCTCAAACCTTCGGTGGAACAATTTGGGTTCCCAGCCGGTGTCCGAAGCTGGATGGTAGGTTTCATAAATTCCTCAATGCAATTATAATTTTAAGTTTTGATCCGGACGAAACTGATCCCTATCCAGATGTAACATCAGAATGGCATTTCTCTTCATTTAAGTCATGAGTGTTTGTAACATTGTATTTTGGTATATTAATGGTATAGTATTAATTTGTGATTGTATTGATGCTGTTTTGAATGAAAATATCGAAAGATTCAGTTTAAAGGAGAATCAGGAAATTTATAGTTTATTATTTAAAAACTCATAACTTTATTAAATGTTTTTTTTTTAACTCAAGTTAAAAATTAAAAGAGGTTGCAATTTAGCAATTCGAAAATTATCATAAAAATTTAAATTGCATTTTGAAAAAACCCAAAGTTTAAAAAAAAAAAATAATAAATATATATATATGTATAAAAATATTAAAAAGTGAAAAAATAAACGTCAGTAACCAGAACTTGTTTCCCATGCCGAAGCCAAAATACTAAAGGCGTTACCACATTGGACAGCCAAGCACAGTCGTTACTTGAACCACGCCAGTTGTCTACTGTCAGCAGTTGCTATGAGCCTTCCACCAATGACATTGGCAATGTGGGATATTGATTGGCCGTAGACTCCCATTGTTTTGATGGCCATAGGCTCAAACATATAGGACTGACGAAGGCTGGCATATTTTTGGCATGTTTTCCACATAGGTGGCCACCGCTCTCGCCGTAATAGTTGTGTTGTTGACGTAGGATTCGGCAAACGTGTCGACACAGGTGCAGTCCCAAGTTACACTTCTCCCATTCTTGTGGGGGACAATACTCAAGCCATCAGGGCATACACTTTTGCCATGGTCTAAACCAGCGTTTCTCAACCTTTGATGGCCCATGGCCCCCCTACCGAGTCGCTTAACATTCGTGGTCCCCTGCCTTCAATAAAAGATGCAGATTTCGTTTTATGAAATTTATTTACTCGGTCTTAAAAGATAAATCAAAGTAAACATTTTTCTTAAGGCCCAGTCACACCTTGACGTTTTAGCCAACGTATGCCGATTTTGAAAAATTTGTCTAAAACGTTGGCACACGTTGAATACGTTATGGGCAAGTTTTATAAACATTGAGAGCACGCTGGAAAACACTGCCATACGTCGTTGCACGCTGGCTTTTAACGTTGTACTTTTCGGTTGTCCTCAAATTTTTGCATGCTTGAAATTTCACGACGTATGCCGGCGTATGACTCACACGTTCCACTACGCTGGCCATAAGTTGTAGGCACGTTATGCGATCGTTGACAGATGTCAACACATGTTACTTGTAAGTTAATCATAAGTTGAGACACGCCGAGGTAATGTTTAGCGTACCCAAAACTTATTCCTAGCCTATCAGTAACGTGTTGTAGGCACGTTACGCGATCGTTGACACACGTCGACACACGTTACTTTTAAGTTACTCATAGGCTGAAAGACGTCGGTATAATGCTTAGCGTGCCGGAAACTTATTTATAACCTATCAGTGACATGTTGCTAACACGCTACGCGATCGTTGACACACTTCGACACTCCTTGCTGAAAGTTACTTATACGTCGAATCATGCCAAGTTATTGTTTAGGGCAAAAGAGGCTTTTATCTAACCTATGAGTGACGTGCTTTGCACCTGTGTGTAACCCACCTCCGCCGCATACTGGCGTATGTAGACGTATTGACGTTTACCGGATGACTACATAACTTAACGAACGAGTTCCCAACCTACAGATACCAGATAATGATGTAATGGCAGCGATTAGGGGAATTGGTTAATAAAAAGGGGTTTCACAGGAGGAACCCGTCAGTGTTGCAGACTAGATAACGAGTACATGTCCATGACATTACGAGAGATGGAGATATCCGGCAACGATGACACTACAATATCTACCTGTCCTCCAACATCAGCATACCCTCATCAATTTGGCACTGCACCAGTTGCGTGCCAATAGAACCGAGAGAAGAAGACGTGAACGGAGGAGAAGGTACTGGGTGACACCATGGATCGGGATTTGATTTGCAGCGATAAGACACCAGTTGATTTGCACCGATAAGAACACGTTAAGTGTAAACAATCGCGATTGTTTGGCGCAAGCGTCTATTTTCAATAGTGGAGTTTGAGCGATTTTGCACGTTGAATGGAAACGCTTCAAATTTCCGAGCGCCAGCGTCAAAAAACAAAGGCGAGTGACAGCAATTTAAATCGTTCATTGTAAACAATTAAAATAGTTGAGTGCACCGTTTAAAAGTCGGTGAGTGTAAAAAAATCCAATTGTTGAGCGCACGCGTCTACTTTCAATTGTGGAGTTGCAGCCATTTAAATCTTTGAGTGGCAGCCTATGAATAGCAAACCCCACGTCACCGGCAAAGATAAACTGCCGCACGATATGGATAAGTAAGGCTATCGTTGGGCATAGGTTGTGAACGCCGGCTACACGATAATTATTCGTTGGTATACCGTATCTATAAGTATCGAAGCGCTCTATGTACATTATTAGTACCTTGAGTATTTGTCCAACTCGTTATGAATACACCTAAAAGGTAAAAACAACCCATAGCTCATTGTTGAAAAAACCCCCAAAAAAATTAGCCGCGAAGAACTTCGAACAATGGTGCAAAGATGTCTCCTACCCGTGGACACGCGGACGCAAGGAGGATCCATCATCACCCACACCCTCCCCATCACACTCACCTACTACTGCCAACATGAACAAACTACTACTAATACTGATACTGATACTGATACTGTTACTGCTGACATGGACATCGACTCAAAAAGGAGTCGAAAACACTGATGGGTTCCCCCTTGTGAAGACCATTTTTATATACCAATTCCCCAAAACGCTGGGAACACGTCATTATATGGCTGTTGTAAGTTAGAAACACGTTCATTTAGTTTTTTTGTCGACCGGAAGACGTCAATGGAATACGTCTACATACGTCAATGTGCGTTGGGACTACGTAAAGAATTGTGTTCAAAGCACGTCAAACATAAGTTAGAAATAAGTTTCGCGTAAAAAAGACATTACCGCGACGTGTTTCGACTTATGAGTAGCTTACAAGTAGCCTTTGTCGACGTGTGTAAGCGTCCGCATATCGTGTGTACAACTTATTCCCATCGCATGCGGAACGTGTGTCATACGCCAAGTACGTCGTAAAATTTTGAACATGTTTAAAATTACTTGACGTACTCCACTTACTACGACGTATGATAGCGTACTTTAGCGTTCTATTCACGATATACCAAACTTACCCATACCGTATTCGACGTGCGCCAGCATTTTAGACACATTTTTCTTAGGTCGGCATACGCTGGCAAGATCGCCAAGGTGTGACTGCGATGTTGACACTTCCATTTCTGCGGCGGTTATGATTTGAATCGTTGTGCGTCAGCCTTTTAATAGGCTACGTCACGTCATCGTCGGCGATACGTGCAGCGCGCTTTGCATAAGTTAGACTATCGTTGGGCATAGTGTGTGAGGCCGACAACAGGTTCAGCATTCGTTGGTATAAGTTAGCTATAAGACAACGAAACGTTCTGTGTCCATTACTAATACGTTATACATAAGACCAAGTCGTCATGAATACGTCTCGAATCTTTTAAAAAAAACATCAAAGTTCAACGTAAGCCAGCGTTTTACATACATTTTAATACGTTGCCATCGCTGGCTAAAACGTCAAGGTGTGACTGGGCCTTTAGCAATACAATCAATGAGACACTTGCTGTTGGGCTTGTCTGACGAGGCCTCTTATGTCAGGCTCCGTCTTGGACACAGCAAGGCGAATATCGTTCCCAACGTCAAGACGGTTTCTGGACTTCGTTTTTAATGGTCGCAAGGTCAGAAAATCCAGATTCGCAAAGATATGTTGTGGCGAATTGAATGAGCATTACGGATGCCTTCCTGCTGAGTAGTGGATACGCATCCTGAACAGACAACCAGAAGGTGGAGTGGTCTTCTTTGTTACTGAAGACCAGCTTCATTGCTTTTGAAACCTTCAACTCTGCCAGCTCCTCTGCTTCGTCTTCAGTAGGTTCAATTTTGGCGTTAAACGGGTCTTTGTGCCACGGAACATCCAACGGTGCATCGTCGAAATACGATTTGAACTCAGCGGAGAGATTGTCGAGATGTCTAGTGATGCAATCTTTGATGCCGACGGGAAGCTCAATCCTCTGCGTCTGCAGGTGCTCGTCCAAGAAAGGAAACGAGGCAGTGGACCCGGCCTTGATTCATGCCTGCCAGACTTCCATTCTAGCAGACAGTCGGCAAGCTTGTCTTGAACGTCACTGACTGTCACATCACGGCCTTGCAAGGACTGGTTCATTTCGTTGAGTCGCGAATATATCGGCCAGGTAGGCGAGCATCATGACGAACTCTTCATTGTTGAAGTGGACATGGAGGTTGTTTTCGTTGTCTCGCAGGAAGATTCCACCTCAACCCGGAGTTCATACAGCCGAGAGAGGCATTTCCCCCTCGATAGCCAACGGACTTTGGTGTGGAACAGAAGTCCAACGTGTTCCGCTCCCATTTCGTTGGCCAGGAGTTGGAAGAGCCGATGATTTTTGGCCTTCGCACGAATGAAGTTGATCACTTTGACCGCGACGTCCATGACTTCCAGCAAACGAGGTGGAAGAGTCTTTGATGCAAGAGCGTATCGGTGTAGCGAACAGTGGGAGGACGTCACATGGGGCCATTCGTTCTTCACAAGCGTGACGAACCCTCCTCTGACGCCGACCATCGCTGGGGCACCATCAGTACAAATGTGCTTGAAATTCTGCCAACCGAGTCCATTAGCTTCAAAAAAAAGAGTCCACAATAGCTTTGATATCTGCGCTCGTCGTTGTGGTTGTAGGGTATTGCAGAACAAGAACTCTTCCTTCATCTTTCCCTTTCTCTCGTAGCGAGCGAAGGCGATCAACTGGCTCTCCAGGGTTGTCGCGTAGACTCGTCTAATTGAAGGCTAGCTTGGAGCGTGCTTTGTTGATGTCAGAGCAAACTTGACGGCACACTCAGCGGCCATGTCGTCAATCCGTCGTCGGGATCGTGTCATTAGAGAGCGAAACTTGCTGGATCTTCTTTTTCGCCTCTGGTCCGATCATCAATTCCACCATTTTCTCTGTACATGGCTTGATAAGGTCCTCAGCATAAGTGTGCGGCTTCTGCACTTCGCAATTCGATATGCCACTTCGTAGCTGGATTGAAGAGCAGGTTTTTCTTCTGGCCGGAATCCAAATTTGGGAAGTGTCGCTTCACGGTCATATCGTGATCGTTTTGCAGACAGAGCATCGATATTATCTTCCTTCCTTCCGGGATGCATCTTGTCGCGATGGTTTGAAAGTTTTGAAGGACGTAGTGACGCATTTGACATCACGACCGAGCAGTGCAGACATTGCGCGCAGTCCACGCCATCTTGACTGACATTCGTGAATCCAAACTTGACATAGCTGTCATTCCATTTTCGAACCTTCGACATCTGAGAAAAAAATTGAAAAAAAACAAAATTCTAACGTTTTGTAAACATTGGTTTACTATGAATGCTCTGTGGGCTCCGCCTTCTCTTTTAAAATCGTGGTTAAACTCATCTACCCTTTTTACTTTGACACTATGACCGGAGACTCGTCACCTTAATTGTACATTACAAGCTTCTGCATTCTGAATCGCAGTTTTTCGGCGTCCGCTCATGGCCCCCCGGTCGAAGGCCGATGGCCCCCTTGGGGGGACACGGGCCCCCGGTTGAGAAACGCTGGTCTAAACCAAGAGTTTCCAAGACAGATGGTACCCCTGCCCCATAAAGGGCATGCTTGACCATATTGTTCAAGGCAGAATGTTTTTGTGAACGACCGGCACTAAAACACCATGACAAACCATGATGACCAAGTGTATCCATCGTTCCATTGCATCAACAATCACGATGCTCACAGACCATTGCTCCAACTCGCTGGGTGACCACAATGCTCAGGGACTCTGTGTCAAGCTGGATTCCCATGGAGGAAACAGGGACTGTGTGGAGCTCTCCTTGGTCCCTGTGGCCAAAAGACGGGCTCTGGGGACCTGAGTCCCGTTCATCAGGCTGGTAAATAACACTCTTGCCACCTCGACATCCCAAGCTTTTTGGCTGAGCCACGACAGACCTTCAGGTTTGCCGGCACTGGCATAAACCAAGCTCCATGTCAACACAGCTGCTGCCAACTCCCCCATTTGCACCAAACTGCTTACGCAGGACAGAACGGCATCGACCAATGGGTGGACAGCCAGCAATGAGGAGATGAAGTCAGGGAGGGCAATGTCAGTAGCCCTCCTGAAACCCAGAGCACCATGCTTAACTGGAAGCGTGGCTTGCATCCAAGCAATATCATCGAAAGTGACATTTGAAATTTTACTAACAGTTTCGTGGATGGTGCGGTCAAAAGCTCCTAGCTGCACACCATTCAAGTAGGAGGGAGATGCACGCAAGTAAATTGATTGTGTTATATTAATGGTTCAGAGTTCATTTATGATTGGAATGAAAATAGAGAGATTGAGTTTATAGCAGAATGAGGAAATTATGTGAGGGTTTCCACCTGTGACATTCGTGGATTCGACATTTGCAGTTTCACCATTGATGTCCACCTTACTTCTGTTGGGGTCAGCTGCAGTAAGTTTTTTGCCCAAGTCCTTCACGAACCGGCTGTCCAGCCCCCTTCCATGCATAGCACGAGTACCTCGCAAGTCGCCTTATAAAATAAAGGAATGTTTTTCTCAAAGTCTGTCAAGAAAAAGTGGGAACAAAAACAGTTACACTGCCAAAAGTCTTTTCCTCATCAAGGAATGGTAGCCCGAAGCCATTAGATGTACTTTGGAAACCATTAATCATAACTCTCACCAAAAAAATGGACTGCTCAGGGATACAATAGGTGTGGTTATTGCCAATCAGGAAAGACTTTTTTTTCAAATGCATTGCAAGCGCACTTTGAACACAATCTTATAGTTAGTGCTAAGCAATGACAGGCTGCCAATTCGTAATCCTCCTATTAAGTTGCAATTGGTCACTGGCTTTGACACCAATACAAACTTTTATTACAGACCCTCGGCATCAAAAATCTACATATATTTAACAAACAGTTTCAAATGGACCTCCTCGCTGCCATTAGAGCATTTAAATTGCA
>CM068965.1:90576627-90588361 GCA_035128595.1 Eptatretus atami | reverse complement strand
TTATATACCACATTTAAACAAACCTATACATTACACAATGATTTATTATACACCACATTTAAACAAACCTCTACATCACACACAATGATTTATTATGTACCACATTTATACAAACCTATACATTACACAATGATTTATTATGCACGACATTTAAACAAACCTGTACATCACACACAATGATTTATTATGTACCACATTTATACAAACCTATACGCTCTAGAGAAGGTCAGTATGCAGTATGGGACAGTGCCATTAACGCACGCCTGCGTCCACTTCCGCCTGTACTCCAGAGGGCTCCGTCTGGCATCCCCCAGCAATGCCAGGACCATCCATAGAAGGTAGCGACGCAACCAGAATTTCACGATATTCTACCAAACCATCAAAAACGATGTTTGACCTCACTTGACCTGACCTTGACCGATTTTGACCAAAATCTAATCACGCTACCATCACTCTCCTTGAACACTGTGTAATTTCACATTGTAGCTTTCCGTGCCGATATCGCGACAAACAAACAAACACAACACACAAACACACAAACAGATACGGAATCATCAATATACTTACGAAATCCTTTAAAAACGGACATCACAAATTTCCCGCTCCCTCCCTCCGGTGGTACAATAATAATGATATAAAAATCGTCAAAATAAATTCCAGGATTTATGCTATTAAAGCAATTATGCACCATCCATTCTAACACCAAGTACTGCTAAACTAGGTTCTGAGGGGGAATGCAAAATAATATTTGTGTTCTTTATGCTCACTAATAATTCAATTTAAATAAAAAGATCTCTAAAATATATATATAAAAATTTATTCCGGAATTTTACCTCCCTTTAACTTTGTGGCGTCTATCTAGTACACCACCCGATCTCACACGTTACGTTCATTTTGGTTGCCTGTTTGTCCTTTTATGATTCCGTTAAAAACAACAATTTCCTTTGAAATATTTTAAATTTGTTTAACTGAAGACAGAGGGAAGGAAAAAATATTTCATCGTCTCTGCGCACGTCGATCGATGAATTCAGAGCCAATTCTGTTGAACGCAGATTTGTTTTCCATTCATGGTTGATTGGTTCAACATATAACATGAAATTAAATATATGTTTCTCGATCATAACCTGACGTTTACAGACAGAGACGTGAACTACTTGCTTATCCACTTTCTTAGCCACATCTGGGAATTACCTTATTTACATCCGCGGTAAAATATTTTCATTAAAAATCTGAATAATGCTATTTTATGCCCTCTCCGAGTCAGAAAATATCTGCCGTAATCTTGTTGGAGATGTTTGAAGACTCATTCTCGTTAAACAATACTTGTCGTGTTTCAAGCTCTCTGCCATCCGAACATGAAAATAATGAGAATGCTCAACACCATTGCTCTCTGACCAACTCCACCAGAAAGGTCGCTCTCTAGTCAGCAGATGATTCATTGTTGTCATCAAAAATCATGTCATCAAATAAATATTCAGAAGCGAGTCCAGCTAGTAGTTTGAATGTGGGACTCAAGTGGTGCGGAGGATCAAGTGTGGAGATGTGCAAGAAGAGTTTGAAAAGTTGTTGTGCAGAACCAAATGGAAAAAGAAGACAGTTAGAAGTTGGAGGAGCTATAACGCATAGAGCTTCAAACTAGCTTCTTAAGTTTACTATTTCAGATGTAGCTGTTGCGCTGTTGGTAAGTGTACATAGGCCTGTTGATTAATGAGTCAATGAGATGAAACACCAGATCCACACATGGTATCCCATTCTTGCCTAGCGCAAGTATCATGCAAACTCGACATGTGGCTGATAAAACTGATGACTCGCCGGCTCTGGGAATTCCTATTCCTGACACTATCTCAACCAGCCCACACGACAGGACTCAACGTTTCCGACCCTGTCGGTGAAGGCAATACACGCAACAGTCTGTTTAATTGATGAGTTGAGTAAATATTCTCTATCTCCGCGCATACTCTGTGCAAGAAAAACCAAGTATTGAATTCACGTCAACTCAATTAATTTTTGGTGTCGAATGGGCTTCAACTGCGCAAACCCACAATCGGGTCATTTGGCTGGAATCGGCAGCTTATCGAAACCAATCACGATAAAGCTGCTTCACCAATTTTGAAGGCATGGCTGTGTTCCTTCCCGGCATTTGCACGTGTAATCCTTGTCCGTTCCATGGATCACCTGTCACATTTAGCGTGAAGAAAGACCTCCAGACATCGATTCCAAGTCAATTCTTCTTCAACTGCCCTCGTTAAAAACATCCAAAACCCTGTTGAAGCCCCTTATACCAAGCTAAATCTCTCACATATTATAACCAAAAGCAAAATATTGTCACTAAATTGCAAAGCAGAGCATCATTGGGTTCCACTTGTAGGCATCAAGCCCCTACAAATATATATAGAATATATTATATATAATAGATATATACAACAGAACATATTATACTATATATAGGTTCCCAAAAAAATATACAACTTTAAAATGCTCGTTTGATCCTAAAAAAACAGTAATTTTGCACTAATGCGCATTTCTTTTGCAGAACCTATTATATTTATACCAATGCAGGCGCCAGAAAAAGCCAAGGACTGACGTACAACAACGACAAAAATTGTAACTTGGCCAACGAAAAGTGTCAACATGCACGTCTTACTCGAGACATTTCGTATCCATGCACCATCACCACTTTCACAATAAAGTGCACCATCCAAAGTTTACCAATGTGAACATCTTGACCTTCACAAGGTCACAAGTGTCGAGAAGAGACAGTCGTGGAAGAAAATGGAAATGTGAGACAGGCTCGTCATAGTCCAAAAAAATCGATCGCCAACTTTCTGCAGAAAAACATTCATAAGAGCACCGCAGAGATCCTTCACCAAGACATCATGCTTCCATACAAAATCAAACGGAAACGTGCTACGATCCCAGAAACGCAACGACAGACTTTGGCAAATTGTAGTCCACCGTTTTCCCACCTTACTCCTCAGAACTTATTCTTTGGGGTATCTTCAACAGGATCTAGAACCCTAGCCTCAGGTCTTGATCACGAAGAAACATCCACCGAAATCCAGAACATCTCAGCAAACGTTTCCCAAAGATAGAGAACATGAGTAACGCGTTTCAGCATGATCCGGACAACTGAGTCCTACGCGACATTTGTCTAAAAGAAAACGACGATTCTATACCAAAATTAATTTGCTGCAATTTACATTTTCAATAAAACCTTCACCTTTCAAGCTTTCTATCCAGCCATATATCTTTTTTAAACATATATTTAGACCATACTCTTGCAGATAAAAGTGTATATTTTTTTGGGGACACCCTTAGTATATATATAATTAATATACTAGTATATATATATATATATTATATATATACGCTCTGAAAAAAAATAAAGAGACACCAAACAAAAATTCATCAGCATCTCTACATGTATCCAGCCATTCCATTCATGTCTTGATTCCACACAGGCACACCTCATTTACTTAGTGAGACTGCATATGATACCGAAACCTAATCTTATTTAACAAGAAAAGTATAAAACCACTGCTTGTCATCACATCCTCTGCAAAGGACCTTGGATGGCAAAACATGCTAGTAGTACCTCAATAATAATGGAATCAAAAAATAACTATTGACCATGCTCAAAAGAATTTAAAACGGAAAAAGTTTTAGTGAGGAAAAAAGGTTCAATCTGCCTTTACTGCAGAAATACAGGAGCGTACGTTGACTTCCATCCTAAAATTCAAAGATCCTGTTCATAACGAACATCAAGCGCAGACATTGGACAACAAAACTACAGACTGGCAAGCGAAAACTTTCCACTGACCGGGATGATCGGCAACTCATCGAATGTCACTTAACAAACCGATAGGATGACATCAAGTACCTACAAAAAGAATGGCAAACGGCAGCTGCACGTAAGTGTACGCTGAGGACGGTTCAAACAGCTCCTGGGTCAGGCCTGAACTTGTGCAAGCTCCGAAAACCTTCATCAAGAGAACAAAAAAGACCAGCTGAGTTTGCAAAGACTATAAGGATTGACCGTAGAGACTGGAGTAAGGTCATCTTCTATGTGATCCAATTTCCTTTGCCCAACATCTGTCCTCTAATGTTAACGGAGACCTAGAGCCTAACAAGCCACAGATGCTCGCACCCACTGTAAATTGGTGAGATCGTATATTGGGGTCTTCAGCAATGCTGGAATTGGCAGATTTTCTTTGCAAGGACTCATAATCAAGCCCGTCCAAGTGTCCTGGAAAACACTTGCTTCCTTCTGCTCTACAATGTTCCCCAACTTGAAGATTGGTTTTTCCAGCAAGGACAACTCCATCACACAGCCAGTCAATCAGTGTGGATAGGACATCAGGATCAAGACCTGTCATGCCATGCCAATCTCCAACCTAACCCCATTGAAAACTCTGGACATGTGATCAAGAGGAAGATGGATGGTCACAACCATCAAAACAAAGCACTGCTTGATTTTGCGCCAGAGTGCAAAAGTCACCAACATCAATGTGAAAGACTTGGAGAGTATGCCAAGACCATGAAAGCTGTGTATTGAAAATCAGGGTTATTCCACCAAAATATTGATTTTGAATCTTCCTAAGTTAAAACTTAGTATTGTGTTGGTTCAAAAATTTAATATAACTTTTTTTGTATTAATTTGGAACTGAAAACACTGCAATCTTTGTTCTTATTTTTGACCAGTTTCATTTCACAAAATAAATTGCTCTAAATGACAATTATTTATCGGAATTGGGAAAATTTTCAGATTTATAGAAAATAAAAAACCAAAAATGTTCATTACTCAAACACATACCATAAATAGTAAAAACCATAAAATGATAATTTGCAGTGTTCTTAATTTTTCCAGAGAATATATATATATTCTTGTGCTATAAATTACCAAACGACACCGTGTGAAAATGATCACCACGAATATATTGGAGGAGTATCGCACTACTGTTCTGAAGCTGAATCTTTCACTACTAATTATGCTGTGACTCCAAACTCTGCCATTGAAAATATGAAAAAATGTATGAAAACTTGTAATCTGACAGCAAAGGTCAAAGACCACGGTTCCATAATAAGCGTCTTGCTTACACTCATCCAATCGCCGTTGGATAAAAGGTTAGCAAGCCATCCAATGAATGGACGCTTGACACCGCTTAACAAAATGGTTTCTCCACGATAAAAATACCATTTGAACCAAGCCGAAAAGCCTCATTTCATTTTCAGCGTTCTTCTTTGACAGTTCCCAACAATTTGGTCTTAGTAGCAGGCCAAAAGAGTACGAGGAAGAAAATAATGAAAAAAAAAAGGATTAGAAGGAGCCCCTGCAATAAATATATATATATTATATATATATATCTATATATATATATATATATATCTGCGCCAGCATTTGGAGGATTGCAGTTTGTAATCTTAAAAGAATTGGATGAAAAATACAAGCAAGGACTGCATGGGTTAAAGAATGGACTCATATTCATATCTCTCTGTGATAGCAAAAACCTTGAGAAATAGCTACCAGTCATTTTGAATCCACTACGCACCATTTTTACACATACAAGATTGCATCCGTTCGCAAGCAGCTTGCTAACCGTCCCCAAAGCACTCCCTTCATCGCTGCTACGCTTGCCAAGAGGCTGCACGATAGCTTGAAGTGTTCATATAACAAGCTGGGGGGGTTGGGGGATTGACTCAGTCTTGTCATCCTTCGAGTCAGTGAAATGACTCCATGTACTTGAGAGGACACTGCTCAGCTGCACAGCCCCCCCCGAAAATGATGCAAACCACAGGTCACAGATACACAAGCAGTGGGCTTGCAATCATAGCAACCGCTGCAAAGAACACTCCACTAAGGAGCAAAAGAAAACTACAGACCAAGTCTTATTGTGCAGCACTCGATCGTGTCAAGCTTCCACCGTAACAAAGTACATCAGAAAACTCATAAATTATTCACACAGTCAATCCTTCAAAACCAAAATTCGATTTTGAATAAAATCGATTTTTTTTCCCCTTTCTCATTTCTTCAATCGAGTATTATTACAATTGTCAATTATAATTTCACGAAGTTCAGTGATTCGTTTTTACACATAACATTTTCAAAAAATAATTTCGAACAAAAGATTTGTTGAAGAAACGATGTAGGATTAATATTAAATATCTATACAAACATGTTTAATTAATGTGTCGTCTGCCTTCAACCTCTCAAATTCAGTTGAATCAATATTTTTGACTCATCTGATCAGTGAAATTTCAATGTGCATTAAATATTACAATTATTTCTTTCGCTTCAAAATGATGAAATACAGACAAAGTACACAGTTTACCACTTGAGAACACGGAAGACAACTTTCCATTGCGGCAGCATAAGCAGCAACGCAAGCAGCTACGAAGGTTCCTCATACACCAGACATTCCAAACAACCCCACATTACTATGTTTATTATAACCACATTTAAACAAACACCTATACATTACACATTTATAGTATTATGATTTATTAAATACTCGACATTTAAACAAGTACTATAAATCGGCTAGATCAATTATACCACGTTAGTTAAATGTTAGATTTAATATAATTTATAATCATGGATAGAATATCACAATGTCTTATGGTTAATTGTATCAAAAATCCTATAATACAATACACAACGTATGAAGTTGTATATAATGTACAGTTGTTTAAATAATCGCACATTTAAATACAAATAAAATCCTATATTGCACATTACATACAACATTTATTATCTACCTACATGTAAACTAAACCACATAGAATATTTACACAAAATGATTATAGTTAATAAAATATTACCACATTAACTATCAAGAACCTGACACAGTACACAACTAGAATTAGGATTGTGATTAAAATTATACCACATTTTAAACAAACCTAAAAACAATATCAAGCGTACGATTCATTGATTATATACCACATTTACACAAACTACACATTACACTATATCTAATAATATATCCACTATATGTTTATATCAAAGCCTTCATAAATCTGATTAAACACAAATAAATGTATATGCTGATATAATGCTTAATGACCATTTCAGTATATTAACAACAACTGTTAATTGTAACATTACACAAACTAATATGATTTATTATCATATGTTTATAGCCACATATAATCACATAAGACTAAAACACATTTACACATATATTAATTATATATACACATTTATAACATAAACAACCAATACATACATTATCACAAAATGATGTATCTAGCGTTTAGGTTTAATAAATACATCATATACACAACCTAGTATCAAGCAATCAATCTGTTGATATTTTACTTTGGGTTATTATGTAAAATCATGGGGGAATATAATTATACACATATTTAAACAAACTATACATTACACACAATGGATTTATTATATTCCAATTTAAAAAACAAATCTACTAAATTACACAATATTATTTATACAATTTAACAAACCACATAACACAAATGATTATTATAACGCACATTTTAAACAAATTCTACATTCAACACAATGATTATTATAACGCAACATATTAACAAGTACATTACACACGATTTATTATAACCAACATTAAACAAACCTAGACATTACACAATGATCTTATTATATACCACATTTAAACAAACCTGTACACTTAACTTTATATATAATACCACATTAAACAAACCTATAATACACAGATGTTTAATATACCACATTTTAACAAAACCTTAATTACATTACACAATGCATTTATTATTACCACATTTAACAACTGTACATTACACACGATTTATTTATATACCACATTTAAACAAACCTTAGATACATTACACAATGATTATTATATACCACATTTTAAACAAAACCTTATACATTACACAATGATTTATTAAACACCACATTTAACAAACCTGTACATCACACACAATGATTTATTATATACCACATTTAAACAAACCAGACATTACACAATATTATTAACCAACATTTAAACAAACCGTACATACAACATTTATATATACCACATTTTAAAAAAACTATACATTACACAATATTTATTAATATACCACATTTTAACAACTTAATACATACACAATATTTATATATACCCACATTTAAACAAACCATGACATTACACACGATTATTTACTATACCATTTAAACAAACCTATACATTACACAATGATTATTATATACCACATTTTAACAACCTTAATACATTACACAATGATTATTAATACACATTTAAACAAACCTAGACATTACACATGATTTATTATATAGCACATTTACACAACCTACACATACACAATTTATTATATACAACATTTTAACAAACCTGTAACATTACACAATGATTTATTATATACCACATTTAAACAAACCGAGACATTACACAATATTATATATACCACATTTACAACAAACCTATACATTGCACAATGATTCTTATATACCACATTTACACAAACCTAACATTGCACAATGATTCTTTATACCACATTTACACAAACCATACATGCACAATGATTATTAATATACCACATTTACACAAACCTACACATTACACACAATGATTATTATATACACATTTAAACAAACCTAGACATTACACGATGATTTATATATACCACATTTACACAAACCTACTACATTACACAATGATTTATTATATACCACATTTAACAAACTGTACATTACACAAGATTATTATATACCACATTTAAACAAACCGTAGACATTACACAACGATTTTATATATCCACATTTAAACAAACCTATACAATTACACAATATTTATTATTATACCACATTTTAACAAACCTAGATACATTACACAATGATTATATTATACCACATTTAAACAAACCATACATTACACAAATATTTATTACACCACATTTAAACAAACCTGTACATTCACACACAATATATTTATTATATACCACATTTAACACAACCTTGATACATTACACAATGATTTATTAAACCACATTTAAACAAACCTTACATCCACACAATGATTATTATTACACACATTAAACAAACCTGTACAACACCACAATGATTATTATGTACCACATTATACAAACCTATACATTACCACATGATTTATTATACAACATTTAAACAACCTGTACATACACAACAATGATTTATTATACCACATTTATACAAACTATACATTACACAATTATTTATTATACCACATTTAAACAACTTACATCAACACAATGATTATTATGTACACATTATACAAAACCTACACTACACAATGATTATTATACACATTTAAACAAACCTGTACATCACACACAATGATTTATTATACACATTTAAACAAACCTATACATTAACAATATTTATTATACAACATTTAAACAAACCTACATCACACACAATGACTTATTATGTACCACATTTAAAAACTATACATTACACAATGATTTATTATATCGCACATTTAAACAAACCTATACATACACAATGCTACATAACACATTTAAAAAACCTATACAACACAATGATTTATTATAACCACATTTAAACAAACCTCACATCACCACAATGATTATATTACCACATTATACAAACCTACATTACACAATGTTATATTATGCACACATTTAAACAAACCATACATCCACACAAGATTATTATTACCACATTTTAACAAACCTATACTACACACAATGATTTATATATACCACATTTAAAACACCAATGTTCTCAGACGCACCACATAAACAAACCTCACATACACAATGATTTATTATAGCCACATTTAAACAAAACCTTATACATTACACACAATTTTATTTATACACATTAAACAAAACCATACATTACACTGATTTATTATACCACATTTAAACAATCTACATACACACAATGATTTATTATTACCACATTTATACAAACCTAACATTACACATGATATTATATACGACATTTAAACAAAACCTATACATACACACAATGATTTATTATATACCACATTTATACAAACCTATACATTACACCAATGATTTAAATACACAATTTAAACAAACCAAATTACACAATCTTTTTTATATACACATTAACAAAACCTATACATTACACATTGATTTATTATACCACATTTAAACAAACTTAATCACACACAATGATTATTATTACCACATTTATACAAACCTATACATTACACGATTATTTATTATACACGACATTTAAACAAAACTGTACACACACACAATGATTTATTATACCACATTTATAAACCATACATAACACAATGATTTATTATATACCACATTTAAACAAAACCTATACATTACACAATGTTATATTATACCACATTTTAAACAAACCTATACATTACACACAATTATTTATTATATACCACATTTAACAAACCCATACATGACAATGATTTATTATATACCACATTAAACAAACCTTACATACACACAATGATTTATTATATACCAATTTAACAACCTCAATTACACAATGATTTATTATATCCACATTTAACAAACTTAACATACAAATTATTATTACACATTAACAAACATACATACACAATGATTTATTATATACCACATTTAAAACAAACTATATTACACAATGATTTATTATATACCACATTTAAACAAATCTATACATACACAATATTATTATAACCACATTTAACAAACCTATACTACCAATGATTATTATATACACATTACACAACCCATATACATAACACAATATTTATATACCACATTTAAACAAACCTACACACACACAATGATTTATTATATACCACATTTATACAAACCTATACATCACACAATGATTTATATAATACCACATTTAAACAAACCTACATTCACACAATGATTATTATTATATACCACATTAAACAAACCTTACATTACACAATATTTATTATATACCACATTTAAACAAACCATACAATTAACAATGATTTATATATACCACATTTAACAAACCATAACATTCACACAATGATTTATATAACCACAT
Organism: Eptatretus atami; assembly: GCA_035128595.1. NCBI lineage: Eukaryota > Metazoa > Chordata > Myxini > Myxiniformes > Myxinidae > Eptatretus > Eptatretus atami. The sequence continues at coordinate 90,577,350 of CM068965.1, read as the reverse complement.
TTACACAACTATACATTACACAATGATTTATTATATACACATTTAAACAAACCTGTACATCACACAGATGATTTATTATATAACCACATTATATACAAACCTAGACATTACACAATATTTAATAACACATTTAAACAAACCGTACATTTCACACAATGATATTATATACCACATTCAAACAAAACCTTACATTTACACAATGATTTATTATATACCACATTTAAACCAAACCTATTACATTACACAATATTTATTAATATACCACATTTAAACAAACAAAAGCGATTCCTCGACAGCACCACATTCAAACAAAACCCTCACAATGACACAATATTTATTATGTCCCACATTTAAACACAATTATACATTGCACACAATGGATTATTATATTCCAACATTAAACAAATCTATAGATTGCACACAATATTTATTGGATCATACATTTAAACAAACCCTACATAACACACAATGATTTATTAATACCACATTTAAACAAACCTTACATCACACACAATATTTATTATATACCACATTTTAGAACAAACCATACATTACACAATGATTTATTATCTATAACCACATTAAACAAACAAAGTTCCTCAGACAGCACCACATCAAACAAACCCTCACATGACACATGATTTATTACTCCCACATTTAAACAATCTATACATCTCCACAATGATTTATTAACCACATTTAACAAATCTATAAGCCACAATA
>CM068965.1:90552553-90566201 GCA_035128595.1 Eptatretus atami | reverse complement strand
TCAAGTGAACCTGATATCCTCTTCATTCAATTTGATGTCAACAGTGCTCACAGAGTTATTTATAGTTTGCAACTTTCCCTTTTACTTTTAACTTTTACATACTCAATTCATTCGTCATAACTCGATTTCCTTGAGACAGAAATTGATTTTACGTGGGTATATCCACCTGAAGTTCCAAAATCAGCAGCAATTATAATTTTGGCATGTTTTTTGTTGGAAATCACTTATAACATGTAGAAATGCAAAAAAAAATCGAAATTTTGTTGAAAAAAAAGTTGCAAAATTTTTTTTATTTCTCTAACAATTTTTTTTTGGGGGGGGGGGGTTGGAAATCACTTAAAACATGTAGAAATGCAAAAAAAAAAATTCAAATATTTTTTTTAATGGCCGCCATAGCGGCCATATTGGATTTTGGACCAAGTCCAAAATCTAATGGCATGATCCTTGACCATACCTAATCCCCCACCAAGTTTCGTCGAAATCCGTCGAGGAGTTTTTCGTAATACTGTTCACAAACAAACAAACAAACAGAAAGGGGTGAAAACAGTAACCTCCGATCTTCGATGGCGGAGGTTAACAAGTCTGGGTCCAGAACATGTGCAACGAGTCTGATTGGGTCCAGAACACGTGAAACGAGTCTGGGTCAAGAACACGTGAAACGAGTCTGATTGGGTACAGAACATGTGAAACGAGTCTGGGTCAAGAACACGTGAAACGAGTCTGATTGGTTCCAGAACACGTGCAACGAATCGGATTGGTTCCAGAACACGTGCAACGAGTCTGATTTGGTCCACAACACGTGCAACGAGTCTGATTGGGTCCAGAACACGTGCAACGAGTCTGATTGGGTCCAGGACACGTGCAACGAGTCTGATTGGGTCCAGAACATGTGCAACGAGTCTGATTGTGTCCAGAACACGTGCAACGAGTGCGATTGGTCTAGAACAGGTGAAACGAGTCTGATTGGGTCCAGAACACGTGCGAACGAGTCTGATTGGGTCCAGAACACGTGCAACGATTCTGGGTCCAGAAGAAGTGCAACGAGTCTGATTGGGTCCAAAACACGTGCAACGAGTGTGATTGTCTAGAACAGGTGAAACGAGTCTGATTGGTCCAGAACACGTGCAACGAATCTGATTGGGTCCAGAACACTGTGAAACAAGTCTGGGTCCAGAACACGTGAAACAAGTCTGGGTCCAGAACACATGAAACGAGTCTGATTGGTTCCAGAACATGTGAAATGAGTCTGATTGGTTCCAGAACATGTGAAACGAGTCTGATTGGTTCCAGAACATGTGAAACAAGTCTGGGTCCAAGAACACGTGAAACGAGTCTGATTGGTTCCAGAACACGTGAAAGCAGTCTGATTGGTTCCAGAACACGTGAACGAGTCTGATTGGTTCCAGAACACGTGAAACGAGTCTGATTGGTTCCAGAACATGTGCAACGAGTCTGATTGGTTCCAGAACACGTGCAACGAGTCTGCTTGGTTCAGAACACGTGCAACGAGTTTGATTGGGTCCAGAACGTGCAACGAGTCTAATTGGGTCCAGAACACGTTCAACGATTCTGGTCCAGAACACGTGCAACGAGTCTGATTGGGTCCAGAACACGTGCAACGAGTGCGATTGGTCTAGAACAGGTGAAACGAGTCTGATTGGTCCAGAACACGTGCAACGAATCTGATTGGTCTGAAACATGTGCAACGAGTCTGCTTGGTTTCAGAACATGTGCAACGAGTCTGATTGGGTCCAGAACACGTGCAACGATTCTGGGTCCAGAACACGTGCAACGAGTCTGATTGGGTCAGAACACGTGCAACGAGTGCGATTGGTCTAGAACAGGTGAAACGAGTCTGATTGGTTCCAGAACACGGGCAACGAATCTGATTGGGTCTAGAACATGTGCAACGAGTCTGCTTGGTTCAGAACATGTGCAACGAGTCTGATTGGGTCACAGAACATGTGAAACAAGTCTGGGTCCAGAACACGTGAAACAAGTCTGGTCCAGAACACGTGAAACGAGTCTGATTGGTTCAGAACACGTGAAACGAGTCTGATTGTTCCAGAACACGTGAAACGAGTCTGATTGGTTCCAGAAAACGTGCAATGAGTCTGATTGGTTGCAGAACATGTGCAACGAGTCAGATTGGTTCCAGAACATGTGAAACGAGTCGGATTGGTTCAGAACATGTGCAACGAGTCTGATTGGTTCCAGAACATGTGCAACGATTCTGATTGGGTCCAGAACACGTGCAACGATTCTGATTGGGTCCAGAACACGTGTAACGAGTTTGATTGGGTCCAGAACACGTGCAACGAGTCTGATTGGGTCCAGAACACGTGCAACGATTCTGATTGGGTCCAGAACACGTGCAACGATTCTGATTGGGTCCAGAACACGTGCCACGATTCTGATTGGGTCCAGAACATGTGCAACGAGTTTGATTGGGTCCAGAACACGTGCAACGATTCTGGGTCCAGAAGAAGTGAAACGAGTCTGATTGGGTCCAAAACACGTGCAACGAGTGCGATTGGTCGAGAACACGTGAAACGAGTCTGATTGGGTCCAGAACATGTGCAACGAATCTGATTGGGTCTAGAACAGCAACGAATCTGCTTGGTTTCAGAACATGTGCAACGAGTCTGATTGGTCCAGAACATGTGAAACAAGTCTGGTCCAGAACATGTGAAACGAGTCTGATTGGGTCCAGAACATGTGCAACGAATCTGATTGGGTTAGAACATGGCAACGAGTCTGCTTGGTTCAGAACATGTGCAACGAGTCTGATTGGTTCCAGAACACGTACAATGAGTCTGATTGGTTGCAGAACATGTGCAACGAGTCGCATTGGTTCCAGAACATGTGCAACGAGTCTGATTGGGTCCAGAACACATGTAACGAGTCTGATTGGGTCCGAACACATGCAACGAGTCTGATTGAGTCCAGAACACATGCAACGAGTCTGATTGGGTCCAGAACACGTGCAACGAGTCTGATTGGGTCCAGAACACGTGCAACGAGTCTGATTGGGTCCAGTACACGTGCAATAAGTCTGATTGGGTTCCAGAAACACGTGCAACGAGTCTGATTGGGTCCAGAACACGTGCAACCGAGTCTGATTGGGTCCAGAACACGTGCAACGAGTCTGATTGGGTCCAGAACACGTGCAACCAGTCTGATTGGTTGCATAACACGTGCAACGAGTCGGATTGGTTCCAGAACATGTGAAACGAGTCGGACTGGATCCAGGACATGTGCAACGAGTTTGGGTCCAGAACACGTGCAACGAGTCGGATTGGTTCCAGAACACGTGAAACGAGTCGGATTGGTTCCAGAACATGTGCAACGAGTCTGATTGGTTGCAGAACACGTGCAACGAGTCTGATTGGTTGCAGAACACGTGCAACGAGTCTGATTGGGTCCAGAACACGTGCAACAACTGCGATTGGTCCAGAACACGTGAAACGAGTCTGATTGGGTCCAGAACACGTGTAACGAGGCTGATTGGGTCCACAACACGTGTAACGAGTTGAATGGGTCCAGAACATGTGTAACGAGTCTGATTGGGTCCAAAACACGTGTAACGAGTTGAATGGGTCCACAACACGTGTATCGAGTCTGATTGGGTCCAGAACACGTGTAACGAGTCTGATTGGGTCCAAAACACGTGTAACGAGTCTGATTGGGTCCAAAACACATGTAACGAGTCTGATTGGGTCCAAAACACGTGTAACGAGTTGAATGGGTCCAGAACATGTGCAACGATTCTGAATCCAGAACAACAATTAGTCAGATGTATGCGAACACAGCAGTGAACTTATCAACAGATTAAAACAACTCGTCAGATGTTCACCAACACAGCACTGAACTTATCAATAGATAAAAACAACTAGTCAGACATTTCCTAACACAGCACTGAACTTGACAATAAATTAAAACAATTGGTTTGACATTTACAAACACAGCACTGAACTTATCAATAGGTTAAAACAACGAGTTACACATTTACTAACACAGCACTGAACTTGTCATTAGATTAAAACAACTCGTCAGACGTTTATGAACACAGCACTGAACTTATCAATAGATTAAAACATCTCGTCAGACATTTACTAACACAGCACTGAACTTATTAATAGATGAAAACAACTAGTTAGACATGTACTAACATAGCACTGAACTCATCAATGCATTGAAACAACTAGTTAGACATTTACTAACACAGCACTGAACTTATCAATCGACTAAAACAACTAGTGGGACGTTTATTAACACAGCACTGAACTTATCAATCGATTAAAACAACTAGTTTGACATTTACTAACACAGCACTGAACTTATCAATACATTAAAACAACTAGTGAGACGTTTATTAACACAGCACTGAACTTATCAATCGATTAAAACAACTAGTTAGACATTTACTAACACAGCACTGAACTTATCAACGGATTAAAACAACTAGTCAGACGTTTATGAACACAGCACTGAACTTATCAATACATTAAAACAACTCGTCAGACATTTACTAACACAGCACTGAACCTATCAATCAATTAAAACAAGTAGTTAGACATTTACTAACACAGCACTGAACTTAACAGATTAAAACAACTAGTGAGACGTTTATTAACACAGCACTGAAACTATCAATGGATTAAAACAACGAGTGAGACGTTTATTAACACAGGGAGCTACAATTAGCAGATAACAAGTTTTCTTTCAGATCATAAAACGACACCAAATATAATTAGTGAAATACAATACGAGTAGTAAAAATATGATGAATGAAATATTTAAGTACATAAATACATTATTTAAATATATATGTTTGGAAACAATTTAAACCCATTTCAGTGATTGTTAAGAGACAAGAAAGCCGGTTTAAAGAAAACCCCGTTTATAAATAATCGTTTGGATATTTGAACAACAGTTTGATGCCGAGGTGAGTGAGATGGTCGTGCTTGTTGGTGGACATGTTATATTTGAGGTAACGTGCATGATTTAATGTATTATCATATCATAGAATGTGTGATGGGAGTGTTTGTCTCTGGACCTGTCTGTCTCCGAACAAGTCCTAGCAGTGTTTGTCTCTGGACCTGTCTATCTCCGAACAAGTCCGAGCAGTGTTTGTCTCTGGACATGTCTGTCTCCGAACAAGTCCTAGCAGTGTTTGTCTCTGGACATGTTCTGTCTCCGAACAAGTCTAGCAGTGTTTGTCTCTGGACTGTCTGTCTCCGAACAAGTCCGAGCAGTGTTTGTCTCTGGACATGTCTGTCTCCGAACAAGTCCTGACATTGTTTGTCGTCTGGCGACATGTCTGTTCCGCAACAAGTCCTAGCAGTGTTTGTCTCTGGACATGTCTGTCTCCGAACAAGTCCTAGCAGTGTTTGTCTCTGGACCTGTCTGTCTCCGAACAAGTTCTAGCAGTGTTTGTCTCTGGACCTGTCCGTCTCCGAACAAGTCCTAGCAGTGTTTGTCTCTGGACATGTCTGTCTCCGAACAAGTCCTAGCATTGTTTGTCTCCGGACATGTCTGTGCGGTATTTGTCTCTGGACGTGTCCAGATAGCGATTGTTTCCGGACCTGTCTGTGCGGTGTTCGGCTATGGGCGGTATTTATAGTATGACCAGTAGAAAATGGATTTCACACATTATTTTCTTTCCATCTTCACTGTTATTACCTCTGCCGTCGAAGGTGAAGGAGGTTATGTTTTCACCCTTCTCTTTCCGTTTGTTACTTGCAAAATCGAAGATTTTTGAAGTATATTGGTTAATCGATTTTGTTTTTTTGTATGTCTGTCTGTCTGTTTATTGCCTTCAGGTCAAAATTTTAAACTTATCTTCACGAAACTTCACCAAATGGAAGAGTTTGACATCAGGAAGAAGCCTATTGTTTTTGAGTTCAACATCGACCAAAAGGTTAACATCGGCCCAAGGTCAACAACTAAGGTGGTTTTTCTAAAATCCTCAATTTTCATCCCGTTGACTTGAAAGTTGAAGACGATTTGCATTTCAAATCACTGAATTCAACCACCAATTATTTTTAAGGTCAACATGGACCAAAAGGTCAACATAAGCCCAAGGTCAACAACTATGGTTGTATTTCTGAAATCCTCAATTTTCATCTATCTCATTGACTTTAAATTTGAAGAGGTTTTATATTTCAGATCACTGAATTCAACCACCAATTATTTTTGAGGTCAACATAGGCCCAAGGCCAACAACTAAGGTGGTATTTCTAAAATCCTCAATTTTCATCCGATTGACTTGAAATTTAAAGAGGATTTGCATATCAGGTCAGTGAATTCAACCACCTCTTCTTTTTGAGGTCAACCTTGGCCAAAAGGTCAACATAGGCCGAATTTCTAAAATTGTCAATTTTCATCCCATTGACTTGAAATTTGAAGAGGAGTTGCTTATTTGGTCATTGAATTCAACCACCAATTATTTTTGAGGTTAAATATGTTTTATGGATTTTGCCAGTTTCATGCTCTGCACGACGTCCTCTTCTTGTTTGTTTGTCAGCAGGGCATCTCAAAAAGTTGTGGACATATGAAATTTTATGGACAGGTTGGGTGTGCAACAACGACGTAATGATTAGATTTTGGTGAAGATCTGGATTCGGATCCGGCTGCTAGAATTTTTTTAATGATTCTTCACCATTGAGAGATGGGGCTAAAAATGATAAATAGCACGATATCTCAAATAGTTGTGGACGGATTCGGACGAAGCTTGATGGACAGGTTAGGTGTGTGACAAGGACGAATTGATTCGATTTTGGTGAAGATCCGAATCCGGATACGGTAATTTTTTAATTTTTAAAATGATTCTTCACCATTGAGAGATAGGGTGAAATACGATATATAGCATGATATTTCAAAAATGTATTGGACTGGATATGTTCCACTGCACCAGGCATTGCGTGGTGGTGGAGGTATGCGCTCCACCAAGTGCCCTTCTAGTTCTATGCAGAATCACTTTGATGAGACAGTATGAATCGTAATTAACGTTCCACTGCACATCTGCCTTCCCTTTCCCCACCCCTCCTCGCTCTCCCACCCCTCCTCGCTCCCCTTCCTCTCTCTTTCCCCACCCCTCCTCACTCCCCCTTCCTCCTCTCACTTTCCCCATCCACCTCCTCACTCTCCCCCTCTTCGTAATCCGTCAGCAAAGCGATGGGTGGAACTTGCTAGTCACAAATAAAAGGGGGCCAAGGATAGAACCTTGGGGATCCCCACAGGCCACTGATTGCATGTTCTATTCCAACCAATTAAAAACCAGAAATAGTTTTCAAACAAAAACAAGTTGCTCTTAAACCGTTCCAGAGCTATTCCTCTAATAATTCTCACCCCAAAGGGGATGCGAGACTTTTGTTTCTCTCTGCAACTGCTTGTGCGATCGATGTTAAACTTTAAGCATCGGAGGGACTCCCCATGGAGAATATTTTATTGCTAACTCTGACGTCTTCGGTCACATTGTATGGCAGCCATATTTGATTAAAAGAAAAAATTAGGACATCATTTTCTCCGAAACCGCTCAACAAAAAAAATTTGAACTTGGCACATGTAATCAACTCCCTATGGGGTATATAGGGTGATAATGACGTCATCGGTGAAGTGGAATTCCAGCCATAATTGGTTGAATTGAAATCCTTATCCAAAGCATGTGAAACTTCATGTATCTGATTGATGACCCGATGTGAATGAAGAATTTAATTTATGACGTTCATAACACTTGCCAAGAAACCATGACATAATAGGTCGCATGGATGACACGGGAAGACGGACCAGAATAGTGGCGTGTTCAGTTAACGATGGTATTTTTGTTGAGAATGAACGTGCGAGGCGAGATGGTGCACTCTAAGAGTGCCGTTCTAGTTCCATAATGTGATAGTTTATGAAAAATAATAATGTGGTCAATTGTATCAAAAGCTTTAGAGAAGTCCAGGAAGCATCAAGTGTGTTTGCAAGTTGATCAATGGTTGTGATACTTTCTCTCTACGAGTATTAATCAGGCCTGAGTGTTGATGTGTTTTTCTCTAAAAACGAAATACATGAAATATTAGATTATTTTAGGAGATTTACAATTTGTATACATTACAATTTAAAAGGTATTTTTGAAAAGAGTTAATAATGTTATTGGACCATAATTGCTGATGTCTTGTGGGTCCCCATTCTTGAAGATTGGTTTAACTTTCGCAATTTCCATTTCTCAGGTTCTACACCATTACAGGGACCAGGTTATTATGAATAGGTACTCGGGGTTCGATAATTTCAGGTAAAACAGTTTTCAAGACATTATTTATTTCATGAATCATTTCCTGCACTTTTCTTATTCTTAAAACTTTATGCAATGTTTCCAATCTAAATTTCATGAGTAGGAGAATTCAAGTTAGGGTCCCCCCACGAAGTCAACAAATGATCCAGCCATCAGGATCATACTCTGTACAAAGCGCTGGTGCTGCCAACGCAGTGTCCTGGGCACTTGGGCACAATCCTGGACAGGTCACCACTCCGACGCAGGATACTTGAATGGCTCAATCATTCCAGCAAGCTGGAACTCATTTTGCCAACCTTGGAAGGATGACAGGCTAAGCAACCCCACCTGGTTTTAATTCAGCAGCCAAGCAGGATTTGAAATCAGGACCCTAGGATCCCAAGCCCACCGCCCTAACCATTAAGCCAACATCCCAAGCCCACCACCCTAACCATTAAGCCAACATCCCAAGCCCACCGCGAACCATTAAGCCAAATCCCAAGCCCACCCGCCCGAACCATGAAGCCACCATCCCAAGCCCACGCCCTAACCATTAAAGCCAACATCCCAAGCCCACCACCCTAACCATTAAGCCAACATCCGAGCCACCGCCCCAACCATTAGGCCAATCCCAAGCCCCACCCGAACCATTAAGCCAACATCCGAAGCCCACCGCCCAACCATATAGCCAACATCCGAAGCCGCAGCCGCTAACCATTAAGCCAACATCCGAAGCCCACCGCCCAACCATTAAGCCGACATCCCAAGCCCACCACCTAACCATTATAGCCAACATCGCAAGCCCACCACCGAACCATTAGCCAACATCCCAAGCCCGCCTCACATTAAGCCAACATCCCAAGCCCACGCCCTAACCATTAGGCCAACATCCAAGCCCACCGCCCAACGATTAAGACAACATCCCAAGCCACCACCCTAACCATTAAGCCAACATCCCAAGCCCACCACCATAACCATTAAGCCAACATCAAGCCACCACCCTAACCATTAAGCCAACATCCCAAGTCACCACCTAACCATTAAGCCAACATCCCAAGCCCACCGCTCGAACCATTAAGCCAACATTCAGAAGCCCACTGCCCCTAACCATTAAGCCAACATCCCAAGACACACCACCATACGTAAACGCATTAAAGCACCATCCCAAGCCCACCACCTAAACATTAAGCCAACATCCAAGCCCACCACCCGAACCATTAGCCAACATCCCAAGCCCACCACCAACATGAAGCCAAACATCCCAAGCCCACCGCCCTAACATTAGCTAACTTTGCAAGCCCACCACCCGAACCATTATCCCAACATCCCAAGCCCACCACCTAACCATTAAGCCAACATCAAGCCCACCACCCTCACCATTAAGCCACATCGTAGCCCACCACCTAACCATTGAGCCAACATCCAAGCCCACCACCGTGAACCATTAAGCCAACATCCCAAGCCCACCGCCCAAACCATTAAGCCAACATCCCAAGCCCACCACCCTAACCCATGAAGCCAACATCCCAAGCCCACCGCCTAACATCGCAAGCCCACCACCGAACCATTAAGCCAACATCCCAAGCCCACCACCCTAACCATTAAGCCAACATCCCAAGCAACCACCCTAACCATTAAGCCAACATCCCTAGCCCACCACCTGAACCATTAAGCCAACATCCCAAGCCCACCGCCCGAACCATTAAGCCAACATCCCAAGCCCACCACCTTACGATGAAGCCAACATCGCAAGCCCACCACCCGAACCATTAGCCAACATCCCAAGCCCACCACCCGAACCATTAAGCAACAATCGCAAGCCCACCAACCGAACCATTAAGCACAACATCGCAAGCCCACCACCCGAACCATTAAGCCAACATCCCAAGCCCACCACCCTAACCATTAAGCCCAACATCCCAAGCCCACCACCCTAACAATAAGCCAACATCCAAGCCCACCACCCTAACCATTAAGCCAACATCCCAAACCACACCCAAACCATTAAGCCAACATCCCAAGCCCACCACCCTAACCATTAAGCCAACATCGCAAGCCCACCACCCGAACCATTAAGCCAACATCGCAAGCCCACCACCCGAACCATTAAGCCAACATCCCAAGCCACGCCCTAACCATTGAGCCAACATCCCAAGCCACCACCCTAACCATTAAGCCAACATCCAAGCCCACCACCTAACCATTAAGCCAACATCCCAAGCCACCACCCTAACCATTAAGCCAACATCCCAAGCCCACCCCCTAACCATTAAGCCAACATCCAAGCCCACCACCCTAACCATTAAGCCAACATCCCAAACCCACCACCCAACCATTAAGCCAACATCCCAAGCCCACCACCCTAACCATTAAGCCAACATCGCAAGCCACCACCCAAACCATGAAGCCAACATCCCAAGCCCACCACCCTAACCATTAAGCCAACATCCAAGCCCACCACCCAACCATAAGCCAACATCCCAAGCCCACCCCTAACCATTAAGCCAACATCCCAAGCCCACCACCCTAACATTAAGCCAACATCCCAAGCCCACCACCCTAACATTAAGCCAACCTCAAGCCCACACCTAACCATTAAGCAACATCCCAGCCCCCACCACCCTAACCATTAAGCCAACATCCCAAGCCCACCACCCTAACCATTAAGCCAACACCAGACATAAAGTCAAGTCATCAAATGATCCATTTATAGTGGGAATCTTATTTAAATTTTAACCAATATTTATAAAGTGATCATTTAAATTCTCTTTTATTGTATTCATATCTTCAATTAATGCATCATTGATCTTTGTTGTTGAAATGGAAGTACAGTATGTTCTTTTTTTCTTTCCAAGCACACCATTTATTATTTTCCAAGTGTTATTTATAACATTTCCACATTCAGCTATTTTCTCTGTGTTATCATCTTTTTGTGCTCTTTGCAAAACACCAGAAAGGAAATTGCGATACTTTACGTTCCTTTGATGAAAATGATCTTTTGGTTTACCTGTATCGATAATATAAATTATTCTTCCAGTTCATTGATCTCGGTGAAGATTTTTGTTTTATATGTTGGGTGGCGAGCAGAGTGTTGAGGAATGCATCCACTACGACCTATAAACTTGCTCCAGACCCAGATCATCAAAGAAACTGAGGTCGTACAGAAAAGGACGTTAAAGACCACAAGAGAAACTCAAACCTTCATGAATCGTCTGTTCTGCTTAGAGAAGAGGTTTCTTCAGTAAGAATGGTCAGCTTATGGTGCCCCTAACCCGTCTGACCATAGGCGGACATGTGGATGGTTGCACAGAAACCACAAAGCTGACTAACAAAAAAAAACTGTGGTCTTGCCCCCAACGAATCGCTGACGGTTGTTTTTGCACTTTTTTACTTCTCCATTTCAAATTTGCTGCATTTGCACTTGGGAGAAAATAACAATTCTTTGAAAATCATTTGCACTTTGTTTAATTACCATTTGAAATTGCCTTCCCGAAACCGACCAAAAGTGGACAACTGTGCTGGGAATCATTTATGTAAATATTCAGATAAAATCAACTTTACAGACTCGATTCCCAATCAATTTGTCTTCCTTTCTGTAAGCTTAACCTGAACACCAACCCCAACCTGTCATCCTCACCTGAACACCAACCCCAACCTGTCATCCTAACCCGAACACCAACCCCAACCTGTCATCCTAACCCGAACACCAACCCCAACCTGTCGCCCTAACCCGAACACCAACCCCAACCCGAACACCATCCCCAACCTGTTATCCTAACCCACGTACCCACCCCAACCTGTCATTCCAACCCGAGCACCAACCCCAACCTGTCATTCTAACCCGAACACCAACCCCAACCTGTTATCCCAACCCACATACCCACCACAACCTGTCAACCTAACCCACGTACCCACCCCAACCTGTCATCCGAACCCACGTACCCACCCCAACCTGTCATCTGAACCCACGTACCCACCCCAACCTGGCATCCGTACCCACGTACCCACCCCAACCTGTCATCCTAACCCACGTACCCACCCCAACCTGTCATCCAAACCTGAACACCAGAAATGCCATCACGAGTGCAATCTTTCTCCAAAATGCAACAAGCTTGATCAGAACAGACACTTGTAGGTGTTTTTCATTCCTTTATTGTGCAGAAACATTGCAGCAAAGGCTTGTGTTATACAGCTTGTACAACAAAGTAGATTAGGAATATCACTTCAGGTAAACAATGTTAGGCAAACAATGGAACCAACAAACATACAACTGCAACGTGAATTATCAGTCAAAATGTTGCATAAAAGTGCTGATGGCGTTCTCCGTCGAAATGGCAATCAGTCAGAACCGATGGTGAGAGGTTCATGATAACACGAGCAGGCTGACACGTTGGACACACTGATAGATTACAGACAACTGCAATGAGACAAAATGACTGGCTCGTCCTCGGACGCGGCCAGGAACATGAAAGCCAGAGATTAATTTGCCTCGGTCGGGACTTGAGACAAAGCAGAGCTTGCAGAAAGGCCGGTCCGAGTCCGGGCACCCATGGGAAACCGGTTTGCTTGGAGAAAAAGCCCGGGACGCCGCACGTGCTCCGGGCAGGTCCAGGTGAGAAGGAGACATCATGAACCGATGACGTTCAGGCGGAGCACGTTCCACTTAATCGCGGTGACTGATGAAGGCCCAAATCCCATAAATCCCCAACAGGATTCGGACTAGAGCGTGTATGAATTTGTCGTCGTGACGTCAATGCGTGAAACACACAAACTGATGCAGCAAGGAAGAAATACAAGACCAGCGGGAAACCCGAGGTGCAAGGAAGGTCCTGTTGAGTAAAGTGATGATTGTCGAGGCTAATAAGTTGTGGTAATAAACTAATAACCCATGGTCACGTCACGTGTGGCATCGTGCTCTCTCTCTCAAACAGGATATTATGGGTAATAAATTGGAATCTGATGGAAGAGCTAGAAGCGCCAAAGTATATTAATTAGGAAAAGGAGTTGAAGGAAGAACGTGAAGAGCACTCATGGGTCGTCCTTGGAAGCGGCAAAATGTTGGACGGTGTATGATCAGAGCAGCTGCGAGGCGTGACATATGAGGTAAACCAGGGGCACGGCCGCGAGCCCGTGTACCAGGTGGAGGAAGATGTATGAAGGAAAGTACGCGCACGCGTTCATGACACGGCCGAACGCTTCAGGAGGTACCAACGGCACCTTCACCATGGACATCTTGGTCGTGGTGGGCAAGGTAGTCGTGGTCGGCATGGTAGTCGTCGTGGTAGTGGTAGTCGTAGTAGGGCAGATGATACTTCGGACGGGCTTGCCGGACCCGGAGCGGGTTGACCAATCATTCCCGGTCTATGAACACCCGACGTGGTTTTTATT
>CM068965.1:90533199-90547614 GCA_035128595.1 Eptatretus atami | reverse complement strand
TTGTCATATAAACAGTAAATAAAGGTACTTTTGCTTTTCAGTATCATGGTCATGCATTGACTTCTTGTTTATTTATATGACATTGGAGTTGTTATTATAAATTTTAGTACTGCACAAAATTGGATTTAGTACTGCACAAAATTGGATTTAGAACTGCACAAGTAGGGGTCTACTGCACGTTAAAATAAACCCTGTAGTTAAGGTATATATCCTTGTGGACACGGCTCTGCTCGCTCCTCTATGGATGGCACACTAATTCAATGAAACGATCATTGTTGCGATTTGATTCGTTTGTTTTGACGTCCGTCGGGTTTTCGGTAAAAATAATAAAATAAATCAAAACCCTTTGTTTGTTGGAAGTTTCGCGTCAGCTCCAATTTTGCGCCCAAATTAGCTTTTCTAACCGCACGGCCCTGTTTGGTCACATGAGGAACTCGGATTTGTTATCGCAGCAAGTGCCGAGTGCGCAATGGCAGTGGAAAAGTGCTGCCGCAGAGCTGAACACATCACTTTACACGGACTGGCCGCGACCACAAGGACAAACTACACGAGGTTCGCTGTCCGGGCGTGATGGCGGGCGGGGCTCGGGCACAGAGAACTGCACGGGGGACGGGAGCAGGGTGATTAATGATTAATAGAGTGGAAAACAAAATCAATGTATTTATGATTAATAGAGAGTAAAACAAAATCAATATATTTATGATTAATAAACAGTAAAACAAAATCAATATATTTATGATTAATAGATAGTCAAACAAAATCAATATATTTATGATTAATAAACAGTAAAACAAAATCAATATATTTATGATTAATAGAGAATAAAACAAAATCAATATATTTATGATTAATAGAGAGGAAAACAAAATCAATATATTTTTGATTCATAAACAGTAAAACAAAATCAATATATTTATGATTAATAAACAGTAAAACAAAATCAATATATTTATGATTAACGAGTGTGGATCAACTTGCTTTGCTCGCCTCTCCATACGTCATTGCAGAGATTGACCTCACAGATTTACTGTGTTGGCATGATTTACACCAATCATTTCTTTTCGACAAATTTATTTGGAATATTGGTGATATTATAATTATTTGAAATTTATTTGTGATATAAGAAAGTCCAAGTGGTATAAATGACAAGGGTATCATCATCACATCATTTTAAAGCCTTTTTCCCTGAGCAGGGGTCAGCTTTTTGCAGGCTCCAATCATGGTACCTTTTCTTGTGGCAATGTTTTTACGACTGGATGCCCTTCCTGACGCCAACCCTTTAGTCGCCTGCGACACGCAGGGATAATTACCAGTTTACTGGTGCTCATTTAGCCGACCTCAGAAGGATAACAGGCTGAGTCAACCCCCCTGATGTTAATTCAGTGGCCAGTGGGGCTCGAACTCAGGACCCTGAGGATCCCAAGCCACCACCCTAACCACTAAGCCAACACCAGGCTGCATAAATGACAAGGGTATCAGCCGTCTAATCTGTCTGAAGGGTGTAAGGGGTCTAAATGGCATTAAGATCGAAGGGGTCTAAAGGGTCTTAGGGTTTTTTGGGGTCTTTGAGGTCTTTGGGGTGTTCAGGGTGTTTTGGGCTCTTTGGTGACTCTTGGATCTTTGGGGTCTTTTGAGTCTTCAGGGTCTTTTGGGTTCTCAGGGTCTTTTGTTGGCTTAATGGTTAGGGTGGTGGGCTTGGGATCCCACTCGGCTGTTGAATTAATACCAAGTGGGGTTGACTCTGCCTGTCATCCTTCTGAGGTCGGCAAAATGAGTGCCAGCTTGCTGGTATCCTGTGTCGGAGTGGCGACCCGTCCAGGATTGTGCCCGATCGCCAAGGAGACTGCTTAGGCAGCACCAACGCTCTGCACAGAGTATGGTCCAATTGGATGGATGGGGTATTTTTGGTATTCAAGGTCTTCGGGGTCTTTTGGGTCCTCGTGGTATTTTGGGTCTTCGGACAGATCTTCGGACATTAATCAGACAGAGATAATTGTGAATAGAGAATAATCATATCGAGATCACTGTTAACTGAGATTAATCAAGTAGGGATTACTGCTAACAGAGATTAATCAGATAGAGATTACTGTTAACAGGAATTAATCAGACAGAGATAACTGTGAATAGAGTTTTTTGGGGGGTTTAGGGGATCTTCGGATCTTCGGTGTCGGGGAGGGGATAGAGGATCTTCAGAGTCTTTTGGAGTCTTTGAGGTCTTTTGGGTCCTCAGAGCAGGGCCGGATTTTCCAATAGGCAACATAGGCCATTGGCCTAGGGCCCACCAGTAACTGGGGGCCCACCGGGCTTTGTGGGTTATCTGATCGGCCAAGGAGTAGGCGAGTAGGCCCTATAGTAAAATGAATAAAATAAAATAAGGTAACGAAAAAATATAACAGTACATTTTTAAATGCCCGTTTCCCACCATCTATCTATCTATCTGTAGATTATATACATTACGTGTTATATTTAGTGGACTTCATTGTTATATTACGTGTGTTTTTGTGTTCTTATTTTGTGATATTGTATCTCTTATACTAGACTTGAACTAATTTATTATTACTTTATGCTTACAGATTATTCTTGGAATCTTGGGAATTCTCATGAGATAGATTAATTATGTCGTCCCAGAAGAAATATAGAGTGGCTCACAAAAGAGAAAGTTTAAGAAAACCAAAGCTGCACAACTCCAATCACTTCCAAAGCTGACAACCTTTTTAAAACCAAAACCAAAAGAAAATTCAGAGCCTCGTACCGGTGACGGTAAACTCCCAGGCGATGACCACGACGAAGCAAGGTCAGCTGAGTCACAGTCCAGATATCGAGTGAATCAGCAACGGAAGTAGAAGTACCACTGTGATTGAAGCTTCATCCGATTCATCTCAGTTGACCGATAAGAAACATTCTGTGGACAAAGAGGTTAGTGCTGATTTGTGTGTATCGAGTGATCCAGCTGACTGGCAGATAATTGTTGATAAATTGATGAATTATTAGTAAATCATCCTCTTGATCAAAACTGTGAACAAGGTGACTTCTCAAAATCCCAAGAAAGTGTGGGTGAGGGTGAAAAGGAAAGAGTTCGTATGTGCCCATATCCTTGTTTACACGTAAAATGGCAAATGATGAAAAAGTTAAAAGGAATGGCTTGTATTCTCCAAAAACTGGCGATGTATTTGTGTTCCATGCAAGCTGTTCAGCAAGCAAGTCTCATTGTTTACAAGTGGGTTTAGTGACTGGAAAAACTGCCAGCATAGAGTTGCTGAACATGAAAGTAGTAAAGAGCATAAAAACTCAGTTACTGCTTGGGGTGTAAGGGCAGTTCAGCAAGTCGAATTGATTCCATTTTGGCTTTGCAAGTAGAAGTAGAGAGAAAATATTGGAGAAGTTATGTTACGCATGTTGAAACACTAAAAATTTTGACATCAAGAGGTCTTCCTCTCAGAGGGAGTGATGAAAGAATTGGCTCAGCAACAATGGTTAATTACCTTGGAGTACTAGAACTCTTAGCAAAATTTGACCCTCTTCTTGCACAGCATCTGGGTAAGTACGGTGCTGGAGTAGTGGAAAGACTTCATATCTCTCAAAAACGATTTCTGATGACATGATCAATCTGATGGCTGAAGAAATTCACTCAGTTATCATAAGTGAAGTGAAACAAGCCAAATATTATTCAGTTAGTGTTGATTCCACACGGACGTTAGTCATACTGACCAACTTACATTCATAGTTCGTTATGTAAAACCTGACGGTAAACCTGTTGAGCGATTTCTGAAGTTCATAGACATACATGACCAGTGTGCAGAGGCATAGCCTCAACTGTTGTACAATTAATCGAAGATGTTGGTCTTGATTTGCGTGACATGAGAGAGCCAGAGTATGACAATGCTGCCAATATGTCTGGCATTTACACTGGTCTCCAAGCCAGAATAAAGGCTATGAATCCCTGGCATATTATTCCCTTGTGCAGGTCACACCTTGAACCTTGTAGGAACATCAGCTGCCAGCAGTTGCCTTGTGTCTGTTTCATATTTCAGTTTTTTTACAAGCCTTATATAACTTCTTCTCAGCCTCCACATATAGATGGGATCACTTGAAAGCCACACTACCAGCTGCAGGGATTGTACTGAAATCCCTATCAGATACTCGCTGGAGTGCAAGGGCTGATGCTGTTAAAGCAGTGTTTTACATTACCTTGAGATAAAGTCAGCACTGGAGAACATATGTTCTTACAGCGACAAACTGTGGCTACAAAGCTTGAAGGTGAAGGTCTCAGAAAACAAATGGAATCATTTGAAACAGCATTCTTACTGTAATGTGGTATAACATTTTGACAAGGTTTAATGCAACCAGCTTATCACTTCAAAAAGTTGAGACTGACCTTCTGTCAGTTGTGAACCTGTATGAGAGTTTGATCTCCTTCATCTCTGAAATGAGACAGCATCAGATTGATGAAATAGAAGATCAGGCGAGGACTTTTGCTGAGCCTATCTACACAGATACAACAAAAGAACAAAAAAGAGAAAAAAATATTTGATGAATCAGTTGGGATAGAAACTCATCTTGATCCACGTCACAAATTCATGGTGGACAATTTTTACACAATATTAGATTGCCTTAGGAATGAATTAGAGGCAGAGTGAATGCCTATCAGAAATAAAGAAGCTGTTTAGCTTTTTAACAGAGTATGACAGTATGAACTATGATGACCTCAAAGCTCAACTGGAACTCCTTGTCAGTACCTATTCCAGTGACCTGGAAGCATCTGTTTTAGATGAATTTTTGCAGTTTAAAGACATTTGTCTTCTGAATCTGACAGGTCAGTGACAAACATTTCCACTTTTTGAGGTCGAAAGATGGTATTTTGACAACTGCCTTTCCAAACATTAGTATCTTGGTAAGAATGTTCCGTACCATCCTCATTACAAACTGTCAAGGAGAGAGGTCTTTCTCTACTCTATCTCGGGTGAAGAATCACCTGAGATCAACTTTGGGACAAACCAATTAAACTCACTTCATTACTATGCATTGAATCTGACCTCCTACAATCCCTTGACACAAACAGTATCATTGACAAAATTGCCAGAGAAAAAAGCAGGAAAATGTCATTTTGAACTTCACATAGTTGTGCTTGCAAAATTTATTATGCTTTAGTTTCATTGTATTTTTCCATTATTCCTATGTGTAAGATGTACATGAATGGAATTGATTTACTTTGATGTACTTGATATAGAACTAATTTGATTAAAAATTATTATGTGTTACATTATGTGTAATTCTTTTTTTTACATTACAAATTTACATATAATATACATATATATATATATATAATAATTTTTTTGGGGGGGGGGCACTGATAAGGTTTGGCCTAGGGCCCACAAGCAAGTAAATCCGGCCCTGCCTCAGAGTCTTTAGCGTCTTTAGGGGTCGTAAGGGTAATGGGGAATTAACGATCAAACAGGACGTAATTAATTGGCATATAGTATTCATGGACTGACGGACGGCTTCACCGCCTCACCGACCGTGCTTTTAGTTTATATATTTATACATATAGGTCGAGAGTAAAACAAAACCTATATATTTATGATTAATAGAGTAAAACAAAATCAATATATTTATGATTAATAGAGTAAAACAAAATCAATATATTTATGATTAATAGAGAGTAAATTTGACTTTGGTTTCATTGTGTTTTTACCTCGACTTTACTGATACGTGAACGTATGTGCGTATGTGTCCATGCATGTATGAATGTGTCCATGATGTATGAACCTGTCCGTGCAGGTCAGGAGACAATGAACAACTTAATGAGGTAACAAGACAATAAGGAATTTGAAGTTTGGATCGCAACACTACAAGCTAAGTGCTCAGATGGGAACAACAGGCCAACCCGATTTCTTCATGATGCTTCCACTCGCTTAAGACAGTCAGCCAACTTTAAGACCCATTGCAAGAATGTTAATGATTGAAACAGCAGGCTTAAAGTTGTGTAAAAAACTGCATTATACATAATTTCACACCAAGCAATATTTCTGAGGGTGGTGTTTTGAGGATCCCAAACCAGTGGGTTTTACATACATGTTCACTGGTAATGCCCAATATCATAACTGTCAATGTGAATACACATTATCTCAGAGGATAAAATCTGAAAAGGATCTCACAGATGATTCCAAGCTCAGGCTAGGCTTAAACAAGTTTTATCCTTTATATACTATACACGCAGAATTAATATATTAGACACAAATATAACCATTAAAGAGGTTAATCATTTCGGGATTAACTGTTCTACTAAAAAAAAAAGATTATCATATCAGAGATTACTGTTTAACGTGATTAATCATCATATGGAATAAAAAGGGATTACTGTTAAACAAGATAATACATAATTAGTACATTATAGTTAAACAAAGATTATATTTTAGTACATTACTAAGTGAAACAGAGATATAAATCATATCCGATATCCTGTTAAAATCAGAGATTTAATAAATACAGGGACTTACTGTACACAAAGATTAATAAAATATCGAGATTAACTAGTTAACAAAGATTAATCATTTAGAACAATTATATTAACGAATTAATCATACAGGGATTACTGTTACAGAGATTATACATATCGAGCATTATGTATAACAACAAGTATATACATTTAGACATTACATTAGAAGATTAATCATATAGGTGAATATATGTAACAGAATTAATCATTATAGAACATATACTGTTAACAAAGATATAATCATTTAGACATTACTGTTACAAAAGATTAATCATTATAACATATAACTGTAACAGAAGAATTAATCATGTTGACATTACTGTTAACAAAGCCTAATCAATATAAGACATTACTGTTAATAGAGATTAATCATATAGGATACTGTTAACAGAGATTAATCATAAAAGGGAATTACTTGTTAAATCAGGATTAATAAACAATTTAGATATTAATCAGTTAAACAGAGATTATCATATAAGGGTTACTGTCAACAGAAATTAATCATTGCAGGGATTTACTAGTCAACAAGGAGATAATATTTAGATAATTAACTAGTTACAGAGACTAATAATTTTAAGGGCTTACTGTTAACAGAGATTAAATCATTTAGAGATTATTGTGAACGAAGATTATCATAACGAGATTAACTGGTTTACAGAGATTAATCATTTAGACATATACTAAGTGAACCAGAAGATTATAATCCATAAAATGCGAGATACTGTTTACAGAGATTAATACATATCCAGATTACTGTTAACAGAGATTTCATACAGAGAATATCATTTAGACATTACTGTTAACAAAGATTAATCATTAACACACTACCATAGCTCACAAAGAGATTAATCATTAAGACATTACTGTTAACAAAGATTAAATCATTTAGACATTACTATAGTTAACAATAGGAGATTAATCATAATACACAGGATTACTGTTAACAGAAAGATTAATCATATCCGAGATTAACTAGTTAACAAAAGAGATTAATCATTTAGCAATAGCCATTAGCAGAGATTAATTCAATATATGGATACTGTTAACAAAGGATTATCATTTTAGACCTTACTGTTAACAGAAGACTAATCATTAAGACTTTACTGGTTATAGGATTAATCATATAGGGATTACTGTTAACAAGATTAATCATAAAGGGATTACTGTTACGAGATTAATCATTAGAATTAATCGTAACAGAGATTAATCATATTAGGGATTACTGTCACGAATTATCATGCAGGGCATTAAACTGTTTAACAGAAGATTAATATTTAGAAATTAGCTGTTAACAGAGACTAATCATTTAGGGATTACTGTAACAGAGATTGATCATTAGATTATTGTGAACAGAGTTAATCATTGATTACTGTTAACCAGAGATCATTTAGACATTACTGTGAAAAGAGATTTAATCATATCGAGATTACTGGTTAACAGCGATTAATCATATCCGATTACTGTTAACAGAGATTAATTCATACAGGGATTACCTGTTAACAAAAGATTTAATCATGATTCGAGATTACTGTCAAGTGATTAATCAATATAGGGATTACTGTTTACCAAGATTAATCATTTAGACATTTGGTTAACAAAGATTAATCATTTAGACATTACTTGAAACAGAGATTAATCTACAGGGATTACTGTTAACAAGATTAATCATATCGAGATGACTGTTAACAAAGATTAATCATTTAGACATTACTGTTAACTGGAGATTATCAGACAGGGATTACTGTTAACAGAGATTAATCATAATCGAGATTTATGTTAACAAGAGAATTAATCATTTAGACATTACCATTCAGCAGAGATTAATCATGATAGGATTACTGTTAACAGAGATTAATCATTTAGACATACTGTTAACAAAGATTAAGTCATTTAGACATTACTGTTAACAGAATTAATCATTTAGAGAACATTACTGACTGTTAACAAAGATTAATCATTTAGACATTACTGTTAATAGAGATTAATCATATAGGGAATTTTACTTGTTAACAGAGATTAAATCATAGAAGGGATTACTGTAACAGATGATAAATCATTTAGAATTATCGTTAACAAGAGATTAATCAATAGGGATTACTGTAACAGAAAATTAATCATGGCAGGATTAACTGTTAACAGAGATTAATCATTTAGAAATTAACTGTTAACAGAGACTAATCATTTAGGGATTACTGTTAACAGAGATAATCATTTAGAGATTATTGTGAACAAGATCTAATCATATCCAGATTACTGTTAACAGAGTTAATCGTACAGGGATTACTGTTAATAAGTTATCATATAGGGATTACTGTTCACAGAGATAATCATAAAGGGATTTACTGTTAAAGAGATAATCATTAAGACATTATCGTGAACAGCAGATTAATCATTTAGACATTACCATTAACAGAGATTATCATATAGGGATATACTGTTAACAGAGGATTAATCATTAGACATCTACTGTTAACAGTAGATTAATCATACTAGAGACTTATGTTACAGAGATTAATCATATAGGGATTCTTGTCAACAGAAATTAATCATCTGCAGCGATTACTGTTTAACAGTGATAATCATTTAGCTTACTGTTAACAGAGAATTAATCATATGGGATTCACTGTTACAGAGATAATCACTTTAAGACATTATGTAACAGAGATTATCATATAGGGATTACTGTTAACAGAGATTAATCATTGTAGACACTTAACTGTTACAGAGATTAATCATATAGAGATTACTGTTAACAGAGATTAATCATTTAGACTTATCGTAAACAGAGATTAATATATAAGGGTACTGGTTAACAGAGATTAATCATTTGAACATTACTGTTACAGAGATTAATCATATGTAGAT
Source organism: Eptatretus atami (assembly GCA_035128595.1). NCBI lineage: Eukaryota > Metazoa > Chordata > Myxini > Myxiniformes > Myxinidae > Eptatretus > Eptatretus atami. The sequence goes on along the minus strand of CM068965.1, from coordinate 90,538,253 downwards.
TTACTGTTAACAGAGATTAATCATATAGGGATTACTGTCAACAGAAATTAAATCATGCGAGGGATTACTGTTAACAGTGATTAATCATTTAGACATTACTGTTAACAGAGATTAATCATGATAGGGATTACTTGTAACAGAGATTAAATTCATTTAGACATTATCGTGAAACAGAGATTAATCATATAGGGAATTACTGTTAAACAGAGATTAATCATTTAGACATTATGGTTAAAAGATTATCATATAGAGATTACTGTTGAACAGAGATTAATCATTTAGACATTATCGTAAACAGAGATTAATCATATAGGGATTATGTTTAAAGAGATTAATTCATTTAGACATTATGTTACAGAGATTAATCATATAGAGATTACTGTTAACAGAGATTAATCATTTAGACATTATCGTAAACAGGAGATTAATCATATAGGGATTACTGTCAACAGAAATTTAATCATCGCAGGGATTTACTGTTAACAGAGATTAATCATTTAGACATTACTGTTAACAGGATTAATCCATTAATAGGGATTCTGTTAACAGAGATTTAATCATATCGACGATTAACTGTTACAGAGATTAATCATATCGAGCATTACTGTTAACAGAGATTAATCATATAGATTACTGTTAACAGAGATTAATCAGTTTAGACTTACGTAAACAGAGATTAATCTATAGGATTATGTCAACAGAAATTAATCATGCCGGGATTACTGTTTACAGTGTTAATCATTTAGACATTACTGTTAACAGAGATTAATCATATTGGGATTATGTTAAGAGATTAAATCATTTACATAAGATTACTGGAAACAGAGATTAATCACATAAAGATACTGAATAACGGGATTAATGGGCATATGGGGATTACTGTTTAAGATATTAATCGATTTAGAATTACTGTGAGCAGAGATTAATCATATTGGATTACTGTTTACAGAGATTAATCATATTGGGATTACTGTTTATGGATATTAATCATTCGAATTACTGTGAGCAGAGATTAATCATATTGGGATTACTGTTAACAGAGATTAAGTCATTTACAGATTACTGGAATATAGAGATGAATCACTAAAAGATTACTGATAACAGAGATTAATCATATGGGGATTACTGTTTACCGAGATTTAATCATATGGGGAATACTTTAAACAGAGATTAATCTATCGAGATAACTGTTTACAGAGGATTAATAGATTGGGATTACTGTTACAGAAATTATCAAAAAGAGAATTACTGTTGACAGATATTAATCAATCAAGATTATTGTTCACAGACTTTATCATTTGAGACATTACTGTTAAACAGGTATTAATCAAATAGATTTACTGTTAACATTTTTAGATTATGTATCTTGAGATTACTGTTACAGAGATTAATATTTCGAGATTCTGTTATAGAGATTAATATATCGGGATTCCTGTTCACAGACTAATCACATAGAGATGACTGTTAACAGAGATTAATCAAATTAGATTACTGTTCAACAGAGACTAATCATTTAAGAGATTACTGTTAACAGGTATTAATCATTTTCAGATAAATGTTAACCTGGGATTAATCATCTAGAGATTACTTTTTACAGAGATTAATCATATAGAGATTACTGGTTAAAGAGATGAATCATACAGGGATTACTGTTAAAGAGATGAATCATATAGGGATTACTGTTTCAGAGATTAATCATCATCGAGATCACTGTTAACAGAGCTTAATCATTTAAGGGTTACTGTTAACAGAGATTCATCATTTAGATTTTAGACATTATGTTAAAGAGATTAATCATTTAGGGATACTGTTAACAGAGATTAATCTTTAGACATTTGTGAACAGAGATTACTGTTAAAACTGAGGATTTAATCATATAGGGATTAACTGTTACATAGATTAATCATATCGAATTACTGTTAACAGAGATTAATGATATGGATACTGTTAACGGGATTAATCATTAGCATTATCTGGTGAAACAGCGATTACTGTTAACAGAGATTAATTATAAGGGATTTACTGTTAACAGATTATTATCACATCGAGATTACTGTTATCAGAAGATTATCATATGGAGATAACTATGAACAGAGACTAATCATAGAAGATTAGTGTTACCAGAGGATTAATCAATATAGGCATTACTGTGTAACAGAGATTTATATCATTAGGGATTACTGTTAACAGAGAGTTAATCATTTCGGGATTACTGTAACAAGAGATTAATCCATAATCGAGATTATGTTAACAGGATTATCATATAGGGATTACTGTGAACAAGATTTAATCATATAGGATTATGTTTAACAGAGATTAATCATTTCGAATTACTGTGAGCAGCAGTTACGTATTGGATTTTTGTTAACTAGAGATTAATCATATAGAGATGAAAACTGTTACAGAGATTAATAATATCGGGATTACTGTTTACAGATATTAATAATTTCGAAAATTGACTGTGAGCAGAGATTAATCATCTTTGGATACTGTTAAGAGAGGATTAATCATATCGGGCTTACTGTTACAGAGATTAATCATATCGAGATTACTGGTGAACGAGATTAATCATATCGGATTACTGTTAACAGAGATTAATCATATATGGGAATAACTGTTTACAGAGAGATTAATCGTGATGGGCATTACTGTGTTTACAGATTACTATCATAAGAGATAACTGTTTACCAGAGATTTAATCAGATTGGGATTATCATGTTTACAAGAGATTAATCGATATAGCGATTACTGTTTACCAGAGATTAATCGTATAGGATACTGTTTACAGAGACTATCATATGAGAAACTTTTACAGAGATTAGATCAGAGTTGGATTAACTGTTTAAGGAGATTAATCAGATTGGATTACTGTTTTACAGGATTAATCGTTCGTATAGGGATTACTGTTTACAGAGACTAATCATATAGAGATACTGTTTACAGAGATAATCAGATTGGGATTCGTGTTTACAGGATTAATGCAGATTGGGATTATGTTTACAGAGATTAATCATATAGAGAGTAACTGTTTACAGAGATTAATCAGATTGGGATTTACTGTTTACAGAGAGTTATATCAGATGGGATTATCTGGTTTAGCAGAGATAATCGTATAGAGATAACTTTTACAGAGATTAATCCGAATTGGTTTGATTAACTGTTAGCAGAGATTAATCAAAAAGAGATTACTGTGACAGATATTAATCAGATCAAGATTATTTCACAGAGTTTAATCAATTTAGATTACTGTTAACAGGTATGTAATCAAATGATTACTGTACAGAGAATTATCATATAGGGATTACTGTTTACAGAAGATTTAATCGTTATAGTTGGTTTACTGTTTACAGAGACTAATCATATTGAGATGCTGTTAACAGGGATAATAATTTTAGACATTACGTTCCAGCGATTTAATAATATAGAGATAACTGTTTAATACAGAGATTCAATCAGATGGTGGCATTACTTGTAAAAGATGGATTAATCAAAAGAAGATTCTGTTGACAGATATTAATCAGATCAAGATTATTGTTCACAGAGTTTAATTTCATTTAGAGATTTACTGTTAAAGTATTAATCAAATAGTAATTACTGTTAACAGAGATAATCATATCGGGATTAGCTGTTTACAAGAGATTAATCGTATAGGGATTACTGTTTACAGAGACTATCATATAGAGATGACTGTTAACAGGGATTTAAATAATCTAGACATTACCGTTCAAGCGGATTAATATATAGAGATTCTGTTTAACAGGGATTAATTCATATTGAGATTGTTATGAACATAGATTCATCATAATGGGCGATTACTGTCGTGTATGGACAAGGATTAATCGATATTGTGATTACCTCGTTAGACAAAATTAACTGCAACTTGCTGATTTATCTGACACTCTGGTGCCCCCAAGAATGCATGTGAAGTTTGTATTTTTTTTGACGATCCATTACATGTGTAGATATTGTATGTTTGGGCAGGTGGATGCATTCTCCGTCCCCCACACCTGGCTCTGTTTCTGTGAATGTGGCCGTTTTAACTTATCCTCCGTGAGCTTCGATCAACGTATTGTTACGGATCTGGAAACCATTTGCATTCAACATACAGATGTCCCAAAAGTCAGTTTATGTCGTTAAATATGTGTGTAGTCTCCATGGAGAGAGGCCAATAAATCTCGAGACTTTTTGCAAAAAGAAGGGTCCGGTCCGAGTTTTGTTTCACGGTGGCTGTACGGAGAGTCTTAAGAAAGGACAGAGCGACCCTGACCTCCCTCATTGGACCGATTGTTCACCACCAAGGTCCGCCACGCGAGTCCTACGTGCGACTGGGGACCGGACCAATGACTTTGTCAGGTGCCGCATCACAGAGCAATGCTCTCCCCGACGTCAGGTCCACCACCGAACTCTGACCCCAGCTTGTCTCTCCACGGCTGCGGAGGGTCCAATAAAAACTCTGGGTTTCTTTTTTCATTTTGTTGTGTGTGTCTGCAAGTGGGCCTGTCTTGTAAGTAGATCTGAATAAGTGTTTTTTCTCATTGTAAATATTCCTTCTTGCATATTCGCGTTAAGTCTTGCCTTTTGTCTTTTTATTGTAAGTAAACATTGGAGACATATTCCCAGTTAGTTTCTGTCCTTTCTTGAATTGGTCCAGCATGGTTCGGATCTGAGTTTTTAGGCGGGGTTTTACTGCCCGATAAATATCCATTCCATTCCAGCGGCACGGCTTTGGCAGTTTTCCGTGGGCTGCACCCGACGGAGTTGGTAGTCGGTAGTTGGAACTCTACCGGAGTCAGTGGAGTGACCCAGTTCGAGGAAGACGTGCGAGGGCGTGGTTTCCCCGGTAGTTCGAATCGCGTCGTTAATAGGTAATTGGTTATAGACAAAAAGACCTACGCTACGCGGTTGAGATATTGGCGACCACGGTCGTTAAACGACCCCCGGCTCGCGGAGTTATCCGAGCGACGGCCTACAATTCCGGGGAGTTTGGTGGGAGAGACGGCAAACCTCCCCACGTCGTGGTCGTTCTCGCCATCCGACCCCCGGCCCACACAGTC
>CM068965.1:90508428-90520137 GCA_035128595.1 Eptatretus atami | reverse complement strand
CATGAACTCCAAGTTTTCCTCATTGGGTTCAAAGCACCAGTTCCAGTGTTTAAACAAGAGAGAAAAACTGAAGTAACAGGTGGGGTTGACTCTGCCTGTCATCCTTCCGAGGTCAGCAAAATGAGTGCCAGCTTGCTGGTGTCGGAGTGGTGACGGTGATCCCGTTCCAGGATTGTGTCCAATCGCCAAGGTGAGACTGCGTAGTGAGCAGCACCAACGCCTCTGCACAGAGTATCGCCCCAGTGGATGGATATGAATACAACTACTTCGCTGAAATTACACCCCGTTCTATGCCCAGGGAAATCTGAGTATATGTGCGCGGTGGGTGGAGTGGAAGTACAAAGTGGAGTGGGAGAGATACCTTGTCGCCCAGGTGAACCTAAATTTTGGGGTGAGGATCGAAATTGGTGGTGTTGTGCGAGGATATAGGGATGTTCCGGTAAGGGAATGTGAAAGGGCAAAACCATCATGGAGCACTGGACACACCTGATGCCAATTTAGAGCCCCACAACCGTTTAAGACTCAACTTTTGCACATATATCAACACAAAACTGCCGGAATAGAAGTTTGTAGCGCAGCAACATGTTGAAGTGACCATTACATCGAAACATAAGCTGAAAAGAGTAGAACTTCATAGCGAACACCTTGAACTGAGCAGGAGCTCATTGACTGGAGGGTATTGCCATCCTCTCCATTTGGAAACAGGAGTGGGTATTGGAGAGGATCATAGGACCTGTGGGACTCGCATATTCGTTGGAGGAAGCTTTCTCTGTGATGTAAAACAATGTCATGCTTGCTGTGCTCCATAATCTCTCGTCAGAATGGCAACCTCATCGCATTTAGAAGCATTGAAGAGCCTCTCTTGCTCAGTACTGGACCGCCAATAGGCACTAATGACAATTTTGTCGTCTCTGTTCCTTGAGTCAGTCATGAAGTCCATGGCCATCTTGAAGCTGTTTACGTAAACATTGCAGTTGTGCAACATTTCCTGTAGGTCATGGATGGCGTGCTGCTTCAGACCAGGAAATATTTTGCACTGGGTTTGCCCCTCCTCTTCACCCAAGAAGTAAAGTTGTTCAAAGATTAATCCCGAAAGTGATCCCGAAAAGATTAATCTCCATCCAGAGTGATCCCGAAAAGATTAATCTCCATCCAGAGTGATCCCGAAAAGATTAATCCCGATCCAGAGTGATCCCGAAAAGATTAATCTCCATCCAGAGTGATCCCAAAATGATTATTTCTGATCCAGAGTAATCCCCACACGACCACTCCCTATCCCGACCCCGAGTGATGCCCACACAACTCATCCCTATCCCGTCCCCGCGTGATCATCCAGAGTGATCCCAAAATGATTAATCCCGATCCAGAGTGATCCAGAAACTATTAATCCCGATCCAGTGATCCGTCCTGAAATGATAATTCCTGATCCAGGTAGATCCTGAATGTATCCCAATCCAAAGTGATCCTGCACAATCGAGTTTTATTTCGGCGATTCCAGAGTGATTTCTGTTTCCCGAATATGTTAATCCGATCCAGAGTGATCCAAACTAGATTGTCCTGATTGATAATCCGCGATCCAGAGTGATCCCGAAATCATCAGAGTGATCCAAAATACCCGATCGGTGACGAAGTGATTACCCGATAATGATTATCCCGATTTTGATCCCAAGAGTGACTCCAAGTAACGATCAGCAGTATCCCAATAACCTTCAAGTGATCTCGAAATGATTAATCATCAGAAGTCCCGATCCCGAGATGATTAACCCGACCGAGATGAATGACTTAATCCCGATCCAGATGATCCGAAATGATTAATCTCGATCCCGATGAATCCTGAAATGATTAATCCCGATCCAGAGTGATCCCGAATGATTAATCCCGATCCAGGAGTGATCCCGGAATGATTAATCCCGATCCAGAGTGATCCAAAATGATTAGTCCGCAATCCAAGAAGTGTCCACAAATGGTTATCCGCGATCGAAGTGATCCCGAAATGATTAATCCAAATCCAGAGTGATCCGAAAAATGGTTAAATCCAAATCCAGAGTGATACCCAAATGATTAATCCCGATCCAGAGTGATCCCAAATGATTAATCCAAATCCAGATGATCCCAAAATGATTAAATCCGCAATCCAGAGTGACCCAAAAATGATTAATCCCGCGATCGACGTGATCCCGAAATGACTTAATCCCAAAATGGTTATATCCCGATCCAGAGTATCCGATGAATCACCAGAGGATCCGATATAATCCAAATCCGTGACCCAAAAGAATGAATCGAGTATCCGAAAAAATGATTAAATCCATGATCCAGAGGAATCCCAAATGATTAATTCCTGATCCAGAGTGATCCCAAAATGATTAATTCCGCGATACCCAGAGTGATCCAAATGATATTTCGCGCAGTGTCCGAGCGATCCCAAAATGAGTGATCCCATCCAGAGTATCACAGTAATCCTCAAGTGACCCAAATGGATTTCCAAATGATTAATCCTTTTAATCCATGACCTGGGGGGTCCCCGTGCTGCAAGTGATGTCGCCCTAAAGTTCTCTCTCATTTCTTAAAACTAGGCACCTAGGCACATCGGAAAAATTGAGGGATGGACTTCTGAATCCTGGCACCTAACTCCCAATTGACGTTATGAAAATTGTCCTTGGCCGCCAAATCTAGAGGCTGTAATTTGGGTTAGGGGAACATAAAAAGCTTTGATTCTCCGCGCAATATTAGAAGAATATCACAACAATTACCAATAAAATGCTTTGGTTTTAATTGGCTCTTCAGATCCAAATACAGTAATTTGACAACTTTTTTGGCTATATTGGGTCACAAGACGGTTCAAAAGGTCACGAAATGAACTATGTAAAATTTTGACCTTGGCTACAAAAATGCCATTTGAAGCTATGTGGATCAATTTTTTGGAAAAATTGCGATTCTGATAGCCCAAGGGATCAGCATCAAAATGATATGCATATATTGGTGTATAACCACTTTAGGGCCATGATGAATATAACATGTAATAACATTATTTTCGATAGTGACAATTTTTTCATGATTATTCATAGCCTGTAAATATAGGAATGCAGTCAGTAATACCTGCATGTACTGTGTACATCAATGAAAAAGGTTATAGGGCTCACACATGACTTTTCAATTTATTTTCAGATTTATCCTCTCTAGGGCTCGAAATGCAAGGCCAAGGATGTACAATCCAGTGAAAACGTTCAAGATTCCTGGGAACATTCATCAATTTGGCTTCAAATGTTGGAGAACTTGTCAGAAGCGCCGTGGGCCAATTGGGGAGCTACATTGCAGGCAGGCAGGCATTGCTACCAATGTGTTGCTGCGTTTGACTCTACCAACTATTGAGATGGTCCAGCTTTGTATCGTAGAGACATGAGAAAACTCCCTTGAAAACTAGCCCACAAGTAGTTCACCAAGCATTCAAAGAAATGGGAATTTGCAATGAAGCGATCTGGTTGGTAATTTCAAAGCTTTGGGGCGACATGGCGCTGCGAAGCAAACTATCAATAGGTCAAAGAAGGTAGAACTCAGGATATGTAGCACACAGAAGAAACAGTTATGTAAGCAATGTGGGACATGCATCCTACATGACAATGTTAAGGTGTTAGTAATCATCCCATCGTAATCTGAGTGGAGTGAGATTCAGGCTACTATCAGCAGGATGTCAACTTCTTTCCTTCAGCAAATTCAGAGACTGAATTTGGGGAAAAGAACATCCAAGCTATTCTCACTTGATGACTCGAGAACAAGGAGAACCCTTTCAGAACTGACGTTCCTGAGAACCCAAGCTCCACAACAATCATGACCCAGGGAAGTTATGACGGACGTATTCGTGACCAGTTGCTCCATGTGGAAACAACAAGGACAGAACGCTATGAAAAGTTCCGGCAAGAACGTTCTGGATTGAGAAGTCGTCAGTTTTCAATAACCATTCACCGAATAACCTGAAGACTTTTCAAGCTTCATGAGAAATCGGTGGCAAGGAAAGGTGGCAAGGTTTCGCCAAAAAACAAAGCCTGAAATAAGCCTCAAGAATCGAGTGGCGGAATTTCAAGGGCACGCGGCAGGTCTATGAGAGAGTTAATAGAGTATGGAATTTGTCAGCTTCTTACTAATCTATTTGATGAAAAGGTCTGATGTCCAAAGCGATCAAGAGTGGATTGGATGAATGAACGGAAAAGTTAATCTAAAGGATGAAGACCAAAAGGAGCCGAATTCACCGAAACCTCAGTAAGAACAGCCTACATTGTACGATGGCCATCGCAAATGTCAGGAAAGATCAGTTCCAAAGAACACAACAACCTTTGGAAGAAATACTGCAGTGCATTCTGGGACTATGTTTCCATTCGCATCAAAGCATGCCCAGAGGAATGATTTAGTTTGGACCATATATAGATCTTCAGTGAAGGCTCTGAAGAAAGAGGCGGGAAGGACTCAGAGCCCATTGATTTGAATTAGTCAGCGAGGATACCCCTTTTGCCAGGGAGATGGATAGATTCTGGCAAGCATTGAGAACAAGCACAAAGCTTCAACTCTTGCTTGCCAGCAAGCCATATCAAGCGCAAAGGGAAAACCAACCTGATCAGGAGATAGTAGTGAGCGGGTTTTCTGATGAACCTTGCATGTTTGTTGTTCTGCCCTTCTGATGAGGTTTCTGAAGCTCGCCTTGACATTGAAGAGGCTGACAGTCGCATCATACCATCATGCACTGCATTCTGTTAAAGCATGGAGTGAGAGAATAGTTGTGCTTTCGGCCAGACACTGATATCTTCGTCCTCTTCTTTACTATTGGCTAAACTCTCCAAGTCCAAGGTTTACTTGAGTTAATGGATGGAAAAGCCTGTGTCCGTGATTCTGACAAGACACATTCCATTCATTTGCTGGCTTGCGCATAGGTCTTGATCTTTGCAAGGTGCTTCCTGCAGTTCACACCCTGACAGGAGATGACTACTTAACTAGTAAATGGCACCAAACCTGGCAGCAATCAAGCCAATCTTAGGGTTTTGGATACCTGGGAGTCGAAGCAGTAGAATGGGCCAACGTGAGGAGGAATATGGTAAAGTGGCGGAAAGCATCATCTGGTCCAAGTGCATGAAAAGAGGGACAACGCTTATAGACTCAGTATGACTAGCCTCCGTGACCAGCAATACCATCATAGCAAGGGCTATCCCTGCACGAGTTGCCGCCCTACTAGTCACGCACATTCGAGTATCATATACAAAAGGCTTTATGCCACACATGAGATGACGAATATCTCAGATCTCAATGAAAGACCACTCAATTCTCTCTCCTATGTTTGAGGGAAGATGATGAAACGCTCAGTGCCGGTTAGAGGTGTCAGGCCAATACCAGGGAATTCGCTATCCATTGTAATTGTGGCAAATGTGCGACTGAAAGATCTGGTGTTCTTGTCGCTCAAAAGAAATTGCCCTGTTGCACACATTTTGCAGTGTCACGTTACAGATTCGGTGAAAATATTGTTGACAAAATCCAATCTGGTCTCATGTAATTCCTTAGAGTAGTAAGTAATATTGACCCATTTTTGGACTGATTTCAGAAATATTTCAGATGTTTGGCGAAGCACACTCATATTTCTGAAATTTAGGAACTTGATTTTAGCCATCGTTTGCATGAGGTAATGTGAAGTCGACTCAAGGTAGAATGGTCCAAAAAGTTCAATGCATGTGTTACCAATTTGCGGCATGTAGGAAAACGATTTGAATAACAGTCACTTTCCGTTTGTTTATTTACTGAGATTTGTATATGGTTAATTCATAATATATTGCATATCATTTTGATGCTGAGTCCCGTTGGCTATCAGAATCTCGCCAATTTATTCCAAAAAAATTGATCCAGTAGCATTTCAAATGGCATTTTTCTGTAGCCAAGGTCAAGATTTTAGCATAGGTCATTTTTCGTGACCTTTGACCTCTGGTGACCTAATTACCAAAAATTGTCAAACTTACTGTATTGATCTGAAAGAGCAATTAAGAAACAAACATTTTGATTGTAATTTGTGTGTGTATCTTCAATATTGCCGGAGAAAAATCAGCTTTTATGTTTCCCCCGACCCCCAAATTAAGCTCCATGTTTGGCGCTCACGGACCAAATTTCAAACGTCAATTTGTGAGTTAGTGCCAGATTCAGAATGTCCACCCTCATTTTTTTCCGGATGTGCTAGGATGCCGTAGTTTGAAGAAATGAAGGAAACTTAAGGGCACATCACTTGCACACGGGGACCCCCCCAGTGCAATAGGACTATTTCCAGAGTGATCCCAAAAATGAATCATATGTCTGATCCAGAGAGCGATCCAAAATGATTAATCCCGATCCAGAGTGATCCCGAAATGATTAATCCCTCTCCCATAGTGATCCCCGCACGATAACCCCCTGTCCAGAGTGATCCCCAAAATGATCACTATCCAATCCAGAGTGATCCCAGAATGAATTAATCCCAAAATGGTTAATCCCGATCCAGAGTGATCCCGAAATGATTAATCCAAATCCAGAGTGATCCGAAAAATGATTAATCAAATCCAGAGTGATCCCAAAATGATTAATCCTGATCCAGAGTGACCCAAAATGATTAATCCTGATCCAGAGTGATCCCAAAATGATTAATCCCTTTCCAGAGTGATCCCAAAATGATTATTCGATCCAGAGGATCCCAAAATGTTATTACCGATCCAGAGTGATGCCCGAAATGGAGTTAATCCCTCTGTTCCATAGTGATCCCGCCGAAACCCCCTGTCCAGATGATCCCAAATGATCACTCGCCCAATCCGAGTGATCCCCAAACGATCCCTCGCTATCCAGAGTGATCCGACATGACCACTCCCCAGCCAGAGTGATCCGACAGACATCCAAGACCACTTGCCCAGCCAGAGTGACCCCACACGACCACTCCCAGCCAGAGTGATCCCACACGACCACTCCAGCCAGAGTGATCCCCACACGCCCAATCCCTATCCAGCGTGATCCCCACACGACCACTCCCGATCCAGAGGTGATCCCCACACGACAAATCCCTACCAGAGGGATCCCCACACGACACTCCCTATCAAGAGTTAATCCCACACGACCACTTCCTATTCAGATGATCCCCACACGACCACTCCCAATCCAGAAGGATCGCGACACGACAATTTCCCTTTCCAGAGTGACCCACAGACCACTCACGATCCAGAGAGATCTTCACACCACCACTCCGTATCCAGAGTGATCTCCACGTGACCACTCCCTATCCAATGATCCCACACAGACCACACCCTATCCAGAGTGATCCCCAGTGACCACACCTATCCAGTGATCTACACACAACTCCTGATCCGAGTGATCCAACAAGACCAACTCCTATCCAGAGGAATTCCCACAGATGCTTGTCTTGGATTCCTGGCGACATTCGACCACTCCCTATCCCGAACCCAAGATGATCTCTCACGACCGACTCCCTATCTACTCCTGCGACAACCCCACATTGTCCCTATATCCAATCCGTTGAGTGATCCCAACGGAACTCATCCCTATCGCCCGCCGAGTGATGCCACACGACTCATCCTTCCGACTGGCTGATCCCACACGACTATCCCTATCCGAGTGATGCCACACGACTCATCCCTATCCAGTGATGCCCACAGACAGTCCACCTATCCGAGTGATGCCCCACACGACTCATCCTATCCCGAGTTGATGCCCACACGACTCATCCCTATCCCGGAGTGATGCCCACACGACTGATCCCTATCCGATGAGCCCACACGACTCATCCCTATCGACCAGCCCCGAGTGTCGACACGTCTGCACCATCCGACCCCGAGACACGACTTTCATCCTATCCGACCCGAGTGATCCTCAACTGACGTACATCCCTATCCCGACCCGGTGTCCCACATCCGGTCTCTTAGTCGACTCCGAGTTCAATCACGACTCATCCCTATCCGAACCCCTGAGTGATCCACACGATCTGTTCCCTATCCGACCCCGAGTGATTGCCACGGACTATCCTACCGATCCCGAGTCCCAAGTACCCCTAATTCTGCTGCCGACCCCGAGTGATCCACAACGACTCATTCCCTATCCCGACCCCGAGTGATCCACACGACTCATCCCTATCCCGACCCGAGTGCATCCACACGACCTCATCACTCTCGCTTATCTCCGACAAGCCGTAGTCCTGAGATGTATCCCAAGCATCGCTCATCCTGATGTTGGGTTTGCCCGGCGGACCTGCGCGTTTGGGAGGCTAAATCTCCCAGACGACTCTATGGTACCTCTTATCACGAGACCTTGCTCCTAGATGATGCCCACACGACTCATCCCTATCCCGACCGGGTTACGAGTGGATCTCTACTGCTGTCTGTGGCTTATGCGACTCATTCCATATCCTGAACCCACAACGACTCATCCCTATTTCCGTAGTCCGATGCACACAACCGACTCTTTCCGCCTCAGTTCCGACCCGTCCGCATACGACCTCCCCATAACGACTCGTCCCCATCCCGACGCGCCATAAGTTAGATTCTGAACCCGTGCCCCACTCTCGACCTCGTCGCCATAGGGTTTGAGGTTTTTGGGTTTGCGACCCGTGCCCATCCCGACCCGTCGCCATACGACGCTCGTCCCCATACCCGACCCGTCCCCATGCCATACGACCCGTCCCCATCCCGACCCGTTCGCGCCTATAGTACGACCCGTCCCCCATCCCGACCCGTCGCCAATAGGGCATCGAGGGCACGATCCCGTCCCATGCTCCGAGCCAGCGTCCCTGAAATCACCCCGACCCGACGCCGCATATGTTAAACTTCGACCGCGTCCCCATCGCCGACCCGTCGCCATAGTAGGAGGGGCAGGTACGCCGTCCCCATCTGCCGATCCCGTCGGCTATATCTCTGGTAGGATGGTTTGATGATTCGACCCGTTCCCATCCCGACGCCGTCGTCCATACGGCCTCCGTCCCATCTTTCATCCCGACCCGTCCCCATGCTCCGACCCGTCCGCCATTCGGTCGTTCGCTGTGCCCGTGATGGTCTGGGGCTCGCGCCGACCCGTCGCCATACGACCCGTTCCCCATTGTGCCGACCTGTCGCCATATTACAACTGAACGACCCCGTCCCCGATCGCCCGACCGTCGTCGCCGATACGACCCGTCCCCATCCCGACCCGTCGCCAAAACGTGCGTGGAGGTGCGTGTAAGGTGGCTCGACTTCGTCCCATGGGGGCGACACGTTCCGTCCCTAACGACCCGATCCCTATCACCTGAGCGCACCGTCCCATCGCCATAGGGCGACCCGTCCCCATCCGCGACCCCGTCCCGATGCCGGACATAATATTTACGACCCGTCCCCATCCCGACGCCGTCGCATAGTGCGGACCGTCCCATACCGACCCACGTCGCCATACCGACCCGGTCCCCCACCGACCCGTCCCCCATAGCGACCCGTCCCATCCCGACCCTCCGCCATACGAGCCGTCCCATCCGCGACCCCGTGCCATAACGGACCCGTCCCCATCCCGACACCGTCGCCATAGAGTCGACCCGTCCCAAATCGCTCCGACGCGTTCGCCAAATACGACCTGCGTCCCATCCCGACCTCCGAGTCCATGTTCATTCAGCACGCTGCGTTTCCTATGCCCGAACCTCCCCGCGATCATCGACGCCATAACCGACCGCGTTCCCAGTCCCGACCGTCGCCATAACCGTTTGATTATCGACCCGTCCCCATACCTCGACCGCGGGTATCGTCCAATACAGACCCGTCCCAGTACGACCCCGTCCCCATAGGGCGACCCGTCCCATCGCCGCCCGTCCCCTTCCCGACCGTCGCCCATAGGCTGATCGACCCGTCCCATACCCGACCCGTCGCCATCATGTGTACTGGACAAATTGTGCGACTCGTCCCATCCCGATCCGGCGGAGTGAGTGACGTCGCCATAGTCGATGTTGTATGCGACTCGTCCCCATCCGACCCGTCGCCATATATTGATCATGAGACGACATCGTCCCCTCCCCGACCCGTGCATACACTAGGGGTATACAACGACTCGTCCCGCCATCCCCGACCCGCGCGCATAAACGCTCGTCCCATCCGACCCGTCGCATACGACTGCGTCCGCCATCCCGACCCGTCCGCATACACGCTCGTCCCGCCATCCCGACCCGTCGCCATAGTCTGATGACGACTCGTCCCATGTCCGACCCGTCGCCATACGACTCGTGCCCCCATCCCGACCCGTCGCCATACGACGTCTCCCCATCCCCGACCCGTCGCCTAACGACTCGTCCCCATACTCCGACCCGTTTCGCCATATTGACGACTCACTCCATTACCCGCGACCCCGTCGCCATAAGGGTGTTGTGGTGTCGACTCGTGCGCCCCAGTCCGTGACTCGGTCGCCTATAGTTGAAGCGACTCGTCCCATCGCCGACCCGTCGCCATACCGGGTGCGAGAGTGAAGTAAAGTGTGGTTATGGCACATAAAAGGGAGGTCGTTCGACTCGTTCCCATTTCGCCGGTGACACGTCGCCCAATACCGACTCGTCCGCCATCCGACCCGTCGCCATATGACGAGGAATACGATCGTTACCCCGATGCCTGGTCCGACCCCGTCGCCGGGAGGGAGACGGGAGGCTATTTAATCGACTCGTCCCATACTCGAGGGCTGCTGTCGGCCATAGTGGTAATCCGACTCGTCCCCCATCCCGACTCCGTCGCCATATGTTTGTAGGTATGGTGTAGTGTTGGGGACTTGGATGGGTTGACTGCGCAATTATCAGGACTGTGGTATTCTGCGTTTGCATAACGGCGTATGGTATGCCACGTCCGGGGAGGGCTCGTTTTTGCTTCTGGGACGTGCCAACCGACTTGCAGGCCGAAAGAAACTTTCGTGCAGAACAACGTGCAGCTGTCCACACCAAAGGCAGCTCTGGCGGGCATGTGAGAGGCGGTACCAGGAGGCCATGTGTGCGGGTAGACAATCTGCTACGACCGCAACGGTGCCAGAGCTGCGTCTCCATCAGGATGTGGCTGGGTAATATGAGAGAGGGGTGGTACGAGCTGACGAAGCTGCGCCGCAGCAGCCCACAAGCAGTTGAGCTAGTATCGTGGGTTGGCAAGAGAGCTGGTCTGAAGCGTTGCAAGCTGTCAAGGCCGTACTTGAATGCTACCAGGCTTTGTGTGTGTGTGGTGAGGGAGAGTGCGCACAATTGAGAGAATATTAACAGACCAGGACTGTGTCTCGACTGATTCATAAATGAGACGCGCCCATGATTGTTTGCAACCATCCAATCAAGCATGGACTTTAAAATGATAGGTATGTTGGTATCAATGAATGACGCGCAGGCTGACGGTACGATGCTCAACAAGTCTCTATGAGTGAGATAGTTGTCTGCGGTTAGACAACGAAGACAAAATAGGCAGCCAATCTTGCAAAATCGCAGTATTCGATTTAACCTGAGGCCTCCTGCTCATCTTCGAGATGGGGGATGACAGGGAGGTGTGCGGGCTGTGTCGACCTCTTTGTGTTTGGTTTTTGTTTGTTAACTCGCGCCTCGTTCGAGAAGGATGGAGGTTTAATGTTTCATGCAGCTCGACCCAGTGATTTTGTTTGTTTGTTTGTTTGTTTGTGAACAGTATTATACTTACTGGAAAAACTCCTCTGAAACGTATTCGATCGTAAATTTTGGTG